>OZ038510.1:14343665-14351165 GCA_964036315.1 Acanthosepion esculentum
CACGCGTACACACATATATTAACACACACATAAATTCACACATGCACACGCGGCTTACGGCCATTGAAACACTAGTTCTCGTACGATCGCCGAAGTTAAGCAACGTCGATCCTGGTCAGCACCTAGATGGGTGACCGCTTGGGAATAGCAGGTGCTGGAAACATGTATGTGCGGGTAGTGTATTGGACAACGACACAAAATTGGAAATCGGAGAGCTGAGTTCCAATTCCAGTCGGGTTCGTTATATCCACTGGCGCGCAATTATCCTTTGGAAAGATATGAATCCACCTCTTCTCTCCCCAGCTATGGGTTAATTAGTAAGACATATCAGTAAATCATTAATATCCCCAAAATGTTCTTACAATCCAAAAGTATTTTCTGGTTTTAAAATAAATTGTAAAAAGTTGATAATCCGTAAAAAATCAGGTCATAATCGCACGCATTAACACATCAATACGCACTTGAAGAAATGCATGCATCCACATGTCCACACATGCATGCATAAACACATACACAGTTAACTTTAACACATAAGCACACACACACTTCAGCACAAACGTACACATATACAAACATACACATATACGCACATATATGACACCCACATACACATATTCACGTACAGATACACACATATAAACCTACCCATACGCACTTATTTAAACGCGTGCGCATACATTACTACACGCACAAAAATACATACATAAAATAAGTAAATAATGTCCAACTAGTCGTTTCTGAACAGCCCCATCTGCTAGGGCGACTAGCTAATCCCGGTTGCAGACGTCAGCTCAGGCACATTTCTGTTTGTTCAACACCCACAGCGGACCTTAGTTACACTTTCTGGGAATCGAACGCATAGTCACACTATTAGCCTTGTATTGTACTTTGTCAAGCTTAGTAAATACTCGGATGTTTCGCCGTACGGTAATGGTTAACGAGCAATTCTTAGCAAGTTAGTTTACTACAGCAGTAAATTCGAACCCCCCCAATGAGTATTTCACACTAGTAGCCTTGTGTTGTACTTTGTCAAGCTTAGTAAATATTCGGATGTCTCCTCATACGGTAATGGTTAACGAACAATTCTTAGTAAGTTAGTTTACTACAGCAGTAAATTCGACCCCCAATGAGTATTTCACACTAGTAGCCTTGTATTGTACTTTGTCAAGCTTAGTAAATACTCGGATGTCTCCTCACACGGTAATGGTTAACGAGCAGTGCATAAGTTTGAACTAGGCCGGCACGCTCAAGTCCTCAGTCACGATGACTTGTAACCTTGTGACAGAACCATCATCATCAAAGTCTTCCGAATGGCTTCGTGTACCCAGTTTCAATCACCAGGCGTAGGTCAACTCGTGGCATGGTTTTCAGGCACTTCCCAGAGAGTTCTGCGCGCCCAGGTCGTCTCTCCAAGCCTATGACATCAAGAAGTCAGCTACCTGACAAATCGACCGTGACGCGATTGGAACCCGGGTCTCGGGGGTCGGAAAATAAAGCTGGAACCACTCGGCAACGCGCCCATACACGCATGCGAACGCACATGTTCGCATAAGTGCACACATAAACACGTACACACACATAAACACGTACACACACATACACACACACACACACACACACTCACACACCAGATATGAAACAAACGTCATCTACGGGAGACACGTTGGCACGTAACTGAACGTTCTGTGAATGATTTTACAAGCATCGATGTCTCCGCTTTGATCCCGGCTTATAATGGAGACTTCAAAGTTTCTAAACGTGAAGAATTTTATTTTGTAAAAAATCATGTTAACTAATCAGGGAAAGATTGGAAGGGAAATATTCCATCCGCCACCACCACCCCAGCCTCTAAACAGCGCACCTGTTTAGTTAAAGACCCACCGTGGAGCAATGGTTAGTAAGTTGGTGCATTAGCCATATATTGTACTTCGTGAAGCTTAGTAAATACTCGGATGTCTGGCCGTACGGTAATGGTTAACGAGCAATTCTTAGTAAGTTCGTTTACTACAGCAGTAAATTCGACCCCCAATGAGTATTTCACACTAGTAGCCTTGTATTGTGCTTTGTCAAGCTTAGTAAATACTCGGATGTCTCCTCACACGGTAACGGTTAACGAGCAATACATAGTAAGTTAATCTACTATAGTGGTAAGTTCAATCCCAAATGAGTATCCCACACTTGTAGCCATGTACTCTACTTAGCCAAGCTTCGCAAATATTCAGGCGCCCCGCCGTATGGTAATGGTTAACGAGCAATAAAGTTAGGCTACTTGGATAGTGAGTTCGAAGCCAAATGGATATCACGCACTTTGATATCGTACGTAACTTAGCTTAGTAACTATTTGAATGTATCGACGTGGAGTAACAGTTAACGAGCTAGCTAGCACAGCACGTGACTAGGGAGTTAAAAGCAAACAAACAGTGGATGCTTTCGTACTGCGCTAAGTTTACTAAAGAATTAGTCGCCTCTTCCATGGGTTAATGGTTCGATAGCTCATTTAGCACTCTATTACTCTTGCAGGGTCTTCGATTCTCACTAGGTACTCAGTAGCCTTGTGCCAAATTTAGCTAAACATGCGTTATATCTACAATAAATCAGTTAATCTGCGTGCCTTTAATAAATAAACTTTAACAGAAAAATAAAAACTGCGCCTGTTTTTCTTTTTTACGTATTTTATGTATATAAATAAACAAAAAAAAAACATATGAATAATGACGTATTAATTCGACCTGTAGTCTTCAATTCTTCTGTGGCGATCGGGTCCCCAAGTGTCTGGTGCGAGATTCAGTGCATCTGACGATTTCAACTTCCCATCCGTCGTCCATCAAGTTGGTGTGACGCTGAAATTCTACGGCAATTCATTTACCACTTTTATCATCATGTGATCCAGCCGACACTTATAGTAGTGTTACTACGCATACAGACACCTTCATGGTAATCTATCGATACTCGATGACGATAAGCCTTGTCTTTTACATATTTTTTTTTTTTTACGCGAGCAAAATGATCTTTTTAAAACCATACACGATACATCATCGTCGTTGATATGACGTCGCCAGAAAGTGTTTGTAAATTTGACTCACAATGCAACTGAAGAAATATTTGCATTTCATGTTTATCTCCGGGTAAGTGTGTATGAGAGAGAGAGAGAGAGAGAGAGAGAGAGAGAGAGAGGAAGCGAAAAAGAGACTAAAAAAATGATATTTATACGATCGGATGATGAGGATTTTGCTAATTGGAATTGGGAGGGAAGAACTGTCAAAGATTTTAGAAATATTATTTTTAATTCTACACTTTTGGCTCGAAGCTGAATATGTTTATTAAAAAGGACGTTGGTTGTGTTCTTAAAAGTGGACCCACTGTATCTCGTATCGTTCTTTTTTTAATCATTGCGCTAATATATATATATATATATATATATATATATATATATATATATAACTCTCTCTCTCTCTCTCTCTCTCTCTCTCTCTCTCTCTCTCTCTCTCTCTCTCTCTCTGTGTGTGTATGTATCTTGTGTATATCTTTGTGTGTGTCTGTCTATTTGTTTTTGCGTGAGTATAGACGTACAATAATAGAAAATTGCTAATGATCTTTCATTATTAAAATTATAAACACAATCCCTACTGGCGAATTTACTGAAGTTATTTACTAAAAAGACCCACTATATATATATATATATATATATATATATATATATATATATATATATATATATATATATATATATTAATCGTAGGTATTCTTTGATCAAAAAACACATCAAGAAATGAATCAAGTTTCGCAGCAACCATGATTTGTACAACAAACATCGTTGATTCATACTTTTTTTATGTTTTGCAACAATTTTTTATGGCTGAGGACGCCGTTAGACATTTGTTTTTAGGCATATTCTTGTTCTATCTATTCACATATACATTATTTGATGAATCTATGGAATCCTTCTCTATGCTGAAGGCCTATATAATTCAACAGTTTCATATATACACATGTGTTTTGTATATATATATATATATATATATATATATATATATATATATATATATATATAAGTGTTGTATTTAGTGAGTAGCAATCTTTTTATTTATTTAGGTTTCATTCACGATCAACGTCTTTGTTTTAGGGATTTGTTTAAATGTATTTTTTCTGTTTTGGACCATTTTATCCTGGTTTGTGTGAAAAAATTCAACATTTGAAATTTCGTTAGCCTTCAATCGAATCTACCAGTACAAACACATAGATATGTATGTATGTGTGTATGTGTGTGTGAGTAAACATCTATTTATTTATACCAACATGAGTATATATATATACTATGTATACAGAGAGGAAGATATATACATACCTTATAGATAGATAGATAGATAGATAGATAGATAGATAGATAGATAGATAGATAGATAGATAGATAGATAGATAGATAGATAGATAGATATTCTTGACGGAACCATTTTTCAATCAGCATGCATATCTCATTATCTCTTTCTGTAACTTCTACTGACAAATACATACACAACCACACCAACACAGTTATCGTTAGAAGAAGACAAACAGACAGACTGACAGACAGCTACAAAAAGAAGCTAGTTCTTCTCTACCTACACTTGGCTATTTACCTTAATTTCATTATATACACCTCCACCTGTTCATACGCGTGTGTGTGTGTTATTAATCCATTTGCCTATCTAGTAGTGTAGCATTTTTTCTTGCCCATATTTACTTATATATGTGTCTATTTATCCCAGTGTGCCATGGCAGAATACGGTTCAATCACCTTTTTTTTTTTTTGTATAGTAGATCTGTGTACATACGGAGTGTATTATATTATACCTTAAAATGCAAACATTAATTTTATGCATTGTCATGATTGCGCACGCGCGTCTCTGTGTGCGTGTGTAGGTGTGTGGTGTATTACACACCATCTTTATATATACATATATATACTTATATATGTATGTGTGTATATATAAATATGCACTTACCTCGTTTTGGGCAGAGTATCCTCTCTCCGGTTGAGTGTATCGTTTCTATTAACGACATGGATGGAGGTCATGGATACTAATCAAACAACGAAAACAGGAATAAATTCTCTGTCGCCTTCGCCACCTCTTTCGACGTCTCCTCCTTTTCTCTCTCCTGTGTTCTTGTTTCGGCGTTAAAAATCCTTGTTTTTTCTTTCTTCCTTCCTTTCTTCCTTTTCATTCGCATCCGTGATTACAAATAGTCGAGTAAAAAGGCCTAGTCTTTCTGAACGGGCCATAAGCACACGAGTCGAGATATATCTCCAAAATCTACCCGTCTCATCGTCATCTCTCTCTTATTTTCTTCTCTTTTTTTTTCTTTTTTTTCTTTTTTTTTTTTTAACGAAATAACGTGAGGTTGCGTTTCGTCGCCAGAGAGAGCCAGTTCTGGTTTTCAATGAAACTGCTAGCTTTCTTCGCTCTTTCTTTTTCTCGCTTCCTATCTTACTCTCCACCTCTCTCTCTCTCTCTATCTCTCTCTATCTCTCTCTCTTTCTCTTTCTCCCCCTCTCTCTATCTATTTATACCCCCTCTCTCTCTCTTTCTCTCTGCCTCTCTCTCAGTTATCTATGTATCGATTTCATTTTCTCTTGTTTTTTCCTCTCTCTTTTACTTACACTATCTTTCTTCGCATTCACCTTGTACATTATGCTTCTTTTCTCCGCCCTCTCTTTTAAAATAAATATAGATAGGGTTAAATTTGGTAAATATACTGGACCCTAACTAGACACAGACTCTATTTAGTATTAGTCGCACTAGTAACAATAGCTGTTGAGCTATAGTAGCGGTCGTGATAGCAGGACTAATAGTTGTGTTGCAGTAGTGGTATTCGTTGCTGTACTAATCATGGTATTTTAGCTGTAACCACAATCGTAGTGGTAGTAGAATTGGTACCGGTAGGGTTATTGAGAAAGATTCTATAGCGATCAACTGTGTTGCATTTATGATACTTCGAAAAGATCGAAAAACATGTAAGCATTGGCAATATTTTGTTTTTATTGGTCTTCCGTATTTTTTATTTATTTATTTACTTTTTAAGTTCAAGGAATGTAGCGATATTATTTTTTTAATCAAATTTTTTAAGATTTTTTTTTTCATGCAGCAACCAGTTTCAGAATTTAAAATCGATCCCGATTCTGAAGAAAATCCACAAGATAAGGTTTTTTTTCTTAACAGAGAGTTTATTTTTATTTTGATTCTTTGTTGCTTCTTACCATTTTCAACAATGGACTATGACGCACGACCAGCGTAAGAGCGAAACCGCCTTCGACAAGCAACGTCTTTTAGTTTTCGCCACTATTTCGAAATAGATTATCAGCAGATAGATTTTGAATACACACCTTATGCATACTATACTTACATTATTATACGGATAGATAGATAGATAGATAGATAGATAGATAGATAGATAGATAGATAGATAGATAGATAGATAGATAGATAGATAGATCCAAACAGACTGAAATAGATCTGAAATAGCTAGCTACCTATACAGATAGATAGATAGATAGATAGATAGATAGATAGATAGATAAGAACACTGATATATATATATAGAGAGAGAGAGAGAGAAAGAGAGAGAGAGGGAGAGAGAGAAAGAAAGAGTAAGAGATAGATAGATAGATAGATAGATAAGAACAGTGATATATATATATAGAGAGAGAGAGAGAGGGGGAGAGAGAGAAAGAAAGAGTAAGAGATAGATAGATAGATAGATAGATAGATAGATAGATAGATAGATAGATAGATAGATAGATAGATATGTGTATACAGTTTCTCTTCACTTTGAGTTGATTGCTATTGTCACCAGCTTTTATTATCAATATCTCCAGAAAGATAGGGGTCTGTAGAATTTGACGGCATCTCATATGCAGTATCTTGTGCGCTATATTTTCTGAATTTGCGCTTGTTAAAAAAATTGTTGCTAACTACTTCCGATTGTTTGTTTATTTTCCAAAGAGGAGATTTAAGTGAGATGCTGGAAAATTGATAGACCTCTTCTTCCTAAACAATAAACAGGCATTGGTCTTAGCGCACAAACCTTTTGTAGTATAATCAGTCAATGCTTTTGATTCGATGCTCCACGGTTGTAAACTTATGCCAGATTTTGCTAAAAGAAAAGACCATGAGTACCTAATGATGATGTTGTTCTTAACAACTGGTTTTATTATTTACTTGTGATTATTTTACTATGACAATTATTGATTTTATTATAATAGATAGATAGATAGATAGATAGATAGATAGATAGATAGATAGATAGATAGATAGATAGATAGATAGATATGAATAGACTTAGATAGATAGATAGATAGATAGATAGATAGATAGATAGATAGATAGATAGATAGATAGATATGAATAGACTTAGATAGATAGATAGATAGATAGATAGATAGATAGATAGATAGATAGATATGAATAGACTCAGATAGATAGATAGATAGATAGATAGATAGATATGAATAGACTCAGATAG
>OZ038510.1:14353665-14433665 GCA_964036315.1 Acanthosepion esculentum
AGGTGATGAGAGAGAGAAAAGTAGTGAAAGGGAGAGATACGTGTGTGTGTCGCGCATATGAAGGTGGATCAATAAGTACATAACCTGACACAGTTCGAAGTTGAATTTGGATCTGATATTTTCACTGCATCCTACTCGATCGATGTGAGTATGTAATATAATTTAATGTAATGAGTCATGTGCATTAGCAATGAAGGAGATTATGCTGAAAAATAAATAGCATCTGTATAAAATAAATGCTCATTGTCATATATCAACAACCGATGCACAGACGTACGCACATGTACACACACACATATATACATACATACATGCACAAACACAAATATATATATATATATATATATATATATATATATATATATATATATATATTTAAAGACATTTATAATATGTTTAACGTTCTTTTTATAGATACAAGTATTTAAGGAAATGCTCTGTTTTATAATAAACAGTATTAAATGACATTTACCGGCCTGAATTTTCTATGAAGATTTCTCGGACATTCAGGGCGGTAAATGTTATTTAATACTGTTTATTATAAAACAGAGCATTTGCTTAAATACTTGTATCTATAAAAAGAACGTTAAACATATTATAAATGTCTTTAAATATATATATATATATATATAAATTTATCTCTCTTTCTCCTTCCCTCTCTCTGTCTCTCTCTGTCTCTGTTTCTGTCTCCCTCTCTCTCTCTCTATATATATATATATATATATTTATAAAAAGCAGAGCATTTACTTAACTATTTGTATGTATAAAAAGAATGTATAAACATAAAAATGTCTATATATATATATATGTATATATATATATATATGTGTGTGTGTGTGTGTGTGTGTGTGTGTGTGTGTGTGTGTGTGTGTGTGTAAACAGTGACTATTACGGATAATAATGTAAGACTCTTCGGTAAATCGAATCGAGTTCTCTCAGTCACTGTATGTTTATCTAAAAATAAATACGCTTAAATTCAACTTCATCCCTGCCGTGCGCCAACGGCTTAGTGGTGGGATCCCCGACTTACGCCAATTCAGTCGTGTTTCGATCCTAGCTAGAGGCAACCGGACGTCTAGCCACACTGATGAGCTATGATTCAGCGAAACAGTTTGTCTGTGGATGACAATACATATATAAATATAGTAGTTGGGCCAAGTCAGAGGTTACAAGTAGTTGGGCTAAGTTAGATGTTACAAGTGAGTGTGCTAAGTTAGATATTACAAGTGGGTGGACCAAGTTGGATGTTATAAGAGAGTGTCCTAAGTCAGATGTTACAAGTAGTTGGGTTAGGTTAGATGTTACAAGTGGGTGGGCCAAGTTGGTAGTTACAAGAGAGTATGCTGTCAGATGTTACAAGTAGTTGGACTAAGTTAGATGTTACAAGTGAGTGTGCTAAGTTAGATGTTACAAGTGGGTGGGCCAAGTTGGAAGTTACAAGAGAGCATGCTGTCAGATGTTACAAGTAGTTGGGCTAAATTAGATGTTACAAGTAGGTAAACCAAGTTGGATGTTATAAAAGAGTGTCCTAAGTCAGATGTTACAAGTAGTTGGGCTAAGTTAGATGTTACAAGTGGGTGGACCAAGTTGTATGTTACAAGAGAGTGTGCGGTCAGATATTACAAGTAGTTGGGCTAAGTTAGATGTTACAAGTGGGTGGACCAAGTTGGATGTTATAAGAGAGTGTCCTAAGTCAGATGTTACAAGTAGTTGGGCTAGGTTAGATGTTACAAGTGGGTGGGCCAAGTTGGAAGTTACAAGAGAGCATGCTGTCAGATGTTACAAGTAGTTGGGCTAAATTAGATGTTACAAGTAGGTAAACCAAGTTGGATGTTATAAAAGAGTGTCCTAAGTCAGATGTTACAAGTAGTTGGGCTAAGTTAGATGTTACAAGTGGGTGGACCAAGTTGTATGTTACAAGAGAGTGTGCGGTCAGATATTACAAGTAGTTGGGCTAAGTTAGATGTTACAAGTGGGTGGACCAAGTTGGATGTTATAAGAGAGTGTCCTAAGTCAGATGTTACAAGTAGTTGGGCTAGGTTAGATGTTACAAGTGGGTGGGCCAAGTTGGAAGTTACAAGAGAGCATGCTGTCAGATGTTACAAGTAGTTGGGCTAAATTAGATGTTACAAGTAGGTAAACCAAGTTGGATGTTATACAAGAGTGTCCTAAGTCAGATGTTACAAGTAGTTGGGCTAAGTTAGATGTTACAAGTGGGTGGACCAAGTTGTATGTTACAAGAGAGTGTGCGGTCAGATATTACAAGTAGTTGGGCTAAGTTAGATGTTACAAGTGGGTGGACCAAGTTGGATGTTATAAGAGAGTGTCCTAAGTCAGATGTTACAAGTAGTTGGGCTAGGTTAGATGTTACAAGTGGGTGGGCCAAGTTGGAAGTTACAAGAGAGCATGCTGTCAGATGTTACAAGTAGTTGGGCTAAATTAGATGTTACAAGTAGGTAAACCAAGTTGGATGTTATACAAGAGTGTCCTAAGTCAGATGTTACAAGTAGTTGGGCTAAGTTAGATGTTACAAGTGGGTGGACCAAGTTGTATGTTACAAGAGAGTGTGCGGTCAGATATTACAAGTAGTTGGGCTAAGTTAGATGTTACAAGTGGGTGGACCAAGTTGGATGTTATAAGAGAGTGTCCTAAGTCAGATGTCACAAGTAGTTGGGCTAGGTTAGATGTTACAAGTGGGTGGGCCAAGTTGGAAGTTACAAGAGAGCATGCTGTCAGATGTTACAAGTAGTTGGGCTAAATTAGATGTTACAAGTAGGTAAACCAAGTTGGATGTTATAAAAGAGTGTCCCAAGTCAGATGTTACAAGTAGTTGGGCTAAGTTAGATGTTACAAGTGGGTGGACCAAGTTGTATGTTACAAGAGAGTGTGCGGTCAGATGTTACAAGTAGTTGGGCTAAGTTAGATGTTACAAGTGGGTGGCCCAAGTTGGATGTTATAAGAGAGTGTCCTAAGTCAGATGTCACAAGTAGTTGGGCTAGGTTAGATGTTACAAGTGGGTGGGCCAAGTTGGAAGTTACAAGAGAGCATGCTGTCAGATGTTACAAGTAGTTGGGCTAAATTAGATGTTACAAGTAGGTAAACCAAGTTGGATGTTATAAAAGAGTGTTCTAAGTCAGATGTTACAAGTAGTTGGGCTAAGTTAGATGTTACAAGTGGGTGGACCAAGTTGTATGTTACAAGAGAGTGTGCGGTCAGATGTTACAAGTAGTTGGGCTAAGTTAGATGTTACAAGTGGGTGGACCAAGTTGGATGTTATAAGAGACTGTGCGGTCAGATGTTACAAGTAGTTGGGCTAAGTTAGATATTACAAGTGGGTGGACCAAGTTTGATGTTATAAGAGAGTGTCCTAAGTCAGATGTTACAAGTAGTTGGGCTAGGTTAGATGTTACAGGGGGTGGGCCAAGTTGGAAGTTACAAGAGAGAATGCTGTCAGATGTTACAAGTAGTTGGGCTAAATTAGATGTTACAAGTAGGTAAACCAAGTTGGATGTTATAAAAGAGTGTCCTAAGTCAGATGTTACAAGTAGTTGGGCTAGATTAGATGTTACAATTAGTTGGGTTAAGTTAGATGTTACAAGTGTGTGGGCAAAGTTGGATGTTACAAGAGAGTATGCTGTCAGATGTTACAAGTAGTTAGGCTAAGTTAGATGTTACAAGTGAGTGTGCTAAGTTAGATGTTACAAGTGGGTGGGCCAAGTTGGATGTTACAAGTGGGTGGACCAAGTTGGATGTTACAAGAGAGTGTACTGTCAGATGTTACAAGTAGTTGGGCCAAGTTAGATGTCACAAATGTGTGGACCAAGTAGGATGTTACAAGAGAGTGTGCTGTGAGATGTTACAAGTAGTTGGGATAAGTTAGATGTTACAAGTAGTTGGGCTAAGATAAATGTTACAAGTAGTTGGGCTAAGTTAGAAGTTGCAAGTGGGTTGGCCAAGTTAGATGTTACAAGAGAGTTTGCTGTCAGATGTTACATGTAGTTGGGCTAACTTAGATGTTGCAAGTGGGTGGACTATGCCAGGTATTACCAGTAGGTGTGCTCAGTCAGAGATTACAAATTGGTGGGTTAAGTCAGATGTTACAAGTAGCTGGACAAATCAGATGTTACACGTGCGCTTGATGTCAGATGTTACCAATGGGTAGACACAGTTACATATTACAAGTGGCTGTGATATGCTACATGTTACAATTGTGGGGTCTAAATTAGATGTTACAACTGGATGGTCTAAGTTTGATGTTACAAGTCGGTGGGCTAAGTCAGATGTGACAAGTAGTTGGACCAAATTATATGTTACATGTGTGTGGGCTTAGTCAGATGTTAAAAATTAAAGATTTCTGCTTAGATGTTCATTTTCTATCTCATCCTCCCATAAAATCGAACCATTTTGATGAGATTCATTTTCCGATTGCATGCCTTGTTTTCTTTTGATTTTAAATCCACGTGTTTTACTCATCGCTTTTACCTATATTCTGAAATCAGATCAGATCTATAAAAATTATTCTACAAATTATCTAAAATTATATATATTATATATTATATATTTTATATATATATATCATATATTATATATATATTATATATTATATATTTTATGCATTATATATATATTATTTTATATATTTATGTATTATATATAAATTATATATTATTTTATATATGATATATATATTATATATATTATATATTATGTATATTATATTATACTAGCAGCATGGGACGGCGTTGCCCGTGCTTGATTCAAAAATCGTACGACACATACAGCAATGGCTATCACTTGACTTAAAATATTTTTGCCCTTCCTTGCCTTTAAAGGAGTGCCCTTTGCCGTGCTGATGTTGCTACCTGCATTACTTCTTGCCTATCTCACACTGCGGATTTTTTTAGCTCTATACTAAACATTAAATCTGTTACGAAAAAAGAACTAAACAAAATGAACACAAAACGATCAGCTTTAAAAAAAAGAACTCGTAACTGGAAAAACCGAATGAAAAAAGAATGTTAACAAGAAATACTTTTTCACACCCAACTCAGTTCTGCGGAATCAGAATCAACGTTGAGTTTAAGCAAACGAATGAGCCAATTAGAGTAAAGTGCCATGCAGATTTAAATTTTTCCACTTGTGACGAATGCTGCTATCGATTTTTTTGCATGCTAGCATGCTAGTTAACATTCGTGTCAGTCAGCTGTTGGCTCTCACGCTGGCCAATAGAATCTTCCTGCCTATTCGTGGCAGCCAGCTATAGGCTCTCAGTCTGGCCAGTAGAAAATGGCCGCAAACTACATGAAAACTGCCGTAGAAGCATGAAAAAATCGATTATTTCCACTATCGATGGGAGTTGGGAAATGCAAAGTCGGTCTTGGCCTTCCCGCTAACTTGGAGCATGTGCATGTAAATTTTGGTGCAAATCCGTCGAAAATTGCGGCCGTGCATTCGTTACACACACAAACACATCCTGCCTTTTATAGATAGAGATTATATATTATATATATATTATATATTATATATATTATATATTATACATATATATTATTTTATATATTATTTTATATATTTATATATTATATATATTATATATTATTTTATATATTATATTATATATATATATTATATATGTATATTATTTTATATATTATATATATTATATATATATATTATATATGTATATTATTTTATATATTATATATATATATTATATATATTATATATTATTTTATATATTATTTTATATATTTATATATTATATATTATTTTATATATTATATATATATTATATATATTATATAATATGTATATTATATTATATATTATATATATTATATATAATATATCCTATATATATATTAAATATGTTATATATATATTATATATTATAAATTATATTATATATAGAAACTTCCACTGATTATACAGAAGTTTTAGAAGTTTTACGAGGAAACATCTAAAAATGAAGTAATGATTTGAGAGTTCAGCACAAAAGCATTGTCTGATAGAGGCCAAGAAAACAAATTTCGTTTTCTCTTTATTTATTTCAGTTCTACCAATGACCCGAGGCGGTCGAAAAACATCCAGCAGCCATTCAAGATATCTTCGTTTACATATTAAAGCACGTGCATGTATACGCAATTAAAAACGGTTTACTGAAAGAAAAGCAAAAGATGACGAGAATACAGTCGACCGAACATGACGAAGCTTTAGAGAAAAACGAAACTAAAAGCATACTTAACATAAAAAAAAGGTAGTTGATTTTTCTAGGGTCTCTAAAGAGGAAAATGGGCTTAAAATAATTTGGTAGTCACAGGGTATAAAAGAAATATGCCCCATAATCTACTTAACGAGATTGCATACATGGATGGCAGAACAGGGCTTAGGAGAGACAACAAAAAGACAAAATTCGAAATTCCTAGGATACATAATGAGTAGAGAGGGCTTGGAAAATTTGACACTCACAGGACCTATTGAAGACGAGAGGGAGAGATGAAAGCAGCAAATAACCTACCTATCGAGCTTGTGTAAATGGATGGCAAAAAAAATAGAAATATTAAAAATATAAATTTTACTAATAGCTACAAAGAACATGAAGTATTGGAGAGAGATGATAGCCAACGTCCTGAACGGACACGGCACATAGAAGATCAAGAACAAGAACAAGTAAAATAAAAACAAAACAATAAAGATGGTAGAATATAGCCGCCTTTATTTTCGGGGGTAGTGTTTTTAAATGATGTACGCTATGTCCGGCGAAGTACGGATAACTTGATATATGAACAGACTATTGATCAATTGTTCCGATTTACTCGAATATTTGGGTACCCACTCATATATTGGTATCTGGTAGGTAGCCATCGCTGTAATAAATAGACAGACAATTCGATGGGTTTGTAGGAAATGTTTTGACCCATTGATTTTTTTCCAGGTTAGTATATATGCGAACGTTTTTTTTTCGGTCTCTCTGCAACGGATGTTGTATAAAAGGCCTGTATCTCGGATTTCTATTCATTCTTTGATAAGACGTTTTCCACCTTTCACTTCTGATCTTTTCTATCCTCCAGTTTATATACCGATCGCTGTTGTGTTTTCTTTGGCTATTGTCGTCTTGTGTAAAAAAAAAAAAAAATATCACCGATCGTTTTTTAAATTACTACTAACCTTGTACCCAAACCCTTCCTGTCATCGCCGTCGTCATCATCACCTGCTCCTTGATTTAGATAACGACGTTTGTATCGAGATGCTGATCATAGTAGTAATGTTTTGTTCTTTTTGGTGGTTGACTATTGTTTGCCGATTCTATGAGTTGAGAAGTCAGCATAGCCTGTGTTGTTGGTTCCCCACCCCCCACCGACGACATACATACATTTGTTTCGTTTTCGACGACTGCGCCTGCTGCTATACGCCAACACCAAAAAGGCCAAAGCTGCTGATGCACTTATTCATCTCATTCCTATCAACAGTAGGACGGCTAATAACACCCCCGCCTTTTCTCTGCGCACGCACACACACACACACACACACACACACACACACACACATATATATATATATATATATATATATATATATTGAATCAGAATCCCGGTAGCCAGTGACTGGCCACGACTGCCAGTTTCATGCGTTTGCACGCAATCGTCAGGCGACCAGTGGCTGCAGTTTGTAGAATTGGTCCCCTATATACCAATAGGTAAGTTCAATATGACTGTCAAAATAAACGCATCTGGTGAGAGAGTAAACCATCCGGCCATAACCTAAAAAACATGTTCTACCGAGAAAGGCATGCCAGTATGGCAAAGAAAAGTGCTCAATATATATATATATATATATATATATATATATATATATATATATATATATATATATATATATATATATATATATATATACAGGGTGTCCATAAGGTTTGTGTGCACTTTAATAAATTTATAACTTTATTTGTATTTGCGATAGAAATAATTTGTAAAAAGGATTAGAAAGAAGTAAATCTATATTTTTTAAGGTTTTATTGAAATTTTATTTAAGTTTCCACATGTCCTCCATCATTACCAATACAAAGGGTAATACGATTTTGCAGTTCACGGAAAACATTTGCCAACTGATTTACAGTAATGCCTGAAATCACATTAATTATTTTAGCTATACTTGAAACTAGGTACATTAAACTTTATAACATTTTTTACAGATTATTTCTATCGCAAATACAAATCAAGTTATAAAGTTTTTAAAGTGCACACGTACTTTATGGACACCCTGTATATATATATATATATATATATATATATATATATATATATATATATATATATATATATATATATATATTAGAGTGTGTAGCTTATATTTTATATCATAAAGAAACAATTTATACAAGGAATTAGATAGCAATCTTAATGTGATTAATGGCGAAATCAATTCGCTAACAGAACTTAACGAGACATGAACTATCAATTCCTTGAATAATAAAATCCTTATATTCAATTTGTTGTCAGATAGAAGACACATGCCAAGTACTTTCGACAAATTGAAATTGTCATCTTCAGAGCGCAATTAAGATTGCTATTTAATTCTTTGTGTAAATTGTATGTATATATATATATATATATATATATATATATATATATATATATATATATATATATATATAATTAAATAGGTTAAGTCCGACAATTAATTAATATATTGTCTGTCTATACGTTATTTTAATAAATACAATTTATTTAAGTAAATGATTTATTTTTTAAATAAATGGTTTTTAATTACATTTACGGCCTGAATGTTCGAGAAATTTCGTAAAAATATGCATTCGCCAACAGGAATAGAACTTGCGTCCTATACAGAACCGTCAATTAGATCTATACCACTCAGCGTTTGGTCAACAAAATCCAAATTAATGCTTTTAAACAACAAATATTCAGACATTCAGACCATAAATGTAATTAATACTGTGTATTTAATAAAAATTACATTTACATAAATAAATTGTATCTATTAAAACAACGTATAGACAGAATATATATATATATATGTGTGTGTGTGTGTGTGCGTGTGTTTGTGTGTGTGTGTGTGTTGTGAGTGTATTCTGTGTTTGTGTGTAGAAAAATGTATATCTTTTCTTTGCATACATGCATATATATATATATATATATATATATATATATATATAAATATATATATATATACATATATAAATAGAGTTGCCTGACGATTGCATCTAGCATGAAACAGACTGTCGCCTCTATGTGTTGACTCCTATGTTCACTTTTATATTTAAACACGCTCTATCTCTGATATTGAGCACTTTATCCCATAAATATAGCACACTTTAAGACTATATTTCTTTATATATATATATATATATATATATATATATATATATATATATATATATATATATATATATATATATATATATATATATATATATATATATATGATACGCTAGAGCAGATATGAATAGAAGAGATTCATGGAAGATTTAAGTTTAAAGATAGTAAAATCGACCTTGCTAACCAGACGCTGCTCTGTGGCCGCAAGGTTAAGGCACGTCACGCGAAACGACGGTTCCGTATAGGATACAGGTTCGATTCCTGTCGGAGGACCAAAATTTTCTATGAAAATTTCTCGGACATTCAGGCCGGTAAATGTTATTTAATACTGTTTATTATAAAACAGAGCATTTGCTTAAAATACTTGTATCTATAAAAAGAACGTTAAACATATCATAAATGTCTTTAAAATAGATTGTCGGACATTGTCCAATTCAAAAATATATATATATATATATATATAAGAGGAAATGAACTAAGTGCGACAAATATTTTAGCATATTTCTCGTTTATACGTTCTATTTATAGATACAAATATTTAAGTAAATGCTCTATGTATAATAAGTTGTATTAACAACCGGCCTATGAAATTTCTTGGACATTCAGGCAGGCGAATATCGTTAATACTGTTTATTATAAACAGAGCATCTACTTAAATATTTGTATCTATAAAATAACGTATAAAGAATACCAGCAAGACGTGACCATGTTTATAGTTGATAAAGCTCATCAAAACAGTTATTTATAGAAAGAAAACAGGGGAAAACTACGAGATACCAGCTCGGGGCCGATATCATCGCAGAAACTTCTTTGTATTTTATCAGGAATTTCTAAATATACAGCAGAAACACCATAAAAGATGTGACAGCAATGGGTGCAATCTATAACAGCAGATCGGGTAAGTTGTTTGGTTCTAAATCCCTATAAGATTAGTAAAGCCAATGGACACTAGATAAGGACCAAATGCTACAATAGCTGAGAATTCAACAAGATATGACGAAAATTCCTCATGTCAGAAATAAAAACAGAAAGGGTTTTATTACAGGTTGCACACCAGGGGTTGCAATCACCAAATTACTAACTCCTAGCATACAGAGGCGCATCTGAGGAAAAATCATACTCTGAGGTGCCCAGCCCTGGGGAGTAGATGCCCGAGGCTGCACCTTCTCATTACACTAGAGAGAAGGATTGGTGCTCGCACCGAGGCCTTCGCAACCGATGGTTGCGGCAACTCCGGGAATTGTTGTCCTCAGCCCGACTGTACGCGCCCGTGTTCCTCACATTAAACTGACCTTGAGTCACAACCTGACTCCGTTCAAGTAAATACCTACTAACTCCTAGTATCATTCGGAATAGCATTCTTATAGAAGATAGAAGCAAGATTTTGTAATTTTAAGTGTTATATCAGAATAAAATGTCGCTTGAGTTTGAACATAGATCGCCCAGGCGATCCCATTATTGAATTAAATAGACCAGGTGACCATAGAGGAAACGCATATATGCAGGAAGTAGATGACAACTAACGATCATCATTCTAGTCTATATTGATTACTATTCGGATCGCTATTCCTCCTCTATCCTCTATTACTATTCGGATCGCCATTTCTAGTCTATCCTCTATTACTATTCGGATCGCCATTTCTAGTCTATCCTCTATTACTATTCGGATCGCTATTCCTCCTCTATCCTCTATTACTATTCGGATCGCCATTTCTAGTCTATCCTCTATTACTATACGGAACACTATTCCTCCTCTATCCTCTATTACTATTCGGATCGCCATTTCTAGTCTATCCTCTATTACTATACGGAAGGCTATTCTTTACTCTATTCACTATACTATTCCTCTATTCGGATCACTATACGAATTACTTTTCGAGCGATTATTATTGAGCAAGTACTATTAGCGTGAGTGTTGTTCGAAGGCGTCTGACACCAGTATTGTTCAACGGCGTTACTATAGTTGTATCTGCGATTACAAAGTCTCTACTACAACGAGCATTACGAAAGTGACAATGAGTATTTGTTGGCATTACAAAGTGGCAAAAGTTGAGTCACAAAATTAAGAATGAAAGCAAAAACTTGAATACATTTTAATATCATTAATATATTATTATCATGAGGATACGTCTTCATTTTGACAATACTGTTCGATAAATCGTTTAGGATATGAATAATATATTATCACGAGAATCATAATTCTTCATTTTAAAACTTCTGGTCGGAATTAGATGCTATAACGTTCAAATTGTTGGGATTAAAAATCTAATCAAAGTTTGTTTTTTTGTTTTTTTAAATATTGCTGCCACATCTGATCTATTCATCCTGATATATATTTAGAGATTATTGATAAAACCCAAAAGAAGAATCAGTAATGTTATTAGTTATGATCTTGCATTTCACCTTCAGTCACTATACCGCCGCCATAATGTAGCTTCCCTGTGCTTTTTGTATAAAAATGTTCATAGTAATTTTGCTGATGAATTCTCCTCTAGAATTTCTTTGTAGTAGTATTAAATAGTGCAATGCATATGGTGTGTACAACTACTTTTATTGTCCCAAGCAGGGAAACTTTGACGAAAATTAGTCAGTGACGGAGAGAGAAAAGTGAGTGAGATGGAAAGGTAAGTGAAAGAGAGCTCTCGATCCTAGGATTTGAAATCTCACGTCTTCCTACAAAACAAAGATTTTCACTGCAAAATTATGAAGGAAGATTATCCTTTTTTCTTTTTTTTAAGAAAAAATCGCATTCTCTCTAATTGTTTATTCGTCAATTCACGGGCTAATGAAAAGGCATCGCTACTTCCTTCTTTTTACCTTCTTATCGGAACTTGTGACTGCCAACTGAGTCTGTCAAACATATTTATAGTGAGGTGATTTTTCTTTTCTTAGTAATTCTTAACCATAACTTATTGTTTCCGAGTATAACAACCAAGAAGATAGCACGTTTTCGAATGGAATACGCTAATCTATACAAACAATAATTCGTCTTTAAGTTATTTGGTCCTGGGTATGACGATAAACTACATCCCGCGGCAGGTTTTGAGGAGCGTGGAATGAAAGATATTCCAGAAAATAATTTCCAATAATATTTCCATCAATGGCATCATTGACTCACGAAGTTCATACCTTCACAAATTGAATAATTTTGAAAATGACAACGGTCAGTTTATAGATGATTTTTAAAAATACGACATTAGGAGAATTATAATTATATCAGAATATATAATTAGACGAATTATTGTGTGTATAGATTAGCGTATTTTATTTCTTGATAATTAATCGATACGATTCTAAAAATAGTGTAAGTTGACATCTACCTGTTGTGTAAGTTTTTTTCCGTTTTTGAAATATTATTCTTAATTCCAGATTTTAAAATGCTGATAAAAAATGCAAAGGCTACTAAACACCGTGACAAGAATAACGAAGGTGGACGAATCAATTACCACATAATAATCGCAATTAATTATTTCCAAAATTCTAATCAATATCACAGGCTACGGAAGATTGCACTGTAAACAGATTAAAGTACATTCATCATAAATACAGTAAATTAAACATTCTGGTCGAAATTAGATGCTATATCGTTCAATGTTTTGTGATCATAACAACTTAGATTGGTTTGTTTGTTTAACAGCATATAAAAATTCCTTATGGTCATTTAGTGCCTTATTTTTTTTTTTTTTTTGTTATGAAAATATTTTGCTGGATATTTTTTCTAATCTACTTTCCCTTTCAGTGTTTCACTGTTTCGACTCTAGTTTGGGGGTTCACTATTTGCCCATGGCTGGGAACCTAACATGGTCACTATTTACTTATATGCACAAGTATAAACATAACCAATGTTTACTTATAGACTCAAGTATAAACATGGCAAATGATCAGATGTAGACTCAGGTATAAACATGACCAATATTTACTTATAGGCACAAGTATAAACATAACCAATGTTCACTTATAGACTCAGGTATAAACATGACCAATATTTACTTATAGGCACAAATATAAACATAACCAATGTTCACTTATAGACTCAGGTATAAACATGAACAATATTTTCTTATAGGCACAAATATAAACATAACCAATGTTTACTTATAGACTCAAGTATAAACAGGACCAATGTTCACATATAGACTCAAGTATAAACATGGCAAATGATCAGATGTGGACTCAGGTATAAACATGACCAATATTTACTTATAGGCACAAGTATAAACATAACCAATGTTTACTTATAGAGTCAAGTATAAGCATGGCCAATATTTACTTATTAAACATAACCAATGTTCACTTATAGACTCAAGTATAAACATGGCCTGGGTTGAGGTGGACCTCGGGACAACAGGAATTAAGAGGTGGTTTCATGCTCCTCAAAACCTCCTGATCAGAGGTCCTACGGCCGGATATAG
This sequence comes from Acanthosepion esculentum, assembly GCA_964036315.1. Classification (NCBI taxonomy): domain Eukaryota; kingdom Metazoa; phylum Mollusca; class Cephalopoda; order Sepiida; family Sepiidae; genus Acanthosepion; species Acanthosepion esculentum. The sequence goes on from OZ038510.1 coordinate 14,367,413, forward strand.
TTTATCGTCATACCCAGGACCAAACAACTTAGAGACGAATTATTGTTTGTACAGATTAGCATATTTTAATTCCTCATAATTAATCGATACGATTCTAAAAATGGTATGATTTTTTTCCGTTTTTGAAACGAGAAAGTTGATCTCTATTAAAGGATGGCAGTGAATTCTGGACAATTTCATCACAGATGAAGAAGAGAAGCAACATAAACAAAAAAAAAGAGTACTGAACTGTTATGTAGTATCAGTCCTTCTATATGGCAGTGAATTCTGGGCAATTTCCTCACAGATAAAGACGAAACTTGAACCAACAGAGAAGTTGTTCTATAAATTGGTAATATTAACTGTTTCCTTATAAGGAAACATTCGGCATTCATTAATGGATCTGCCTGTATTAATCTCAGTTGAAAATTATGAAATCTTTCCCATTAAACAATTTTTTATGAAAATAAATTTCTCAAGTCCAGTAGCTGTTATCGCTCCTTCCAGGATTGATGGGGGTTTCCTTTCTTGCCTTTTTTTTTTTTTTTTTTGAAGACGTGTGGAACATCTACAATGCTTTTCCAAAACATTATTGGTAATTAAACCTATTTTTATACGTTCATAGTGTTTTGATCCCTTTTAGGAGGTCAAACATTTGCCCATAGCTGGGACCCCGACAAGTGTCACCACTCCAGGTCAGGGTGGACCTGGGAACATCAGCAGAGGTGTTCCACGCTCCTCAAAACCACCCGCTGTTGGATGTAGTTTATCGTCTTACCCAGGACACGGATGTAGTTTATCGTCTTACCCAGGACGCGCATGTAGTTCATCGTCTTTCCCAGGACTGTGATCTGACGAGTACCAATGTTTCAACGTGATATGGCCGTAAGCTTAATTTGTTATACTATTTATATATTGAAAGGTAAATTTCAGTGATAGCTTCAATTCACAACTTAGAACATTAATAAGTTAAAGTACATCGATACTCAGTAGTAGATTGTGTTATGGCTAAAAGAAAATAGGACAGATATTGGGCCCGTAGGATATTCATGAGTCTATCACGCCCTTCACCCCAAGGTCGGAAGGTTATTAGGGTGGCATTCTGTGTCACAATATAGCTGGTCAGTGTAGGTGATTGCTGGGCGACCAACACGTCTTGCTCCATGGCTAGATATCCAGAGCAGTACAACACTTGCGGGTTCTTGCTTTGCTCGCCAGCAGTTTCCTGAAAACCTCAATCTGCGTTCGCATAAGATTGTAGAAATATCAGGGAAGGATACATAGAGCTGTGATTTAGTTGTCTCCAGGAGTTGTTGGGCATAGCTCTTAGTATCTGAGTGTAGGTTCCATTAAGCTTGGATTCTAGGGTTTTAGTAAATGTCCAAGCAGTGGCACAATACATTAATATCGCCTTTATAGTGGCTCGAAAGTATCTCCGTTTGAGGTTGTCTGATAGATCAGATTTTAATATTACATCCATTTTTATTCAAGGCCACCCAGGCTTTAGCTATGCGGATTTTCACATCCTTTTCAGTAGAATCAATGTACGTAGTTGCTGGGCGACCAACTCGTCTTTTTCCATGACTAGGTGACCAGAACAGTAGATTACTCACGAGTTCTTGTTTTGATTGCTAGCAGTGTCCTGCAAATCGCATTCTGCGGTCCCGTAAGATTGTAGAATATCAGGGATGGATTCATAGAGCTGGGATTTAGTTGGATATTGTCTTCAGGAGATGTTAAATATAAATCCCTGCATCTGTGTGTAGGTTCCCTCAAGCTTAGACTAGGCTTTTAGTTAATGCCCAAGCAGTGGCTCTATACATTAATACCGCCTCTACAGTGGCTCGGAAGAATCTCCGTTTGAGGTTGTCTGGTAGATCAGATTTCCAGATTTACATCCATTTTATTCAAGGTGGCCCAGGCTTTAGCTATGTCGATTTTCACTTACTTTTCAGTAGAGACTATCCCGTTTCCGAGGTACGTAAAATATCCGATGGAATTTATTGATTCACCGGAAACAGTTTGTATTGAACTTTGTTGGTTGAAGCCAATGAATTCAGTTTTAGAGGCATTCATATTGTTGACAGCATTTTCTAGATGATGTAGGACTGTGGCATTGGTAATGGTGATAGCTAGATCATTTGCATAGTCAATATTTGTCAACTTTTGTGCAGGATATCGACTTGAGAGTCTTCCCTCGACAAACATGATCATTTAAGTTTTACTTTATCACCAAGATTTAATTATTGTATGCAAATAAAAGAAATTTACTGTTAACATTATGCGAAGTCTGTGCTAACAATTTTTTTTTTTTTTTTTTACAAAAAGGCGCTAAAAATTTAGAGAGGTTGAAAATCAGTTCAAAGTTTTTAAAAGAATTACAAGCCACATATTTTTAGACTCAGACATAATAGGGAACACATCACATGGTTTTAAAAATAATTTTTTTTTAACCAATCAGAAACGAGATTAAAAATATACATTTCGTCAAGAGCTCTGAGAAGTCTATAAAATCTAGCGACTTTTCACACGTTCAACCTGCTCTCAGATTATGTGCCGCGCGTCACCAAAAACGTTCTCTTTTAATAGAAATATTTCAAAAAGTATTAAAATGCATATTGTTTCCTCACACGCCCATATAAACACATTATGAATAAACAATTCTCATTCTATATTTAACACACACTCGAAAATCGTCGAAACATAATTTGTAAAAATATAATTAAATTAGTTTAATATTTATTTTATATAGTGTTCCTTTCCTTCATTTCAATTGCATTGCCTTGTTTTCTTATCTGCTGATGAATGATAACATCAGTTTTTTCTAGCAGTTCAGGTTTATGCCAAATTCTTCTCAGTTTTGCCGGTTACTGTCTTCTTTTATTTTGGCGGTAGGACGTCATACATCGCTTATACATCAGTCTCAGGTTGATTTTTCTAAAGATTGATTGATTTATTTGCTTAACAGCGTATTTACTTATGGGTCATTTAATACCAAAATTTAATTTCCTTGAAAGCTTTGAAGTAATAAAAATGCTATATTCTTCTCTCACAACTGAATCCATGATAGATAATACTCAGCTTTTGTGCATATACATCTTTATGTAGACATGATTACTAGAGGAAGTGATGTGTGTGTTTTAAGTTGTTGTTTTGTTGAAGTTATATTTTGGAATTCATCTTGATTTAAGAAATTCTAGGTTCTTATATGGATTAATGCCATGAAAGTTCTTTAATGTTGGCTGGTTGTTTCGTTCATTCTGTTTAGTGGCATATCAACCTCTAGTTATTTAATGCCGAAATATCAATATTTTGATTGTTTTTTTCTTTTTTTGTTTGTTTGTTTTTTGTTTTGTTTTGTTTTGTGTTTTGTTTTGGGTTTTTTTTTAGGGGGGGTAACATTTCAGCATATCAACCTCTATGGTTTATTTAATACCGAAATCTAAATATTCGGATTGGTTTGGTTTGGTTGATTTTGTTTAGCAACATATCAACCTCTATGGGTCATTTAATGCCGAAATTTAAATATTTTGATTGGTTTGGTTTGGATAATTTTGTTTAACGGCATGTCAACCGTTACGGGGTATTTGATACCGTAATTTAAATATTTTCATTTGTTTGTTTTGGTTAATTTTGTTTAGCGACATATCAAACTTTACGGGTTATTTCATACCGTAATTTAAATATTTTCATTGGTTTGGTTTGGCTTGGTTTATTTTATTTAGCGACATATTGTAGCGGACCGTGGGGGTAAAGATGTGAAGAGATATCAGAAGGTTAAACTTTCCTGATGGTGGGTCCAGCTACATAAGAATGTCGGACTTTAATTAAGTCCAAAGAAGACAAAGAAAACAAACAAGACCGATATACATGGGTAAACAAATATATATTAATAACAAAACAAGTTAAACAAAGACATGGACTGTTACATAGAGTTTGTATGGAGAAATTATGTGTGTGTTGTAAGTGTTCGTACGTACGTGTATTGTTCTTAGCGCGTTCCCAGAATTTGGGAAACGCTGTATCTGTGAGAGGTCACATATTGGCCTAAGTGGAAAAAGAGAGTTTTTACCTCGCCTCCGCGTGAGGTAGCGGCCCAAGGCCTAAGTCGAAAAAGAGAGAGAGAGAGAAGGGTCAGCCAGTATTTATACTCAGGGGAGAGAGACCCCTGTTGAAGGATTAAAGAACTGAGGAGGAGCTAACTGCGACAATATCAACCTCTATGAATTATTTAATGCCGAAATCTAAATATTTTGATTGGTTTGGTTGGATTGATTTTGTTTAACGGCATATCAACCATAACGGGGTATTTGATACCGTAATTTAAATATTTTCATTGGTTTGATTTGGTTTGGTTTGGTTGATTTTGTTTAGCGGCATATCAACCTTTACGGGTTATTTCATACCGTAATTTAAATATTTTCATTGGTTTGGTTTGGTTTTGTTTAGTCGCATATCAATATCTAGGGGTTATTTAATGCCGAGATCTGAATATTTTAAATTTGTATGCCTTCAACTACAGATAAAATATATTGTTACTCATTTTACACTTTAATGAATTTAATTTTAATGGTAGGTGTTTTTTTTCCTCAACTGTACATCGGTCACAACCTTTTTCATAAGTATCCATTAAACCTCCTACGAATGTTTGCAGTACATTTTCCTTCCAAAAATAGACATTCTATGCCAGTGTTTTTCCTCTCCGGCTAGACATAAAGCAGTATGCGTGAGAAAAGAGAAAGTAACAGCACAATTTTTTTTTTACTATGGGCTTCCAGATACTTTATAGCTTATAGCTAGGAAAAAATAGGTAGTGTTACTTTTAAATTTACATGAGAGCGGGCAATACCTTTTGACCGACCCTCGTACTTTCGATACCCAAGATATATTCTGAAAAGATCAATGATCTCCAGGCATGACTGAAATACGTAGTCGTGTGCAAAAATGAGCGAAGTGAAAAGTGGTTTGTTTCTCTATGGTTAATACTTTGCCTGTTCTTCATCTCACTCAGGCTGGTTGAAAAAGTCATATAACATCGCTCCATCAACACAAACAGCGTAACTGCTTCTACGTCTCCCGCTGCCAAGGTTACTATTACGACAATCAAAAAAAGGCGTGGGCACGGTGGTTTGTTGTAGAAAGATGGTGCGGCTTTTAGGTTACATTTTGAAGCTAGGAGTCTGCATCTTAGCCTGTAGAACATTCCCAACAAGATTACACTTCCAATAATCCAATGTAACCATATATTTATATCTAGATTTATTTAGGGCAGCGATATTCAGAGAACTTAAAGCGAATACTTGGTTACTCATAATTTAATATAAATAGTATAATAATAATAGTTGGCCACTCGTATTCGAGGATACCCATCTATTAGGTGGGGGCTAGCCAATCCCTATTGCAGACGCTCGCTCAGGCATATTTGCGTTTGTCCAACACACACAGAGCAAAACTGTGCTTTATACTGGAACTTTGCTGAGCAGACCTTAGTTACAGTTTCTGGGAGAGAGCGTGTTATCTAGCGTGATCAACAAACTGAACAAAGCCAGCACACTCAAACCCTCGGTCACGGTGACTTGCGACTTCCTGCTAGCATAGCTATTGACGGACCCTAAGAGTTCCGTCTACCCAATTTAACTCACAATGCTTGGGTCAACCCGTGGTATGGTTTTCAGTGACTTTCCAAAGGTGCCACACGCTGGGATCGCCCCCCACATCCAGAACGATAAAATCAGAAAGTCTCCTTCCCGAAATAGCATAATATAATGTATATTAAACGTGCATAATTTTACTTACAATTATTGCAATTTATAAAGGAATGGATTTGTTTTTATTTATTAATCCGTCAGAGTTTATCATTTTAATCGCTATTTTTCGTGGATACCCGTATTTGAGTAAAGGCCCCGTTTATTTATTAAACAGCATATTTATTTATATTCGTCTACCGGCCGGAATATTCGAGCAGTCTTATTAGAAAATGTTCTCTCTGACAGGATTTTAACCTGCGTTATCCTAGGCAAAACCGTCATTAGATCTGACATGCTTTGACCTCTCGGCTACGGAGTGTATCAATGGCCTTGCAAAGTCTGAATAGTGCCTTTAAACACGGATTTTCTCGAAATAGACATATCTGCTCATTTTCATATCCTAACGTAAACAAAGCAATTTCTAAAGAAAAGGATGAATTTTTATTTATTAATCCGACAGGTTTTTATTACTTAAACGTTATTTTTAGTGGATACTCGTATTTGAGTAAACGATTCGTTTATTTATTAAACAGTATATTTATTTATTTTCCCCTACCGGCCTCAATGTTCGAGAAGTTTTATTAACGAAAAATACACGCTCTCCGACATTTATTATCAAACAATATTCAGTGCATTATTTAAATAAATTAATCGTGAATAACCAACAGTTTTATATCCATCTTTCATTTATTGTCAACTAACAATGTTTTTACATTTTTATTGATCGGTTAATTCATTTTTTACAGTTTATCAACCCTTTGAAGATTTAAATCCAGAAATATTTTAGATTGTAAAATTTTTTTAGATAATAATGATTTACTTAACAAGTCTTACTAATTAACCCATAGCTGGGGGAGAAGAAGTTGATTCATGCTTATCCCAAGGTTATTTACACGTAAGATAACATACAGAAATTGTGGCAAATATATTGATTTTCTAAGCGTAGCTTAGATATGACACAAGGACGAACGTATGGGGTACCCAGTGAGGCTCAAGCTCAGTATTCAGTTGTAACTGTTTTAGCGAGAAAAGCTTGTTAACCATTACACCACACCGAGGTACCTATGAATATAACGGATTTAATTGGAATTGGAATACGTCTCTCCGAATTAAATCCTGAGCCTTTATCCACCAGCACCTCCAAGCTTACAACAGCTGATAATCCCAAGCGGTCACCCATCTAGATCATGACCAGGCTTGACGTTGCTTAACTTTGGTGATCGTACAAGAACTGGTGTTTCAACGTGATAAGCTGTTTTTACATTGGCATAAGTAGCGAAGTAATCGTTCTAAGTAACGCGGTTAATCGAAATAAGTGCTGCGTAAGTTGCTGCGTAATTTATTTAATGAAAGACTTAATTTTTAATAATAATAATTTTTCAATACTACAAGCACTTAAAGGAAGAACAAAAAGGAAAACCTTCATAAATTTAATATATTTCTCTATTTATTTAGCTTCATTCGAAATTTTAGAAATGGAATAATACGGAGTTGCTTCGATTTTTTAATTCTATTTTGTTTTGTTTTTCATTGGTTCTGTAGACGTCACGTGTTCATTAATGGCATAGAATGTGAAAATTGAAACAACTCAAACTTTATGATGAAGCTAAATGAAATAGCGAAACATGCCAAATCTATAAAAGCTTCCCTACTTGTTACCTGTTTCATCATTTTGTTGGTTATTAATCTTCAATTCCTTACAAATACACTATTTACATTAGTCGGACTATTGTCCTCATCCTTGTCGCCATATTTATTACAACTTTTCGGTCGTTGTACGCTCCGGCCTTCTTCAGGTGGTTGGAATGTCGAACTGAACCCTTTATTTCGCTCACTGGGGTAGACTGTTCTAGTTCCACGTGCCATGTTTAATGGATGTCAGTTATCAGTTATCGCCTGTTAATTTCCCTCTGAAAGTTCTCCACTGCCTTAACCGGGTATTGAACTCACACTCTTTGGGTCCTGTCACTGGATCTAACCAACGCGTTTATCCACTGTCTTTAAGGACACATGGAAGAGTGGATAAAGAGTGTGAGTTCATCAAAGACGAGGACAATATTCCGAATAATGTAAATAATGTACATAATACCTCATCTCAGAAATATAGACACCGATATTACTTATAACGACAAAAATTTCTAACATTAAAACACAGTCACATAACAAACAATTCACTTCTTTTTCTTCTTCTTCTTCTTCTTTTAATATTACTCAACCCTTCCAAATGGGGGAGATAATGTTTCTCCACAGCTTCCTCTTTTTTTTTGCTCTTATTGATAGTAAAAGGTCCAGCCCAACATTCAAATTACAGGTTGTAGATAACGAAATCAAAGAGGTGCAACAATTTAGAAATCTGTGAAGCGTATTAACAGAGAACGGAAAGTGCAACACTGAAATCCGAAGGCGCATTGGGATAGCGAAAGATGCCTTCCAAAGGCTAAGCAAAGGATTAGGAAACAGAAAAATATCATTCGAAACAAAGAAAAGAATGCTGAACTGCTGTGTAAGTATCAGTCCTCCTATATGGCAGTGAATGCTCATAGAGACTTGAAACAGCAGAAATGTGCTTCTACAGAAGGATGCTGAGAATAATAAGGCAGAACATGTGAGCAACGACGAAGTTCTAGAGACAATGGCAAGAAAAAGGGTACTTAACATCAAGAAAAGACAGTTGAGGCTTCTGCAATGCATAATGAAGAAGTAGGGGCTTGGAAAATATGATACTCACAGACAGATCGAAGGTAAGAGAAACAAAGAAAAGTAACCCACACTCTACCTGGTGAGCTTGGTGAATGGATAGCGGAGGACGGTATAGAAGAGATGGCAAAAAGGCAAAAGTTATATAGAACTACAAGGAACAGGAAAATGTGGAAAGTTATGATTGCATATAGAATTTCCGATCGTTTACCGTCCGTATTTTCCATGTTCCTGTCTACACAAATTTATCAAGTGGAATACACTGTTTCTATTGTTTTCACGATGTCCTGTCAGTGTTATATTCTTCAAACCTTCCTTCCTAATTATACCTGCCAGATGTTTCCTTCTGATTATAAATATAGATTTATTTATCACAAAGTTCATTAATACTTCCTCGTTTCTCCCATGTTCTGTCCAATATATTCTTAGCATTCCTCGGTAGTGCCATATCGTTGTCACTTCAAATCTCTCCTTCATCTCTGAGGATATTGTCTAGCATTCACTGCCATATAGAAGGGCCAATACTTCATAACATTTCAGTACTCTTTTCTTTGTTTCTAATAATATTTTTCTATTTCTTAATAATTTGCGTAGTTTATGCTGAAAGACCCCCAACGGTGGAACAAGCGGATGACGATTACAACAGATCTCAACGGTTGAAGCAGCGGTTGAAGAGGTCTACGCATGACGGACATGCTATAGAAGGCGCCATTCGAAAATATATCAGCGGTAATCCGTTGCAGTTTCATTACTGGATTCACGTCAATTGGTACTTTATTCGACTCTGATGTCCGTTCACCTCCAACAAACTATTGCAAAGTCAAACGGCGATAACAGGGGCAGGTTTTTTTTTTTCGTAAAACTGGAAGCTTCTAGTTCTGAGCCTGCATGTTTGGCGGTGAATTTAGTCATCAACGCCATCATCATAAAGTAAGCGATCGCCAAAGAAGAAATTAAATTCTTGGATACGAAATAAAGGCGACGACGATAGCAGACATATTTCATTATTCCGGTGTGCTCTCAGATTGCCATCTTCTGGTACAAAACTACCCAGATAGTTGAATCTCTTTGCCTGCTTGAATTTGACATCCCCACTACAGAGCTGTTCGATAAAAGTGACTCACCTGATTTTTTTTTTTACATAAAAATTTTCTCGCCTATTGTTTTTGGGGTCAAACTAATTTTTAATCTTACTAATATAAAGACCCCTTCCCGACCACCTTGTAAAAAAGTTTACTCACCCTAAGGTATTCTATTGATAATTATAATTTTGGATATGAATGAGATTTAGGGAAAAACGTTGTGCAAAAAAAGTGACTCACTTATTTCCTGTAACTAGTAATCAATAGAAACATAACCGAACAGCTTTAAATAAAGAATAATAGAGGTATAATTTATTTATAATAGGTAATATAGTTCGAAATATTTAATAATCTATGGGTCCTCCTTTATTTTGAATATCCTTTTCAAGCCTTTTTGGCATTGACTTGATTAGGTTCTGGCAAATCTCATCTCCAAGTATTGAATTCCATTCGGATATGAAATTCATAATCAAATCCTCTTTGTTGCTCAACTGTTTTCTCGAGAGCCTGTACTTTATAATGCTCCATAAGTTTTCTATGGGGTTGAGGTCAGGAGATTGGGGCGGCCATGTCATAACACTCACCTGCTTCTCATCAAAGTATTCCTTCATCAATTTTGATTTGTGACAGGGAGCAATATCCTGCATAAAAATGAGCTTGGTGGGGTCGATTTGCACCCTTTCAGCAGAAGGGAGCAGACAAGACTCTAAAATTCTCTTGTACTGCTCGCTCCTGAGGGTCTTTTCAATAGGTTTTAAGAAACCAGTTCCATGAAAAGAAAAGCATCACCCAGAATATTATTCTGAACGGATGCTTGACAGTACTTACTGCTAAATTCAAAGAGCTTTCAAAGCTTCTTCTTCGGATTTTAGATCGCTTATCCTCTGAATTTAGCTCAACTTTCGTTTCATCGAAGAAGAGAACATTTAGTAAAAAAAATCAGGTGAGTCATTTTTATCAAACAGTACTGTATGTAACTCGTACATTGGGGTTTCATTTTTGCTGACGACCATGTATTGTTTTCTTAGTTAATATTCCTTTTTTCTCGATATTCTTTACTGTCTAATCTAAGTGATATTTCAGTTCTCATCCTTCCCATAATCCAATGCAATATTTTTTTTTATTTCATAGAAGCAGACGAAGCTATCGAGATTCATTTAGTCAAGAGCTTGGTTCTTTTAACAGGTTTTGACATTATGAATAAATGGCCTACCTAGATTTATGCCGCCTTCAAAATATTCCTCTTATAAGGATTCTTATCCCAGCGTCCCTTCCACATATTGAAACAATCTACAACGTCCTTTTTCGGGATCACCATCAGCTGCCACTTTCTGTTGCTCTAACTTTTCAAAAAATCGTTTCAAATGTCAAGTGGATATTCAGTCAGTTTTCTTTATTCATGTGTGTGTGAATGTTATATCTCAGATCAGTTTAGTGTCCGTTATACGTCAGCTCAATTCAAAGGGCAGGTAAATCCGGACTCAAAAAAACATTCTCCTTCTTTTTCTTCTTCTTCTGCTGCTGCTGTTACTGCTGCTGCTGTTGCTGCTGCTTCTTCTTCTTTCTCGTACTTCTTCTTCTGCTCATCCACCTCCTCCTGCTTCTACTACTGCTTCTTCTCCTCCTCCTTCATCTTCTCTTCCTCGTTATACTCTTTATTCTCCTTCTTCTCCTCTACCCCCATCTTCTTCTCCTCCTCCACCTCCTCCTCCTCCACCTCCTCCTCCTCCTTCACCTCCTCCTCCTCCTCCTCCTTATTTTTCTTCTCTTTCTTTCTTCTTCTACTTCTTCTTCTTCTCCTCTATCTCCTCCTTCTTCCTCTTTTTCTTCTTTTTCTTCTCCTCCTTCATCTTCTCCACCTCCTTCACCTCCTCCTCCTCCTCCTTATTTTTCTTCTCTTTCTTTCTTCTTCTACTTCTCCTTCTTCTTCTCCTCTATCTCCTCCTTCTTCCTCATCTTCTTCTTCTTTTTCTTCTCCTCCTTCATCTTCTCCACCTCCTTCTCTTCTTCCTTCTTTTCCTATTTATTCTTCTCCTACTAATACTACTTCTTCTTCAGTGCTGTATTATGCCAGACACCGTACTCAGATTTCACACCATAACGTCAAAGGAAGCCAGGTGCTGATTTGACCCTGAGTTACTTCCGACCGCCGAATGCATAAGCTCATGACTACGAACCAACATGCAGTATTGCAAGTGTGAAATCGAGAATGTTGGAAATATAAACATTCGCAACTGTGAAGGCGGCCATCTCTAAGATATCGCAGTGATTTTAAAGACGACGTTCGGTGGACGGCTCTAAGGTTGCCGCATGCGACAGACAGGTCAAGAGAAACTGCTGAAATAATGGAAAGAATAAATTATTATGTAAAGAGAATTCAAGTCTCGTGTCGTTCTTTCCTCGGCACCAAATTTCGTTACACCTTCTCATCTTTTATTAGACTCATCCCTTCAAAACGTTGACGAACATGACTCCCCACAACTTTCAATCCTTTGTTATACTAGGTAGGTTTAAAACCTTTACCATACTGCGTTGTCACCCGTTCACACAAATTGGGTGAATATGTTGCACATCGTTTCCCCATGCTTCTTTTGCTTCTAATATGTTCCGTGACTGTAAAAATCTTCATGCACTCCTCCTTGATGCTCTAAGTAACACTTGACCCTTTACATTCTGTCTTTGTCACTGTTCTGCTATCCATTCACTCAAACTCGTTAAGTAGGTTACTCGCTGTTTCCCTCTCATTCTGTTGCCTTCTATATGCCCTGTGAGTGTTAAATTCTCCATGCCCTCTTTCTTGTTGCTCTAAGTAACCTTTGACCGTTTACATTCCTTGTTCTGCTATCGATTCACTCAAACACGTTAAGTACGTTACTCGCTGTTTCCCTCTGCTTCTCTTGCCTCCAATATGCTCTGTGGGTGTTAAATTCTCCATGCCCTCTTTCTTTTTCCTCTGAGTAACATTAGACCCTTTACCTTCATTCTTTGTCCTTGTTCTGCTAGCCAATCACTGAAGCACTTTAAGTAGGTTAATTTTTGTTGTTTCTGTTGCATTTGTTATGTCCAGTGAGTGTAAATCTTTCTAGAACTAGTAATAATAGTGTATTTCTATGCCAGAGTCTTGTGTCTGGGTGAAGATCTAACATTTCGAGTGTTATAGCAAGAACCCCATAAGAACCACTGATTTACTCCTTACTAACAACTGAATATCCTCGACTGACAATGCGAAAGTGACATTTACCTCAAGTGAATATACGTGATCAAGTCACAGTGTGAAAGGTTGCAAGATGTCATTGGCAGATTCATTGTTGCCTTCATCACGTTTCATCATTTTCGTTCCTGGTGTCGTTTGCTTCTTTTGTTTTTTGGTTTTCGCGCGTTGTTTCTTCGTTTGTACGAAGGCGGGGGCGAGAAGAGGAGGGGACTGGCGTCTTCCTGAAATTCCCTTCGGCTATTTTTGATTTCGATGACATCACGTAACACTCCAACACAAACAATTATAAATGAATGTTGATAGATAGATAGATAGATAGATAGATAGATAGATAGATAGATAGATAGATAGATATGAATAGATTCAGATAGATAGATAGATAGATAGATAGATAGATAGATAGATAGATATGAATAGATTCAGATAGATAGATAGATAGATAGATAGATAGATAGATAGATAGATAGATAGATAGATAGAGAATGAAATAGAGTGAAGAATATAATGAAATATAGATAGATAGATAGATAGATAGATAATGAAAAATAGATAGATAGATAGATATGAATAGATTCAGATAGATAGATAGATAGATAGATAGATAGATAGATAGAAAGAGAATGAAATAGAGTGAAGAATATAATGAAATATAGATAGATAGATAGATAGATAGATAGATAATGAAAAAATAGATAGATAGATAGATAGATAGACAGACAGACAGACAGATAGATAGATAGATAGATAGATAGATAGATAGATAGATAGATAGATAGATAGATAGATAGATAGATAATGTCCTTCTTCGTGCAATAATGAAATAAGAATAATCACATCGTTGCTGAACGAATTACGTATTCCTCATTGGCTCAATGTTCAATCCCAGAAAAATGCCTGACTTCGAATGCAAACCGTACTTCACACCTCTTGCCATTATAAGATGAATTTAAAAATATTTTTTTGTCGTCATGATCAGCACTTGCCAAGATGAACAAGAACAAAACGTCAGAAGCTGTGATCAAACTTAGACGATCTGGGGATCAACAAAATGATTGAAAGACTAGATGAAATATACGACAGTGGAGAAATACAGGAAGACCTTAGTAGATCCATCTTTATAGCACTGGCTATGAAGCCAGGTGTTTAATGAATGTGATTTCCATCGGACAATCAGATTCACATGCCACATAATGTAAGCTGATTCGGATGAATACAGTACGTAGTAGAATCAGGCCTAAACAAGAATATCGCTGGAAAAATGGTCTCAGTGATACCCAATAAACGACCAAATAATATCTGGAACAAATTCGGTAATAGGTCAAGAACAGTGTGGCTTCAATAAATACACTTGAAAATGAAATGCGATCTGAACATATATATATATATATATATATATATATATATATATATATATATATATATATATATATATACATACATATATATATATATATATATATGTCGTATCCTATCGGCAATTCCATAATTTTAAGAAACAACCAAAAGAAGAAAGTTCACCTTACAGGACCAGTGATTATTGTAAACTTATTCAAGATATTAAAGGCCTCAAGTATCAACAAGGAAGATAGGATCAAATTGTAGTATCTGTGCCAGCAGCAGACGTCTGGCTCACGGCTTCAACCATCTACAGCAGCAACTGCTTCAGCCATCATCTACCTCAGATCCAGCTCCTGCTTGCAGGTACGATATGCGATAAACTGTCCTTTTCAGGACAGTACTTTTTTGCAGACTACAAAACTGTCCTTTTCAGGACAGCAATTCGCAATGTTTACAAAATCGTCCTTTTCGAGACAGTAATTCGCAATGTCTACAAAACTGCCATTTTTTCGTGTCTACAAAACTTCTTCTTTTTGGGCAGTAATTCACAATGTCTACAAAACTGACATTTTCAGGGCAATAATTTTCAATGGCTACCAAGACTGTCCTTATCAGGACAAGGTCCTCTCACCCTCTACAGGAACATTCAGAGGTATTTTTTGCCTAGTGCATTGTAAGCTTATTTTTCTAGACGTATTTCCTTTAACGAAAATAAATTTGGCAATATATTTTATTTACTCAAGCCTTCGTTATGTTCGTTGTGTCTTCCATCATTCAATATCTGTTTGCTTGCCAATATATAACCCGCAACACACACACACACACACACACACACACATATATATAAAATATATATATAAAAGTGAACATAGAAGTCAACACTTAGAGGCGACAGTCTGTTTCATGCTAGATGCAATCGGCATGAAACAGATTGTCGCCTCTAAGTGTTGACTTCTATTTTCACTTTTATATTTACACACACTCTATCTCTGATATTGGGCACTTTATCCCATAAATATAGCACATCTTAAGACTATATTTCTTCATATATATATGTATATATATATATATATATATATATACTAGCAGCATGGCTCGGCGTTGCCCGTGCTTGATTCAAAATCGTACGACTCATACAGCAATCGCTGTCGCTTGACTTAAAATATTTTTGCCCTTCCTTGCCTTTAAAGGAGTGCCCTTTGCCGTGCTGATCTTGCTACATGCCTTACTTCTTGTCTATCTAACACTGCAATTTTTTTCTAAGCTCTATACTAAACATTAAATCTGTTACGAAAAAAGAACTAAACAAAATGAACACAAAACGATCAGCTTTAAAAAAGGACTCGTAACTGGAAAAACCGAATGAAAAAAGAATGTTAACAACAAATACTTTTTCACACCCAACCCAATTCTGCGGAATCAGAATCAACGTTGAGTTTAAGCAAGCGAATGAGCCAACTGGAGTAAAGTGCCATGAAGATTTAAATTTTACCCCCTTGTGACGAATGCAGCTATCGATTGCTTTTGCATGCTAGCATGCTAGTTAACATTCGTGTCAGTCAGCTGTTGGCTCTCTCGCTGGCCAATAGAATCTTCCTACCTATTCGTGGCAGCCAGCTATAGGCTCTCACTCTGGTCAGTAGAAAATGACCGCAAACTACATGAAAACTGCCGTAGAAGCATGAAAAAATCGATTATTTCCACTAGTTGGGAAATGCAAAGTCGGTCTTGGCCTTCCCGCTAACTTGGAGCATGTGCATGTAAATTTTGGTGCAAATCCGTCGAAATTGCGGCCGTGCATTCATTACACACACACACATCCTGCCTTATATATATATATATATATATATATATATATATATATATATATATATATATATATATATATATATAATGTGGTGCAGTTCAATTTACATTACATGAATCATTCATACATAAAGCAGATAGTGAAGTTAATGATATAAATGGCAAGAATCACTCTCTGAAACAAATTTTAATAAAATACATTAACCTCGAACCCGTAGATGGATGTTATGATCCCTGTTTATAAATTCCAGTTGTATAAGGTCTTTTTTTACTACAAACTTTCGATTGTGCATACAATCATCCTCAAGTATAGAAATAGATATGTCTTTTTTACATCCAGGTAATAACAGGACAACGAAAGTTAAGATGTACTCCGAAATATGTTTTTGGGAAATGTGTTATTGTTAACTGTGAAAAAGTTTGGAGCGGTCGCAACGCTGAGGTTCAATTTTTTTTTAAATTTTGAATTGTGCGTTTTTGTACTAATATAGTAATATGAGAATTCTTTTGTAGAGGTAGGTTTTTTTTCCAGTCAATATGGCATGAACTAAATTGTTCAATAAATAGAGGAATGTCACCGTTATTATAAGAAATTTGCACGTCGGATCAGTTATTTTAATATTTGTTTGCGAGAGTGATTCTTGCCATTTATATAATTAACTTCATTATCTGCTTTTTGTATGAATGATTCATGTAAAATATATATATATATATGTGTGTGTGTGTGTGTGTGTGTGTGTGTGTGTATTTAGGCAGCAATCCTTCTTTCATGCACATTTCATTAAAAACGCCTGACAAGGTGCTTTTGTTTAGTTTTTTATATAATTTCTCGTGCGATCTAATAAAGATCGCACGAGAAATTATATAAAAAAACTAAATAAAATCACCTTGTCAGTCGTTTTTAATGAAATGTGCATATATATATATATATATATATATATATATATATATATATATATATATATATATACCAGGTGTAACAACAGAATTGTCCAAATCGCGTAAAAGAAAAATTGTCCATTTGTTAGATTAAGCTTTGAACCGTTGTATCTTAGAAATGATTAAAGATATCTTACTGGAAGTTTCCAAGGTTTTTATAACACTATTGGCTTCTACTTATAGGAATGTATAATTACTCTTCGAGCTTAACAGAAGAATCGTAATGAAGTCGGTCATAGACGAAAATGACATGTTCATCATTAATTAATCATGAAGGATTGAAATTAATTACCACTGAGACACGTAAATGCACTAAAGAACCTAGCGAGAAATAAGAAAATCCACATCACTCCCCCGCTGTGATTATCAGCAAGAATATATAGATCCAAAAATAATAACTCACGACTCAACGATACCGACACATAGAAAAAAATAAACGAACAAATAATAACTATGGAAACACAAAAAAATCAGCAAGGAAATCCCGAAACTAAAAATGAAAACAAATCGTGGTATAGATTTATATCACTATGCGCTCCATCATTTCAGAAATAGGCAGCACCCCCCTCCCCAAACTTGCTAGAGCCATAGCAAAACTTTTAACCCCTACCCTGTAAGCGTTCTGGGATTGCAAAGGAAATATTTGTCACAGATTAATTCCACAGTGATCAAATCACTGTAAGTTCAGACTCGACTATCAGGGGCAGAAAGAAATGTCGAAAACTCGATTCACGGCTATTATCTCACAAATCCCAATGCACGTAACCAGTCAGAAAAATAACTCACTCGACGACGAACGCGGTAGCCAAAATACACGAATTTTATTTCTCACCCTCGATTTTTTTCCATTCGTCGACAACTGAGAGAGGACGCCCAATTTTAGCATATCCAAAATACTTTTATAGCTAAAACCTGCGACTGACTTGTTTCTAATTTAAATATTTCGTCTTCAGCTTGTCATGCAGAATACGTGCCCTTTTTATTGGTAAGTAATTTTCTTTTTCGCCATATTTTCCGTTTTAGGATACACGTGACACGCTGTCGCTTGGATTGACGAGGTAATTCGCCGTTTTATTCGCTATATATCCTTGGAACAATAAGTCCATCATATATAAAAAAAATTTTTTTAATTCACGCAATCTTCTTGAAAAACTAAAAGAAACAAATATGACTGACAAACTCATGGACAGTCCAGATATAAAATCACTTTACACTAATGTCCGGATTGAAAAATGTTTTAAAGCTCTTAAAAAAGCATCTAACAAAAACAAAGATCATCCTCTCCATACCAATGTCTAAAATAATACAAATCTGCCGTCTCATCGCCAAAGCTATTTCAACAATTTGTACAAACAAAAATTTGGATTATCAAAGGGATCGCCACTCAATGCGGTGATGGCTTGTATCTTCTTAGAATGTCTCGAATCTGGTTCTTTCCTAAATATTTTACCTAAACAATGGACTTCCGATATATTGATGATGCGCCTTTTAATATATTACGTGATACTGACTTACCGGATCTTGTAGATCAACTAAACAAAGTCGAACATACAATAGAATTTACATACGAAATGTTTGAAAACGATACTTTACCTTTCTTAGACATCATGTTTACCTGATAAACTTCTATCCCATCATAACAACAAAATAAAATCCGGGATGATCATTGGATTCTACTTAAGAGCACTCAGAATTTGCAGCCCTCAATAGTTACACGAAGAGAAGAAATATATTGAAAATACTTTCGAGATTTTTAATGATTTGACTTTGAAATTTACTCACACCCTTGTGCAAATTAATTGAAACAACCGCTTTAGTTTCCTTTCTTTCACCATACGGTCAGTTTTAGACCCACAGGAGTGACAGGGTGTAATCGATTTCTATTTTTTCCTCAGATTAGGTCATTTGCATAGGTGTGCAGTAATATGAATCTATTTTCGGGCTGTATGATGATTTTCTTTTACCTTGAAAAATATTGCGTCATCCGTGATTGCATCAGATTTTCATCACGCCCAGACACTATTGTCTCGGCTGTCTATCAGTTGTCCTACGGCCATTATATGCGATGGACGTTACTCCAAAGGAGTGTACGAAAATTGTCTCGACTGTCGATTAGTTGACCTACGGCCAATGTCTGCGATGGACGTTACTCCAAGGAAGCGTAAGAAAATTGTCTTGACTGTCGATTAGTTGTCCTACAGCCATTGTCTGTGATGTACATTACTCCTAGAGAGAGTACGAAAATTGTCTTGACTGTCTGTCAGTTGTCCTAAGGCCATTGTCTGCGATGGACGTTACTCCAAGGAAGCGTAGGAAAATTGTCTCGACTGTCGATTAGTTGTTCTACGCCCATTGACTTCGATGGACGTTACACCAAGGAAAGCGTAGGAAAATTGTCTTGACTGTCGATTAGTTGTCCTACGGCCATTGTCTGCAATGGACGTTACTCAAAGGAAGCGTACAAAAATTGTCTTGACTGTCTATTAGTTGTCCTACGGCCATTGTCTGCGATGGGTGTTACTCCAAGGAAGCGTACGAAAATTGTCTTGTCTGTAGATTGGTTGTCCTACGGCCATTGTCTGCTATCGACGTTAGACCAAGGAAGAGTAGGAAAATTGTAACGCTGCACGAACACACTGGCAAGCCTTACCAGTGAGCAAATCAAAGTACTATAGACTGGCCAGGAAAATCTTCCGATTTAAATCCAATCAAGAAACTGTGTTCAGTCTGCAAGGAACTTCGAGGAATGGATGTACGAGGTACTAACATGTGCACTGGATCATGTTTCATTGGAAAGATACAAAACAAGTAAATAATAACACTTGGGAAAGATTTGAATCCTCTTCTTCACCCACCCCCCAGCTATAGGCAAACAGCAGGACAGATCGGCACATAAGTGACTGACTCACGTGCTAATAACCTTGGGAAAGGTATGAATCCCCTTCTTCTATAGCCTTGGATGACAACGAGCCTACCGCAGATAGAAATGGCAACCTACTGCGAGAAAAAAAAACCTGCCTCGTCAGTCATTTATCGAAAGATACATGATCGCCTAGGCGTGTATCACGCATGGCACATAACTGACTGACGTGCTAATACATTTGGGAAAGGTATGAAACCTCTTCTACTCCTCCTAACCACCAGCTATGGATAAAGAGCATAACAGACTGGGTTCTATAGCCTTGGATGACACAACTGGTCTACTGCAGAAAGAAATGGCAACCTACTGCGGGAAAAAACCTGCCTCGTCAGTAATGTATCGAAAGATGCATGATCGCATAATCGTGTATCACGCATGGCACATAACTGACTGGCTGACGTGCTAATACCCTTGTAAGAGGAATGAATCCTCTTCTTCTCCCCCCATCTATGAGTAAATAGCAGGATAGAGCGGGTTATATAGCCTTGGATTGCAAATAGTCTACCGCAGAAAGAAACGGCAACCTATTGCGGGAAAAAAACCTGCCTCGTCAGTCATGTATTGAAAGATGCATGATCGCCTAATCGTGTACCACACATGGCACATAACTGACTGGCTGACGTGCTAATGCCGTTATATATATATATATATATATATATATATATATATATATATATATATATATACACACATTTGAATTGGACAATGTCCGACACTTTATTTTAAAGACATTTATGATATGTTTAACGTTCTATTTATAGATACAAGTATTTAAGCAAATGCTCTGTTTTATAATAAACAGTATTAAATAACATTTACCGGCCTGAATTTTCTATGAAAATTTCTCGGATATTCAGGCCGGTAAATGTTATTTAATACTGTTTATTATAAAACAGAGCATTTGCTTAAATACTTGTATCTATAAAAAGAACGTTAAACATATCATAAATGTCTTTAAATATATATATATATATATATATATATATATATATATATATATATATATATATATAATGCATGATAGAATATTGAATATATCCTAATCAGAGCTTTTCCAATTCGAAGGTTAATTGCAAATCAGTAGTATTTCTCACCTTCATTTTGGCGGTTCGCTTCCGAGAATTCTGGTCTGCTTAGACCCATTTGTTCTTCGCAGTGATTGTCTTTGATTGAATATTGTTTTCCATCCACCTCATAGCTATTTCGACTTGAAGGCAACATTGCAAATCAGTGTGATTTCTTAAGTTCAGAATGGCTTCTCGTTTCGAATGACTGTTACTGACTGAATAAGGCTTTTATGTGTTGCTCAGTTCTTTGAGGAAACGTCTTATAACTTTTTTTCCAATTTGTTCTGATTTTCCTTTCTTTTCAGATAAACGATGACAAATATCAGACTTACTCAGAAAATGTAAAGTCACGCTGTCATCGTTGGTTTAAAAGCAGAGCATAGTGGTTTTCGAGATTGTTCATTTTCTGAAAGTGGCACGGTTGTTGTCAAAGTTTGCAAAAAGCTGGAAGTAGCTGACGGGAATTTTACGGCTATAGCCAAACGTAAAAAGCCCGCTAAGGGTCCTAATACTATCAGAACACACAAATTTGTACGAATGGTTCTGAAAATTATCGATCAGAACTTCACAAAATCGATTAACTAATAAGCTCAAGGTTTCAAGGTACTCTCTCGGAAGAATTGTGCATATGAACATTAGATACAAGTCATATGTGATTCAGGATGGGGGGTGCAATTCATGGCTGCAAATGTAAAAGATGTTCGTCTGATCAGCGGAAAGTGCTTCTTGAGAAAGTCGAACCATTAAAAGCCTGGAATGCTTTGGATTTTTTTCCATGATGAGAAAAACTTTGATCAGGACCAAAAGGTCAGCCGAAGGTATGATAGATGAGGACGATAGATGTCCCAACGGTCATCCACACAAAGCTTTCGGTAACTCAAACGGTTATGGGAGTCGTGAGAAACGACGAATATGTCAAACCTTCTTTTCTCAGAGCTGAATGCTGCTTGCTATAAGAAAGAGTTGGAGAAGAGAGAAGGCTTTGGGCAGAGAACGCAAGCAAAGGAAGACTGTACAGCTACCAAGAAGATACTCAATCTTCAATCCAAGAATGAGTTTCAATCTCCACAATTATGCACCCAATAATATGATCACCTATCTCTCCAGAGAGGAGGCACGGTGGGGTAAGAGATAGCGGCACGTAGTGAGGAATCGGAGAGCAGAGTTTGAATTTCAGTCGAATCCATTACATTCACTTATGTGCTAATACCCTTTGGAAAGACATGAATCCTCTTCTCCTCCCCCTAGCTCTCGGTAAAACAGCAGGACAGATCGGCACATAAGTGACTGACTCACGTGCTAATAACCTTGGGAAAGGTATGAATCCTCTTCTTCTATGGCCTTGGATGACAACTAGCCTACCGCAGATAGAAATGGCAACCTACTGTGAGAAAAAAACCTGCCTCGTCAGTCATGTATCGAATCCTCTTCTTCTCCCCCTAGCTCTCGGTAAAACAGCAGGACAGATCGGCACATAAGTGACTGACTCACGTGCTAATAACCTTGGGAAAGGTATGAATCCTCTTCTTCTATGGCCTTGGATGACAACTAGCCTACCGCAGATAGAAATGGCAACCTACTGTGAGAAAAAAACCTGCCTCGTCAGTCATGTATCGAATCCTCTTCTTCTCCCCCTAGCTCTCGGTAAAACAGCAGGACAGATCGGCACATAAGTGACTGACTCACGTGCTAATAACCTTGGGAAAGGTATGAATCCTCTTCTTCTATGGCCTTGGATGACAACTAGCCTACCGCAGATAGAAATGGCAACCTACTGTGAGAAAAAAACCTGCCTCGTCAGTCATGTATCGAATCCTCTTCTTCTCCCCCTAGCTCTCGGTAAAACAGCAGGACAGATCGGCACATAAGTGACTGACTCACGTGCTAATAACCTTGGGAAAGGTATGAATCCTCTTCTTCTATGGCCTTGGATGACAACTAGCCTACCGCAGATAGAAATGGCAACCTACTGTGAGAAAAAAACCTGCCTCGTCAGTCATGTATCGAATCCTCTTCTTCTCCCCCTAGCTCTCGGTAAAACAGCAGGACAGATCGGCACATAAGTGACTGACTCACGTGCTAATAACCTTGGGAAAGGTATGAATCCTCTTCTTCTATGGCCTTGGATGACAACTAGCCTACCGCAGATAGAAATGGCAACCTACTGTGAGAAAAAAACCTGCCTCGTCAGTCATGTATCGAATCCTCTTCTTCTCCCCCTAGCTCTCGGTAAAACAGCAGGACAGATCGGCACATAAGTGACTGACTCACGTGCTAATAACCTTGGGAAAGGTATGAATCCTCTTCTTCTATGGCCTTGGATGACAACTAGCCTACCGCAGATAGAAATGGCAACCTACTGTGAGAAAAAAACCTGCCTCGTCAGTCATGTATCGAATCCTCTTCTTCTCCCCCTAGCTCTCGGTAAAACAGCAGGACAGATCGGCACATAAGTGACTGACTCACGTGCTAATAACCTTGGGAAAGGTATGAATCCTCTTCTTCTATGGCCTTGGATGACAACTAGCCTACCGCAGATAGAAATGGCAACCTACTGTGAGAAAAAAACCTGCCTCGTCAGTCATGTATCGAATCCTCTTCTTCTCCCCCTAGCTCTCGGTAAAACAGCAGGACAGATCGGCACATAAGTGACTGACTCACGTGCTAATAACCTTGGGAAAGGTATGAATCCTCTTCTTCTATGGCCTTGGATGACAACTAGCCTACCGCAGATAGAAATGGCAACCTACTGTGAGAAAAAAACCTGCCTCGTCAGTCATGTATCGAATCCTCTTCTTCTCCCCCTAGCTCTCGGTAAAACAGCAGGACAGATCGGCACATAAGTGACTGACTCACGTGCTAATAACCTTGGGAAAGGTATGAATCCTCTTCTTCTATGGCCTTGGATGACAACTAGCCTACCGCAGATAGAAATGGCAACCTACTGTGAGAAAAAAACCTGCCTCGTCAGTCATGTATCGAATCCTCTTCTTCTCCCCCTAGCTCTCGGTAAAACAGCAGGACAGATCGGCACATAAGTGACTGACTCACGTGCTAATAACCTTGGGAAAGGTATGAATCTTCTTCTTCTATGGCCTTGGATGACAACTAGCCTACCGCAGATAGAAATGGCAACCTACTGCGAGAAAAAAACCTGCCTCGTCAGTCATGTATCGAATCTTCTTCTTCTCCCCCTAGCTCTCGGTAAAACAGCAGGACAGATCGGCACATAAGTGACTGACTCACGTGCTAATAACCTTGGGAAAGGTATGAATCCTCTTCTTCTATGGCCTTGGATGACAACTAGCCTACCGCAGATAGAAATGGCAACCTACTGTGAGAAAAAAACCTGCCTCGTCAGTCATGTATCGAATCTTCTTCTTCTCCCCCTAGCTCTCGGTAAAACAGCAGGACAGATCGGCACATAAGTGACTGACTCACGTGCTAATAACCTTGGGAAAGGTATGAATCCTCCTCTTCTATGGCCTTGGATGACAACTAGCCTACCGCAGATAGAAATGGCAACCTACTGCGAGAAAAAAAACCTGCCTCGTCAGTCATGTATCGAAAGATACATGATCGCCTAGGCGTGTATCACGCATGGCACATAACTGACTGACGAGCTAATACATTTGGGAAAGATATGAATCCTCTTCTACTCCTCCGAACCACCAGCTATTGATAAAGAGCATAACAGACTGGGTTCTATAGCCTTGGATGACACAACTGGTCTACCGCAGAAAGAAATGGCAACCTACTGCGGGAAAAAAACCTGCCTCGTCAGTCATGTATCGAAAGATGCATGATCGCCTAAGCGTGTATCACGCATGGCACATAACTGACTGACTGACGTGCTAATACTCTTGTAAGAGGAATGGATCCTCTTCTTCTCCCCCATCTATGGGTAAATAACAGGATAGACCTGGTTCTATAGCCTTGGATGGCAACTAGCTTACCGCAGAAAGAAATGACAACCTACTGCAAGAAAAACAAAACTTACCTCGTCAATCATATATCGAAAGATACATGATCGCCTAAGCGTGTATCACGCACGGCACATAACTGACTGACTGACGTGCTAATACCCTTGTAAGAGGAATGAATCCTCTTCTTCTCCCCCCATCTATGAGTAAATAGCAGCATAGAACGGGTTCTATAGCCTTGGATTGCAAATAGTCTACCGCAGTAAGAAACGGCAACCTATTGCGGGAAAAAACCTGCCTCGTCAGTCATGTATTGAAAGATGCATGATCGCCTAATCGGGTACCACACATAACTTACTAACTGACGTACTAATGCCCGTTGGAAAGGTATGTATCCTCTTCTCACTCCCATCTATGGGTAAATAGCAGGATAGACCGAGTTCTATAGCTATGGATGGCAACTAGCTTACCGCAGAAAGAAATGACAACCTACTGCAGGAAAAAAACCTGCCTCATCAGTCATGTATCGAAAGATACATGATCGCCTAAGTGTGTATCACGCATGACACATAACTGACTGATCTCTCTAGACCTGAATACGCTGGATTACTATATATGGAGCGTCGTCAAGAGGAAAGTCACTCAAAGCCGCCATAACACTATAAAGTTTGGAAGTTCGTCCTAATTAAGACAATGTCTAAAATAGATAAAGATCTAAAGATCTGATTCTGGTATGTCAACGTCTCAGAGCTTGTATTGAATCAGTCGGCAGATTTATTAAGTGGATGAATCGAGAACGTTCTCAAGATTATTCAAGCCAATATTTTCTCAAATAAACCTCTTCTTTCATTACATATGTGTCTTTTATGAAATTCATGCAAATGTCCGCAAAGAACTGATGTCCTCTATGATGTGAATGGTTATTTTCTAAGTATAGCTTAGATGTGACACAAGGCTGACAATATAGGGCCCTCTGTAAGGATCGAATTTACTATTCAGTATTAACTGATCTAGTAAGTTTTTTTTGCAAAACAAGCGTCCCAATATAAGGGAGCTGACCGGAAGTTGATAGCATGCAAAATTACATTAAATGTTTGTTATATGCACTTAAACACGTTGCTGCTACACTGGTAATAAAATTACGGCACCTTCTTTGATAAATTTCATCTTAACATCACGAAACTGATGAGAGAACTGGAAAGGATCAGTATAAAAATAAATAGACATAATATATCTATACAGTAGAATCCCTTATATCCAGAATCCTTAATATCCGAAATCCCTAATATCCGGAGTGCCTCATATCCGGAATCCCGCATATCTGGGGATGATTTTGATGTGCATATTTAAACTATTTACATAATACGGAAATGATTTGAAATTTCTGTTTTTCAGGAAATTTACTTTGGAAAAAAGGCTTATGCTTATTTCACCCTAATTGCTTGTATTG
This sequence comes from Acanthosepion esculentum, assembly GCA_964036315.1. Lineage (NCBI taxonomy): Eukaryota > Metazoa > Mollusca > Cephalopoda > Sepiida > Sepiidae > Acanthosepion > Acanthosepion esculentum. The sequence goes on from OZ038510.1 coordinate 14,393,575, forward strand.
GTGCAAAAGATGCAAACGAGTCACATCTGCAACAAGACGATATGCGTGATTGTGATGAAACCTGGACTGAAAGTGTAAAAGATATTGAAAAGGTTGTCAGTTTTATGGAAAGAAAGCCAGCATTCATGTATGACGATTGCAATAACGCACGCAGAGTTAAAAGGTGTCTTTCGTTTAAAAAATTTCAAGAACAAAAAGAAATACGGAAAAAGTTGAGTATGACATTAGAAGAGAAAGAATCATCATTCAACAGCGATAAAAAAATCCTCGTTACATTATTTGTTTTGCATACGTGGCAGACTTAATTTAATGAATTTTCATTAACATTACATAATTTATTTCTTTTTCCTTAAAATCAATTCCGTTATATTTCACTCACCATTAGCTTATTTTGTTTACTATAAAATATTGAAAATAAATGTTAAATCTGATTTCAGTTCTTTTATTTTCATCTAAATATAACCCCTCATATCCGGACTTTGTAACGAATTCCTCATATCCGGAAGGCCTTCTGTATTATTCAATAAAATATGTTTGAATGAAGATATGTTGCCTATATATATATATATATATATATATATATATATATATATATATATATATATATATATATATATATCCAACGAACTAAATAATATCTATGTTGGTCACACCACAAACTCGCTTTCACGACGCTTGACACTACATTTGAATGATAACTCTAACATTTTTAGGCATCTAAAACAACATGCCTGGCCGCATACACAATTCCGGAAAATCCTCGTCGAAAACACAACTATACTTAAACATGAAAACAATAAACAAAAACTAAAAATTCTTGAAGGTATATACATAAAACAGTTGAAACCTAACCTGAACAAAATAAACTATGAAATCTCCAAAAATATCCTTAAATGCCTATAATTAGTAACAGAAGTCATGGTTCATACCAACGGCTTTCCATACTCAATACTCATCGGATTCACTCTCGCGTGGTCATGTGTGACGTCATGAGCTGTTGTGCGATTTTCGCTTTCAGCGTTTTATATGCACGTGTTTATCGTTGCTTGGAAATCATCCATGTAAACAAACAAGACTATCATCAATTTCTTGTTCGTGTATTGCTTAAATATATTGTGTAATTGTCATCTTTGATGATGGCTTATGTAAGCCGAAAGCTTAGATTGGATTAAAAAACATGTATCAATATTGTGATTTTCTTTCATTGTTTAATGATAATGTTATTAAGCTTATCAGACAATATGAAAAGAACTTACATAAAATATATAGACAACACTTATCTATATTATTTAATGAAACATGTATTAATATATATATATATATATATATATATATATATATATATATATATATATGTAATCACTTTAGACGTTATTTTTAGTGGATATTCGTATTTCTGTAAGCACTCCGTTTATTAAATTATAAAAATATTTATTCTAAAATGAATAAAAACCTCTCTCCTCCTTCTCTTACACCTTCTCTCTCTTCCTTCTCTCACCTTCTCTCTCTCTCCATCTCTCCCCCTCTCTCTCTCTCCCTTCTCTCTTCCTTATGGCTGCCAATTTCCAAGCACATTCGTCTGATCAGAACCATTTGTATTTCTTCAGCACCTACAAATTCATATTTATACTGCAACTACACTGAGCAGACCTTAGTTACAGTTCAAGTATGTGCCCCACTAAGCCACGTACAATTTTAAATTCAGAGCTGTTCTTCTTCCATATCGGCTACCAACCACGGCTAGCGTGTTCAGTGTTCCCCGAAGGAAGATGAAATGCATTCTAATGATCTTTCTTTAGAAATATTTTCTAAATAATTGTATGATTATGGTTTGTAAAAAATGTCACTAGAGAAATGTGCTGAGAATCAAAAAGAGATTTAAGTCTCAAGAATTAATTCAAGTGTTACTGACAGAACAATTCTATAATATATATATATATATATATATATATATAGAGAGAGAGAGAGAGAGAGAGAGTGAGAGAGAGAGAGAGAGAGATAAAGAGAGAGAAAGACAGAGATGTTTCGTTGAATAATTTAGACATGTTGTGTCTACTTATTGTTCAACAGGATCCTTTCATATTAGCGGATAAGCTTTTTTGGTGTCATTATTGAAGGACGAGAGAAAATCACTATGTTGATCCATATTTCTTTTATTTCCAAGTACTTTCGACATAGCAATGTCATCACTAGGGTATTGTTTATTACAAGATAAATATTGTAGTCTTCATTATTGTAAAAGACAAAATTGTTGTGTTATTTGAAAGTTAAATTTCTTACAAGTCGAGTGAGGAGCGTTGCGTCAGTGCGTGACCGCGAAAACCGTTTAAGGGGAGGTAACTACGTATGGTGTTTTTTTTACCAAATGAGTAGTAAAAAGAAAAACTATTAGAGCATTTCAAACTATATATATATATATATATATATATATATATATATATATATATATATATATATATATATATATATATATAATGCATGATAGGATATTGAATATATCCTAATCAGAACTGTTTTAATTCTAAGGCTCATTGCAAATCAGTGGTATTTCTCATGTTCATTATGGCGTTTCGCTCCCGAGCATGCTGGTCTGCTTAAACCCATTTGTTCTTTCAAGACCTAAAGAGCGTGAGTTCAATACCCGGTTAAGGCAGTGCAGAACTTGGAAAGGTTAATTAACAGGAGATAACTGACATCGATTAAAACACGACACGGAACGAGAACAGTCTACCCCAGTGAGCGAAATAAAGGGTTCAGTTCGACATTCCAACCACCTGAAGAAGGCCGGAGCGTACAACGGCCGCAACGTTGAAATAAATATGGCGACAAAGATGGGGACAATAGTCCCAATAATGTAAATAGTGTAGAATTTTCTAATTTTACCAAAACCCGCTTCCTTCGTTATCTCCGTTTGGCTTTGTAAGATTTGGTTGTAGATGAGAGAAAATCCGAATAGAAGAAAGTGCCAATGGCGTGAATTTGTTTAAGGTGACCCTCAACCTGCCAAGAAGTGACCCACACACTTCATCTCATGACCTTCCGCTTCGGTACATATGGAATGAGACATGCAGAATGCAGTTATGAAACTGCAACGGACGGCCGCAGACTCGGTTATAAATTTGAGTGGCGCATTGAGACCTTCACGAATATAGTCTTCAGCTTAAAGCTTGTAACCAAGAAGCTACCATTCCATACAAAAACCCAAGAAATTACAATTACCATTCAAAAAACGGTCTTTGCAAAATAAATTACAATAATTATCATTAGTTATCAGGGTCGGCTGAAAGGTTCATAGGTTGAATATGAAGGAGGGATGCTAGAACTGTGAAACCTTACATGCATTAATTTCAACCCTTTTTTATTAATAAATATATTGTTTCTTTCCAGCTCCGAGGGTGGGCTGAAAGGTTCATAGGTTGAATATGAAGGAGGGATGCTAGAACTGTGAAACCTTACATGCATTAATTTCAACCCTTTTTTATTAATAAATATATTGTTTCTTTCCAGCTCCGAGGGTGGGCTGAAAGGTTCATAGGTTGAATATGAAGGAGGGATGCTAGAACTGTGAAACCTTACATGCATTAATTTCAACCCTTTTTTATTAATAAATATATTGTTTCTTTCCAGCTCCGAGGGTGGGCTGAAAGGTTCATAGGTTGAATATGAAGGAGGGATGCTAGAACTGTGAAACCTTACATGCATTAATTTCAACCCTTTTTTATTAATAAATATATTGTTTCTTTCCAGCTCCGAGGGTGGGCTGAAAGGTTCATAGGTTGAATATGAAGGAGGGATGCTAGAACTGTGAAACCTTACATGCATTAATTTCAACCCTTTTTTATTAATAAATATATTGTTTCTTTCCAGCTCCGAGGGTGGGCTGAAAGGTTCATAGGTTGAATATGAAGGAGGGATGCTAGAACTGTGAAACCTTACATGCATTAATTTCAACCCTTTTTTATTAATAAATATATTGTTTCTTTCCAGCTCCGAGGGTGGGCTGAAAGGTTCATAGGTTGAATATGAAGGAGGGATGCTAGAACTGTGAAACCTTACATGCATTAATTTCAACCCTTTTTTATTAATAAATATATTGTTTCTTTCCAGCTCCGAGGGTGGGCTGAAAGGTTCATAGGTTGAATATGAAGGAGGGATGCTAGAACTGTGAAACCTTACATGCATTAATTTCAACCCTTTTTTATTAATAAATATATTGTTTCTTTCCAGCTCCGAGGGTGGGCTGAAAGGTTCATAGGTTGAATATGAAGGAGGGATGCTAGAACTGTGAAACCTTACATGCATTAATTTCAACCCTTTTTTATTAATAAATATATTGTTTCTTTCCAGCTCCGAGGGTGGGCTGAAAGGTTCATAGGTTGAATATGAAGGAGGGATGCTAGAACTGTGAAACCTTACATGCATTAATTTCAACCCTTTTTTATTAATAAATATATTGTTTCTTTCCAGCTCCGAGGGTGGGCTGAAAGGTTCATAGGTTGAATATGAAGGAGGGATGCTAGAACTGTGAAACCTTATATGCATTAATTTCAACTCTTTTTTATTAATAATGTTGTGGATTCCGGGAATGGAATCCTGCACAAATAAATAAACAACGCTAGTAATTGAGATAGACAAATAAGTGTATTTAACGTAAGAATACAGACTTGAAGTGAAGATTAGTAGTCCAGGAATGCAGCTTAGTAGAAAGTATATGTACAAGTCTCTGTAAGTGAAGCCCTAATTATCTCTCTCGCTGGACACTCGTATAACTCTCTGTGAACACCCTGTGTACTGTCTCCGTATCTCTCACCCTGACTCAACGTATCTCAACCCGCAGGTATTCTCTCTGTCAGTATAAGTATATTTTGGACGAGTCCATCTTGTGTAAAACGGTCTAACCCACAACACCCAACTGCCTAGCTTCTTTGGGGGGGGGGGGGATTTTAATATTTTTTCCGTTTATGGTCTATTATTAATGGTTCTGTAAATTTTCTTTTTCGACTTGTTACTCTGATCTCCGTGGCTACTTGTGGTTTTGGGATTTCGATGGCTTCGAAAATCGCCTCCATCGCGTCTTCATTTTCGGAAGGTGACGAGTTTGGTTCCTCTACCCGTCTTTTCTGTATCTGATTTATGTGTCTCCTGTGAGTGAATTTTTCGCCTTGGATCGTGTACAGAACATTCCCCAGTCTCCTTATTATCGTACTTGGTTCCCAGTATGCCATATTATTCTTAAACATTCTGAAATAGACCCGTTCTCCTGGTTTGAAGGATCTTATAGCCACTATCGGTGTATGCCGGTTTTTATTTTTCTGGGTAATAGTTTATCAAAAACAGACCGTATTATGCGGGCAAACATCACTTCAGCTGGCGAAAGGCCAGATGGTGTGTTTCCTTTCGGGGTGATTCTGTAGACTTGGAGGAACTGTTGTATGGCTCTTTCTGTTGGTACGTCCTCTGATTTTTTCAAGGCTTTCTTAAGCGTGTCCACAAACCTTTCCGCTTGCCCGTTAGATCGTGGATGGTATGGTGCTATTTTAATATGTTTGACTTGATAAGTCGCACAGAATTCTTGAAAATCGCTCGAGGTGAATTGGGTACCATTATCTACAATGCCAAATCTTGCGAATAACTCGTGTAGACAATTAATAGTGTTTTCCGTCGTGGGGTTTTTGTATCTGAAAACTTCTGGCCACTTGCTAAATCTATCTACCGTTATCAAGTAGTAATGTCCGTCTATGGGTCCTGCATAGTCCGCATGGATTCTAGACCAAGGTCTGTCCACCTTTGTATAATAGGTGGTGCCTTTACTGCCGCAGCACAGCCTCTACATTTTCCTACCATTTGAGTAATGTCGTTATCCATATTAGGCCAGTACACAAAACTTCTCATTAACGCTTTCATACGATTTTTCCCTGGATGTCCTAGATGAAAGTCCTTCAGAATTCGTCTTTGTAAAGATTTCGGTATGACCACTCTTTCATTATAAAGTAATACGTGATCACAAATTGAAAAACATTCCGCTAGATTTCTTTCTTTTTCTTCTATTTTTCTCTTTGTACTTTGTATGAATTCATCCATTTCCGCTTCTCTTCTGATTTCTAACAAGATCACTGGTAATTCCCTTACTGTCTTTTCGTATGTAAGACGAAATTAGTAAAGTTTAGAACTTTACTAATTTCGTCTTCGGCTCGCAAAGCCGCTATTACAGAGTCTTCCAGAGGTTCGCATTTTGCAGGTACAAATCTAGATAATCCATCCGCATGACCAATTTTCTTCGACGGTAGGAACTCTAGCTTGAAATTATAATTCAATAATATAGTTCCCCATCTCAGAAGTCTGTTGGCTGTATAAATTGGTAGTCCTTTTTTCGATCCGAATATAGTGAGAAGAGGTTTATGGTCAGTTTGAAGAGTAAACTCTCTTCCATATATGTATCTGTGCAAGCGAGTTATGGCGAATATTATGCCTAACGCTTCTTTCTCAATTTGCGAATAATTCCTCTCTGCTGGTAACAACGATCTAGATGCGTGAGCTATAGGTTTCCTTGTGCCATCCTGCATCTTTTGTAATATAAAATCTCCTACACCGTGTGAGCTTGCGTCACTAGCAATGATAATTTCCAGTTTGGGATCAAAATGCGTCAGTGCTAGATCAGACGTTAATTTCTTTATGATCTCCTTAAAAGCTTTCTGACAATCTTCCGTCCAGTTCCATTTGTTACCTTTTGTCAATAATTAATTGAGTGGAGCCCTCAATTTGTGCATGTTTTCAATGAAGTCACCGTAATAGTTCGCTAGACCAAGAAATATTTGCAAATCTGCGACATTTTTCGGCTCGGGCTATTTTTTATTGCAGATGCCCTATCTGGATTTGGTTTTCTGCCACTTTCATTGATTATATGGCCTAGATACTTGATTTCTTTTTTTCTTTCTTTCTCCTTCACTTTAAAACCCAAATCCTGAATTCTTTTAAAGACTTCTTTAATGTGCGTTGCGTGTTCTTCTACATTATCGCTTTTGATTAAAATGTCGTCTAAGTAAGCAGTAGCAAAGTACTGTCCCATGAGCATGGTATCCATAGTCTGTTGGAAGATTGACGGTGCTACTTTTATCCGAAATGGCAATCTGTTAAATTTGTAAAGTCCTTTGTGAGTACTGATACATAAAATTTTTGTACTTTCTTCTACTGGAATCTGAAGATAAGCTTCACTTAAATCAATCTTAGAAAATACCTTACCACCGTTAAGCTTGGTAAATATTTCCTCCGGGCTTGGCAATGGATAGTGATAATCCTTGATAGCCTTGTTTAACCCAGTCGAGAAATCTGCGCAAACACGGGTTTCTCCGGATTTTTTCTTTACGTAGAGCACTGGTGCCGCCCATTCACTGAATTCGATTTGTGAAAGGATTCCAGTTTGTACCAATCTATCTAACTCCTTGTCAATTGTTTCTATGGTTGCGAAAGGCACGTTTCGCTTTTTCTTGAATACTGGCTGAACATTTTCCTTTAGTTCAATTTTAGCTGCAACCTTATTACATCGTCCCAAACCGCTCGAGAATACTTCGGGAAATTGACTGTGTAGTTCTTTTTTTGTAGTTTCTGACGGCTCGCACTCCATTTTCTTACAAAATGAGCTAATGGGTAAATCCCACACGTCAAATCTTTGCATCCACTGTGTGCCCAGCAAATTTTCTGTGTCTTTCATTACAAATATCTTCAATTTTTTCGTTTAGAATTACTTCTTCAAAATTGATACGCTTCCCTGTAACAGACTTGGCTATTTTCTGTGTATGCATCATGGTCGGTCTATTTAGCGTCCTCCATGTTTGTAAATTAATTATAGTTAGATCCGATTCTGAGTCTAACTGTAATTTTACCTTCTTATTTAAGATCTCGAGTTCCACGTATTTTCTTGTGTTTAGTTTGTCTTCGTAGTCCATTCTAGTAGTTCTTACCCTACTAGTGTGTTTTTTGTTTCTGCATTGAGATGCCTTATGTCCCATTTTTCACAAGCTAAACAGTTCTTGTATTTAAATCGACAGTCTTTATTCCAGTGGAATCCACCACATCTGTAACATGAAGATGGGGGGGGGCTTATCTTTGCTTTGATCTCTGTCATTAATCGCCTTATACCTTGTAATTTTTTCTTTATCATAAAATTTTTGTTTTTCTTTCGTGGGGGTGAAAAACGTAACTTTTTGTTCAATCTTACGTATGTGTGCTACTCCCAGTTCCTCGATATCCTTAGAGACTTTTTTTATGCTCAAGCATTTTTGGCAGTCTTCTGACAATTTTTGTAGCGTTAATCCAGGCTCATTTTGAAGCTTCGTGAGCATTCTTTTTCGCATTTCACTGTCCTTGGCTGCGACTAATCCCTGCACGAAAATAAAACACTTAAAATTGTCCGGAGTCAATTCTGCCAATTTAAAACTTTTGCAATGTTTGTTCACAACTGCGGCGAACGTGGAGTAGTCCTCATTTTCGCTTTTTACGAGGTTGAGACATTTCCACCTTTTGTGAAAAAGTGAAGTCTTTGGACTGAAGAGCTCCGTAAGGCATGTAACTGCCTCGTCAAACGTCAAATCGTTTGTCTATTTCGGTAGAATATAGTCCACAAATTTTGTGTACTCCTCTGTTCCCAATTTCCTGAGTAATAAACGTAGCTTCTTAGCTTCCATGCAATTTTGGCAATCAATGTTGAAAATGTCTTCATGACGTCTGTAATAGTCCCCGAAATTTTCATCTTCTAGAGAGTATTTAAATGTTTCTATTGTGTTCCAAACTGCGTCTTGAGAAAAAGTCTCCTCTTTTTCGATATTATTTTGTTGTGCGTTAAAGTATATGTACAAGTCTCTGTAAGTGAAGCCGTAATTTTCTCTCTCGCTGGACTCTCGTATAACTCTCTATAAACACCCTGTGTACTGTCTCCGTATCTCTCACCCTGACTCAACGTATCTCAACCCATAGGTCAGTATAAGTATACTTTGGACGAGACCATCTTGTGTAAAAGGGTCTGCCCCACAACAAATAACTATATTGTTTCTTTCCAGATCCGAGGGTGGGCTGAAAGGTTCATAGGATTGCTATGAAGGAGTAATGCTAGAACTGTGAAACCTCGCATGCATTAATTTGAATTCTTTTTATTAATAACTATATTATTTCTTTCCAGATCCGAGGGTGATCTAAAAGGTTCATAGGATGACTGTGAAGGAGTAATGCTAGAACTGTGAAACCTCGCATGCATTAAATTTAAATTTAACTCTTCTTATTCATAACTGCGTTGTTCCCTTCCAGGTAAATTGATATCTGACTGTTCAAAAACTTCAAAAATAGCGACTTCTTTTAAAAACAAACAAAATTTGGCACCTCGGTGTTAGTAAACACCTGAAGAAAAAGAGTTGAGTCTCCGATGACATTAATGCGGACATGGTTGCTACGTTAGGGGATGATACTCCAGTGCAAAATTGTGCAGCTGGATTTAGGAGGGAAAAAGGAGAGTTTTGAAGGTCTGGACATCGTTCAACTGCCACCACCGGGGAAAATATTCATCGTGTTCAGCACAAGGTGATGGATGACGGGCGATTGACTATATAAACAAATAGAATATTGAAATATCACATGAGAGAGTTGAGAATATTCTGCACATTGACCTTGCCATGACATCTGATCAAAATCCCCGGAGTCTGATCGCATCACGGGAAAATCTGATATTGTTTGAGGTCGATCCAGTTCGTTTTCTTGCCACTCTGAGATTCGAAGACATATTGGAATTACCAAAGCCGCATTCCAAAAGCTAGGCAGAGTATTATGAGACAGGAGGATTTCATTGGTAACAAAGAAAAGCGTACTGAGCTGCTACGTGATATCTGCCCTCCTTTACGGCAGCGAATGTTGGACGGTCTCCTCAAAGATGAAGAAGAGACTCGAGGCAATGGCGGTATGGTTCTACAGAAGGATGCTGAGGATATCATGGACCGAACATTTTGGGATGGCCAAAGACGCATTCCAAAAGCTAGGCAGAGTATTATGAGACAGGAGGATTTCATTGGTAACAAAGAAAAGAGTACTGAGCTGCTACGTGATATCTGCCCTCCTTTACGGCAGCGAATGTTGGACGGTTTACTCAAAGATGAAGAAGAGACTCGAGGCAGTGGAGGTATGGTTCTACAGAAGGATGCTGAGGATATCATGGACCGAACATATTGGAATTGCCAAAGACGCATTCCAAAAGCTAGGCAGAGTATTATGAGACAGGAGGATTTCATTGGTAACAAAGAAAAGAGTACCGAGCTGTTATGTGACATCTGTCCTCCTTTACGTCAGCGAATGTTGGACGGTCTCCTCAAAGATGAAGAAGAGACTCGAGGCAATGGCGGTATGGTTCTACAGAAGGATGCTGAGGATATCATGGACCGAACATTTTGGGATGGCCAAAGACGCATTCCAAAAGCTAGGCAGAGTATTATGAGACAGGAGGATTTCATTGGTAACAAAGAAAAGAGTACTGAGCTGCTACGTGATATCTGCCCTCCTTTACGGCAGCGAATGTTGGACGGTCTCCTCAAAGGTGAAGAAGAGACTCGAGGCAATGGCGGTATGGTTCTACAGAAGGATGCTGAGGATATCATGGACCGAACATTTTGGGATGGCCAAAGACGCATTCCAAAAGCTAGGCAGAGTATTATGAGACAGGAGGATTTCATTGGTAACAAAGAAAAGAGTACCGAGCTGTTATGTGACATCTGTCCTCCTTTACGTCAGCGAATGTTGGACGGTCTCCTCAAAGATGAAGAAGAGACTCGAGGCAATGGCGGTATGGTTCTACAGAAGGATGCTGAGGATATCATGGACCGAACATTTTGGGATGGCCAAAGACGCATTCCAAAAGCTAGGCAGAGTATTATGAGACAGGAGGATTTCATTGGTAACAAAGAAAAGAGTACCGAGCTGCTACGTGATATCTGCCCTCCTTTACGGCAGCGAATGTTGGACGGTCTCCGCAAAGGTGAAGAAGAGACTCGAGGCAATGGCGGTATGGTTCTACAGAAGGATGCTGAGGATATCATAGACCGAACATTTTGGGATGGCCAAAGACGCATTCCAAAAGCTAGGCAGAGTATTATGAGACAGGAGGATTTCATTGGTAACAAAGAAAAGAGTACTGAGCTGCTACGTGATATCTGCCCTCCTTTACGGCAGCGAATGTTGGACGGTCTCCTCAAAGGTGAAGAAGAGACTCGAGGCAATGGCGGTATGGTTCTACAGAAGGATGCTGAGGATATCATGGACCGAACATTTTGGGATGGCCAAAGACGCATTCCAAAAGCTAGGCAGAGTATTATGAGACAGGAGGATTTCATTGGTAACAAAGAAAAGAGTACTGAGCTGCTACGTGATATCTGCCCTCCTTTACGGCAGCGAATGTTGGACGGTCTCCTCAAAGGTGAAGAAGAGACTCGAGGCAATGGCGGTATGGTTCTACAGAAGGATGCTGAGGATATCATGGACCGAACATTTTGGGATGGCCAAAGACGCATTCCAAAAGCTAGGCAGAGTATTATGAGACAGGAGGATTTCATTGGTAACAAAGAAAAGAGTACTGAGCTGCTACGTGATATCTGCCCTCCTTTACGGCAGCGAATGTTGGACGGTCTCCTCAAAGATGAAGAAGAGACTCGAGGCAGTGGAGGTATGGTTCTACAGAAGGATGCTGAGGATATCATGGACCGAACATATTGGAATTGCCAAAGACGCATTCCAAAAGCTAGGCAGAGTATTATGAGACAGGAGGATTTCATTGGTAACAAAGAAAAGAGTACCGAGCTGTTATGTGACATCTGTCCTCCTTTACGTCAGCGAATGTTGGACGGTCTCCTCAAAGATGAAGAAGAGACTCGAGGCAATGGCGGTATGGTTCTACAGAAGGATGCTGAGGATATCATGGACCGAACATTTTGGGATGGCCAAAGACGCATTCCAAAAGCTAGGCAGAGTATTATGAGACAGGAGGATTTCATTGGTAACAAAGAAAAGAGTACCGAGCTGCTACGTGATATCTGCCCTCCTTTACGGCAGCGAATGTTGGACGGTCTCCTCAAAGGTGAAGAAGAGACTCGAGGCAATGGCGGTATGGTTCTACAGAAGGATGCTGAGGATATCATGGACCGAACATTTTGGGATGGCCAAAGACGCATTCCAAAAGCTAGGCAGAGTATTATGAGACAGGAGGATTTCATTGGTAACAAAGAAAAGAGTACTGAGCTGCTACGTGATATCTGCCCTCCTTTACGGCAGCGAATGTTGGACGGTCTCCTCAAAGGTGAAGAAGAGACTCGAGGCAATGGCGGTATGGTTCTACAGAAGGATGCTGAGGATATCATGGACCGAACATTTTGGGATGGCCAAAGACGCATTCCAAAAGCTAGGCAGAGTATTATGAGACAGGAGGATTTCATTGGTAACAAAGAAAAGAGTACTGAGCTGCTACGTGATATCTGCCCTCCTTTACGGCAGCGAATGTTGGACGGTCTCCTCAAAGGTGAAGAAGAGACTCGAGGCAATGGCGGTATGGTTCTACAGAAGGATGCTGAGGATATCATGGACCGAACATTTTGGGATGGCCAAAGACGCATTCCAAAAGCTAGGCAGAGTATTATGAGACAGGAGGATTTCATTGGTAACAAAGAAAAGAGTACTGAGCTGCTACGTGATATCTGCCCTCCTTTACGGCAGCGAATGTTGGACGGTCTCCTCAAAGATGAAGAAGAGACTCGAGGCAGTGGAGGTATGGTTCTACAGAAGGATGCTGAGGATATCATGGACCGAACATATTGGAATTGCCAAAGACGCATTCCAAAAGCTAGGCAGAGTATTATGAGACAGGAGGATTTCATTGGTAACAAAGAAAAGAGTACTGAGCTGCTACGTGATATCTGCCCTCCTTTACGGCAGCGAATGTTGGACGGTCTCCTCAAAGATGAAGAAGAGACTCGAGGCAGTGGAGGTATGGTTCTACAGAAGGATGCTGAGGATATCATGGACCGAACATATTGGAATTGCCAAAGACGCATTCCAAAAGCTAGGCAGAGTATTATGAGACAGGAGGATTTCATTGGTAACAAAGAAAAGAGTACCGAGCTGTTATGTGACATCTGTCCTCCTTTACGTCAGCGAATGTTGGACGGTCTCCTCAAAGATGAAGAAGAGACTCGAGGCAATGGCGGTATGGTTCTACAGAAGGATGCTGAGGATATCATGGACCGAACATTTTGGGATGGCCAAAGACGCATTCCAAAAGCTAGGCAGAGTATTATGAGACAGGAGGATTTCATTGGTAACAAAGAAAAGAGTACTGAGCTGCTACGTGATATCTGCCCTCCTTTACGGCAGCGAATGTTGGACGGTCTCCTCAAAGATGAAGAAGAGACTCGAGGCAGTGGAGGTATGGTTCTACAGAAGGATGCTGAGGATATCATGGACCGAACATATTGGAATTGCCAAAGACGCATTCCAAAAGCTAGGCAGAGTATTATGAGACAGGAGGATTTCATTGGTAACAAAGAAAAGAGTACCGAGCTGTTATGTGACATCTGTCCTCCTTTACGTCAGCGAATGTTGGACGGTCTCCTCAAAGATGAAGAAGAGACTCGAGGCAATGGCGGTATGGTTCTACAGAAGGATGCTGAGGATATCATGGACCGAACATTTTGGGATGGCCAAAGACGCATTCCAAAAGCTAGGCAGAGTATTATGAGACAGGAGGATTTCATTGGTAACAAAGAAAAGAGTACCGAGCTGCTACGTGATATCTGCCCTCCTTTACGGCAGCGAATGTTGGACGGTCTCCTCAAAGATGAAGAAGAGACTCGAGGCAATGGCGGTATGGTTCTACAGAAGGATGCTGAGGATATCATGGACCGAACATTTTGGGATGGCCAAAGACGCATTCCAAAAGCTAGGCAGAGTATTATGAGACAGGAGGATTTCATTGGTAACAAAGAAAAGAGTACTGAGCTGCTACGTGATATCTGCCCTCCTTTACGGCAGCGAATGTTGGACGGTCTCCTCAAAGATGAAGAAGAGACTCGAGGCAATGGCGGTATGGTTCTACAGAAGGATGCTGAGGATATCATGGACCGAACATTTTGGGATGGCCAAAGACGCATTCCAAAAGCTAGGCAGAGTATTATGAGACAGGAGGATTTCATTGGTAACAAAGAAAAGAGTACTGAGCTGCTACGTGATATCTGCCCTCCTTTACGGCAGCGAATGTTGGACGGTCTCCTCAAAGATGAAGAAGAGACTCGAGGCAATGGCGGTATGGTTCTACAGAAGGATGCTGAGGATATCATGGACCGAACATTTTGGGATGGCCAAAGACGCATTCCAAAAGCTAGGCAGAGTATTATGAGACAGGAGGATTTCATTGGTAACAAAGAAAAGAGTACTGAGCTGCTACGTGATATCTGCCCTCCTTTACGGCAGCGAATGTTGGACGGTCTCCTCAAAGATGAAGAAGAGACTCGAGGCAATGGCGGTATGGTTCTACAGAAGGATGCTGAGGATATCATGGACCGAACATTTTGGGATGGCCAAAGACGCATTCCAAAAGCTAGGCAGAGTATTATGAGACAGGAGGATTTCATTGGTAACAAAGAAAAGAGTACTGAGCTGCTACGTGATATCTGCCCTCCTTTACGGCAGCGAATGTTGGACGGTCTCCTCAAAGATGAAGAAGAGACTCGAGGCAATGGCGGTATGGTTCTACAGAAGGATGCTGAGGATATCATGGACCGAACATTTTGGGATGGCCAAAGACGCATTCCAAAAGCTAGGCAGAGTATTATGAGACAGGAGGATTTCATTGGTAACAAAGAAAAGAGTACTGAGCTGCTACGTGATATCTGCCCTCCTTTACGGCAGCGAATGTTGGACGGTCTCCTCAAAGATGAAGAAGAGACTCGAGGCAGTGGAGGTATGGTTCTACAGAAGGATGCTGAGGATATCATGGACCGAACATATTGGGATGGCCAAAGACGCATTCCAAAAGCTAGGCAGAGTATTATGAGACAGGAGGATTTCATTGGTAACAAAGAAAAGAGTACTGAGCTGCTACGTGATATCTGCCCTCCTTTACGTCAGCGAATGTTGGACGGTCTCCTCAAAGATGAAGAAGAGACTCGAGGCAATGGCGGTATGGTTCTACAGAAGGATGCTGAGGATATCATGGACCGAACATTTTGGGATGGCCAAAGACGCATTCCAAAAGCTAGGCAGAGTATTATGAGACAGGAGGATTTCATTGGTAACAAAGAAAAGAGTACTGAGCTGCTACGTGATATCTGCCCTCCTTTACGGCAGCGAATGTTGGACGTTCTCCTCAAAGATGAAGAAGAGACTCGAGGCAGTGGAGGTATGGTTCTACAGAAGGATGCTGAGGATATCATGGACCGAACATATTGGAATTGCCAAAGACGCATTCCAAAAGCTAGGCAGAGTATTATGAGACAGGAGGATTTCATTGGTAACAAAGAAAAGAGTACTGAGCTGCTACGTGATATCTGCCCTCCTTTACGTCAGCGAATGTTGGACGGTCTCCTCAAAGATGAAGAAGAGACTCGAGGCAATGGCGGTATGGTTCTACAGAAGGATGCTGAGGATATCATGGACCGAACATTTTGGGATGGCCAAAGACGCATTCCAAAAGCTAGGCAGAGTATTATGAGACAGGAGGATTTCATTGGTAACAAAGAAAAGAGTACTGAGCTGCTACGTGATATCTGCCCTCCTTTACGGCAGCGAATGTTGGACGGTCTCCTCAAAGATGAAGAAGAGACTCGAGGCAGTGGAGGTATGGTTCTACAGAAGGATGCTGAGGATATCATGGACTGAACATATTGGAATTGCCAAAGACGCATTCCAAAAGCTAGGCAGAGTATTATGAGACAGGAGGATTTCATTGGTAACAAAGAAAAGAGTACCGAGCTGTTATGTGACATCTGTCCTCCTTTACGTCAGCGAATGTTGGACGGTCTCCTCAAAGATGAAGAAGAGACTCGAGGCAATGGCGGTATGGTTCTACAGAAGGATGCTGAGGATATCATGGACCGAACATTTTGGGATGGCCAAAGACGCATTCCAAAAGCTAGGCAGAGTATTATGAGACAGGAGGATTTCATTGGTAACAAAGAAAAGAGTACTGAGCTGCTACGTGATATCTGCCCTCCTTTACGGCAGCGAATGTTGGACGGTCTCCTCAAAGATGAAGAAGAGACTCGAGGCAGTGGAGGTATGGTTCTACAGAAGGATGCTGAGGATATCATGGACCGAACATATTGGAATTGCCAAAGACGCATTCCAAAAGCTAGGCAGAGTATTATGAGACAGGAGGATTTCATTGGTAACAAAGAAAAGAGTACCGAGCTGTTATGTGACATCTGTCCTCCTTTACGTCAGCGAATGTTGGACGGTCTCCTCAAAGATGAAGAAGAGACTCGAGGCAATGGCGGTATGGTTCTACAGAAGGATGCTGAGGATATCATGGACCGAACATTTTGGGATGGCCAAAGACGCATTCCAAAAGCTAGGCAGAGTATTATGAGACAGGAGGATTTCATTGGTAACAAAGAAAAGAGTACTGAGCTGCTACGTGATATCTGCCCTCCTTTACGGCAGCGAATGTTGGACGGTCTCCTCAAAGGTGAAGAAGAGACTCGAGGCGGCTGGGGTATTGTTCTACAGAAGGATGCTGAGGATATCATGGACCGAGCAAGAATGAGGTTTTTAAGAGGATGCAAACAACGAGAAAGCTTCTACTTAACATCGGGAAGAGGCAGCTGAAATTTCCGGGACACGCAATGAGAAAGGAGGGCTTGGAGAATCTGATACTCAAAGGTCGAGTAGAGGGAAAGAGAGACAGGGGAAAGCAACGCGACATGCCCAGCGGGCTTAAGCAAGTGGATGACAGAACGTAGTCGGGGGGGAGGTGGTAGAGGGACGAAACTTATTGGGAGTTACAAGGAATAGGGAGAAGTGGAGAGCCCTGATCGCCTACACCCTGAAGGGGCATGGCACATAAAAAGAAAGGAGTAAACCACGAGACAGGCAGAAGTCGACATAAAAAAAACAATAACAATATCATAGTGCTTTTTTCGGTATTCTTATCTCTATCTATAAAAGGCAGGATGTGTGTGTGTGTGTGTGTGTGTGTGTGTGTGTGTGTGTGTGTGTGTGTGTGTGTGTGTGTGTGTGTGGGTGTGTGACGAATGCACGGCCGCAATTTTCGACGGATTTGCACCAAAATTTACATGTACGTGCTCCACGTTAGTGCGAAGGCCAAGGCCGACTTTGCATTTCCCAACTCCCATCGATAGTGAAAATAATCGAATTTTTCATGCTTCTACGGCAGTTTTCATGTAGTTTGCGGTCATTTTCTACTGGCCAGAGTGAGAGCCTATAGCTGGCTGACACGAATGTTAACTAGCATGCTAGCATGCAAAAAATAAATCGATAGCTACATTCGTCACAAGTGGGGAAAATTTAAATCTGCATGGCACTTTACTCCCATTGGCTCATTCGCTTGCTTAAACTCGACGTTGATTCTGATTCCGCAGAACTGGGTTTGGTGTGAAAAAGGATTTGTTGTTAACATTCTTTTTTCATTCGGTTTTTCCAGTTACGAGTCCATTTTTAAAGCTGATCGTTTTGTGTTCAATTTGTTTAGTTCTTTTTTCGTAACAGATTTAATGTTTAGTATAGAGCTTAGAAAACATTCGCAAGGAAGTGCAAAAATATTTTAAGTCAAGTGATAGTGATTGCTGTATGAGTCGTATGATTTTTTAATCAAGCACGGGCAACGCCGGGCCATGCTGCTAGTAAATTATAAAATTATAGAAGCTAAATAATGTATAGAAGCTAAAGAATGTAAAATAACTGTAATAAAATGAACAATTTTAATTCTTATTTTTTGACGAGCTTTCGTTCAAGCTCGTCATAAAATAGCAACAGATCAAGTATTTTTTTCTCAACTCTAATCTTTGCCACTTCAATTAATTGATCAATAACAATCAGGTTTGCAACTCAAAGCACCTTATGACCAATTGATCGATCCACTGATTGATTTAGGATCGGAATTGTTTCCCTCTTACTTTGATTTCAAATCTATCGTCCACCATTTCACCAACTGTTTCCGCTTCAGCACTTGGTGTTTTTCAGTTCGCTCATTGTAAACGCATTTTGTTTTTTGTTCATTGGCAATAGCTTTTTTAAAAGCCAACGATTTCGCAATTGCTAAAAAGCTTTTCCCAGACGAATAAATTGATTATGTTTTTCCATACGCAATGTAACATTACTTCGTTTTTACTTTGTTTCAAATAAAAACGAATTGAACTGAGATAAATTGTCAATGCGGTAACAAAAAAAAAAGAAGAAAATATCGAGAAAGAAAGAAAAAAGCGTAAAATACATGCAAGGTTATTCAAAATTATAAGTGGCGCCAATAAATTTTATTAATTAATATTTATTATTTATATTTAATTAATTCATTTTAAAATCCAATCGTTTATCGTCCTGGGTATCACGATAAACTACATCCGGCAGAAAGATCAAGCTTTTATGAGGAGCGTGGCACAACCTCCTAATTGCTGTTGCTCCCAGGTTCACCCTTACTTAGGGTGGTAGCACCTGTTAGGGTCCCAGCTATGGGCAAATAGCTAACTCCGAAGCGTAAAATACATACAGGGTCATTCAAAATTATAAATGGCGCCAATAAATTTTATTAATTAATATTTACAATTTATATTTAATTAATTTATAATTAAAATCCAATTGGTTATCGTCCTGGGTATCACGATAAACTACATCCGGCAGAAAGATCAAGCTTAGAAGTGTGAAACAACCTCCTAATTATGTTGCTCTCAGGTCCACCCTTACTTGTGGTGGTAGCATCTATGGGCAAATAGCTAACTCTCAAGCTGGGGTCAAAACACTATGAAAGTGTAGAAATATATTTTTATAGTGTAGCTGCCAGTAATACATTTTCATAGAAAAAAAATTTACCAGCAATATGTTTTTGTAAAAAAAAATTTAAAATTAATACGAGCAACACTATAATATTGTTATTGTTTTATTGTTCTACGTCACGTGATCATTAGTCTTCTTTTGCTTGTCTCGTAGTTTACTATACACTTTATATCTCTTCTTGACATATGCAAATAGGTACAATCCTACTACACGTTTCTGAAGCGAAGTAGTTTAATGCTCCTGGTTGTTCTCGAACTTGTTATACAACCTCTTTGCTCCTCTGTCCCTTGAAGTTTATGTCCTGTTCTTTTTAATCGAGATCTTCGTCTTATTTCTTCTTCTTCCGCGTCTGAGTCACTCCAGCTATCATCCATAGGCTCGTCTTCTATTGCATTATCCTGATCAGAAGAACTCATCCTCTCTTCTCTGTCAAGATCTTCTTTCATGACAACGTATTCCTCTTCATTTGTAACGATATTGTATAATTGATTCATCTTGTTTCTGTTTAATAGACAGAAATTTGGTTATTTCCGCTATGAAAAAAATCTTTTTAGATCGTAAACTTCTTTATATAATTTCTGAATTTTCGATGTAAGTCAAATTCTCCAGCTGTTTGGGGTATGCCATAACAAAAATTTCCATTATACCTTCACAACCTGCCGAAGCTAGAAAGTAGGGAAAACATATTTCCAGCAACGCATTTTTATTAAAACAAAAAGTGCCAGCAATACCTTTTTATAAAAGAAAATATATTTTTGAAAAAAACAATTACCAGTAATATATTTTTGTAAAAGAAATTAATAATGTTCCCAAGAAAATTACATTTCGCCATTAAATGTATGGATAGCTGATCACTCGTATTCGAGGATACCTGTCTATTAGGGCGGCTAGCTAATCCCTATTGCAGACGCTTGCTCAGGCACATTTGTTTTTATTCAACACCCACAGAACCCACCTGTGGTTTATACTGCAGCTATGCTGAGCAGACCTTAGTTATAGTTTCTGGGAAAGAGCGTGTTATGTAGCGAGATCAACAATTTGAACAAGGCCAGCACGCACAAGCCCTCGGCCACGATGACTTGTGGCTTCGTGCTACCTGTCGACGGCACCCAAGGGTTCCGTCTACTCAATTTCACTTAAACGGCTTGAGTCAACCCGTGGTATGCTTTTCAGACACTTTCCAAAGGTGCCGCACGCTAGGATTGACCTCTCCAGTCCGATAACTTCTTCCTGACAAATCGACCATGGTGATATTTGAACCCGGGTCTCATAGTCAGAATGCCAACCTTCTAACCACTCAGCCACGCGACCATAAATAGAAGTCGATATACCGGTAAGCAAACAAAGCAAACTAACAAATAAAAGTTTATAATTAAATCCAGAAGAGAATTTATGATTAAATTTACATAACTTAAATTTATAATTTAATTCATAATTAAATTTTTAATTTATATTTAATTCATTTTAAATTTGTAATTATCTTTCGCCATGATTTGTGTTGCTTGTTTACACATCGGAATTTTAATAGAATTGTAATATGCAATTCACACCCGGAAATATCAGATATTCTGAATCGAATTTAATATACAACTGTTCTAATTGATCTCAGTATGCAGAGAGTTCAGTTCAGATGATACCAAAATAAAGTCTTCACTCTGTGTAACACCAGAAAATTAAAGGAACCAGGTGCACTTGGAAGGCGTCTAGGACCTCCACAGGTCAGACAAGCGAATGAATGGAAGATCTATAAGCGCTCCATCCGAGAGGGAGAGGCTAGAGGTCACTCACATAATCTAAGAGGGCACCTTGACGTGATATAATGGTTCGGAAGTTTGTCTCGCTGGAAGAATTGCGAGTGAGTAGTGGGTTCGATCCTCATTGGGTGCCCCGTACTTTCGGTCCTGAAAATCGCAAAAAGATCCACGTTCGAAGAAAGTTCCCAAAACCGTAGTCGGGATCATAAAGACAGTTTGAACTCCACGATCTTTTCCTTTTATTTTATTTTTATTTATTTTTTTACATTAAATCAAACAGAACAAGGTAAGCTTTCTCAGCTGTTTTATACTTTCTGTTTTGTACTTGAAACACTGACACGACTTACGACACGACAGCCCGCGCGCTGCTTACAACCATTGGCTACACAAACCTTTATCCTTTATGAAACGAAATGCTTACCACTTTACGGTAACATCCAACACGCTCGAAACGGCAAAGGCATACAAACAGGTCGCCTTTAAAAACGGAAAGAAGAAATTGGATCTGTTGTTCACGACAAATGTCTACGCTTAGGCGCTTGAGATCGCGAATGAATCTTGCTCTTTTACGTTCTGACCTCAGCTCTCGGCTATTCAAATTAGCTATCCTGGGTGCCCTTACCGATTCTACTGGTATCGCTCAGCTGAGAAAAAAACATTCCGGTAGTCGGGACACCAATGGCCTGTCCTATAGATCCTTAGCCCGCCTCTGGTTTGATGGTGCCACGAAGAGAACGTCAACTTCACAGGTTTACCGAGGGATGGGTGTATAAAAACATGACCCTCCCCGAACCAAACTGCTTCAAACATTTGATGTAACCACTGCTGTAGTATTTGTTTTTAACCGTTTCACCCCAAGCAAGGCAATAATGCCGCTAGAACGCAGGCGGTTACAGGGAGTGGGAGTGAATGAGAAGACTTAGAATTGGAAGGATTGAGAAAGAATCAAAAGGAACAAAGTTTAAGAAAAACTATTTGAAGATGGTGGTTATCAGGGAAGCAAAAAACCGGAAGATGATCATGCCAATAGAAATTAAAGGGAGTTACAGGGAGTGAAAGTGAAAATGAAAGTGAAAGTGAAAGTGAAAGAGAAGACTGAAAATGGATAGGATTGAGGAAAGGACCAAAAGGAAGAGGCTTCAAGAAAACGGAAGATGGGGATTGACGTTCTAGTTAAAATTTTGAAGATTGTAGTTATCAGGGAAGCAAGAAATCGGGAGTTCCACAGACGGGAGGTGCGAGAAAATAAACTAAGTGACAGTTTCATCCAGCTAGTTCAACAGTGAAACGGTGAAACCTAGTTGCTAATCTAATAGCAAATAATGTTATTTCGAATTAAATATTTTATTAAACTCACTTGTTAGTCTCTCGAATCTCCATTTTCAATGACAAATTCCTTGATTCTGCCAGATCGCGCTATTTTCTTTATAATAACGTACATTAATGCTCGCTAAGATGAACAGTAAAAGATAGAGAATAAAAAAGAAATTATTCACCAGTTACGCTGGGATTATATAAAAGTCCGAATTTCCTATTCTCGGTGTCAATTTGTGGTAACTTTACATAACAACAGAAGGTTCGGTAGAATATATAAAGGTCATTTATTTGGCAGACGGCCTCCACGGACAATACATACTCGTCTAACGTCACAAATCACTCTGCCCCCACACAGAGAGCTTGATCCCTGATGTCTACTCGCCAGCCAACATCAAGAATTTAAGCTCAATGGCGGTTCCTCACTAAACTAAAAGGTAGCGACTCTCTTTTATTTCGGAAGGGCGGGCAAGTTGCCACAAATTTCCATCGTAAAACCATTTGCAATAAATACTTTGATATTTGCTGTGGATGTAATCATAAGAGTGAATGAAAATTTCGATGCATTGGCTTTATAAATCCCATGATATTGTAAATTATATCCAAAGCTATTGCAATAAATTACGATGTAATTACATTGGCAATGCATTTATATAGTACGATCATTTGCAATTTATTTATGCAATAAAATTAATTTCTAATGCATTTATATAGTGATATGATTTGCGAAGCATTTTCATAGTCAAATAATTTACAATACATTTTCACAGTAAAATAATTTGTAGTGCATTTTGATATTAAAATAACTTGTAATGCATTTTCAGAGTAAAATCATTTGCAATGTATTTTAACAGTAAAATGATTTACAATGCATTTTCATAGTAAAATCATTTACAATGTATTTTAATGGTAAAATGATTTACAATGCATTTTCAGAGTAAAATCATTTTCAATGTATTTTAATGGTAAAATGATTTACAATGCATTTTCAGAGTAAAATCATTTTCAATGTATTTTAATGGTAAAATGATTTACAATGCATTTTCAGAGTAAAATCATTTTCAATGTATTTTAATGGTAAAATGATTTACAATGCATTTTCAGAGTAAAATCATTTGCAATGTATTTTAATGGTAAAATGATTTACAATGCATTTTCAGAGTAAAATCATTTGCAATGTATTTTAATGGTAAAATGATTTACAATTCATTTTCCGAGTAAAATCATTTGCAATGTATTTTAATAGTAAAATGATTTACAATGCATTTTCATAGTAAAATAATTGGTAATTCACTTTTGTGGAAGATGATTTGCAGTGCATTTTTCTAGTAAAATAATTTGCAATACCTTTTTCATAATAAAATAATTTGCCATGCAATTTCATCGTGAAATGATTTGTAATGCATTTTAATGATAAAATAATTTGCAATGCATTTTACTAATAAAATAATTTGCAATGCCTTTTCCTCGTAAAAAATTTCGTAATTCACTTTCATAGAAAAATTATTTGCAATGCATTTTCGTTTTAAAATAAGTCGCAACGCAGTTCTACAGTTATATAATTTACTATATTCTTATACTTAAATTATTTGCAAAGGATTTCTATATATACTTTTAGTGTCTGCTGTGTCATTATGTATACAATCATTATAATGAATGAAAATTTTCATGTAATTTTTAATTACATAAACAACTGATATTAACATAATTTCCAATCATCTTTTACTATTTTTAGTGTCAGTGTATATGTGTGAGGATACAAAAATAATTATCTCCTTTAAATATAAAGTATCACATGACAACGCTGTACAAACAGAAAAATAAAGACCGCTATACTCCGTCCCCGACCAGCAAGCAAAGTAGATATCTCTTTCCGTATGCCACACAGCAAACGAGATACGGGTGTGGTACTATGAGCACCTAAGTAGAAAGAGAAGAGGTGATTTTATCCCGAACCCAAGTGTTTCAGCAGATGATTCCTTTTGAAGTTTGGTCTTCTAAGCGGTATCCGCTTAAATTAAAGGATAGAGTTAGTTTTTTTTTTTTCGAGAGCAAGTGGCAACGACACCGGAAATAAGGAATATCCGGGAGCTGGTCTATATTAACACCCATGTTGAGGATCGAAGTAGAGTTCTGGTCCGCGTTTGACGGGAGACGGACGCGTCCATCGTGTGGTTTGTTCGCCGTTCGATTCGTAAGGCCAGCTACCACGTCGGGATGAGTTGATGGACGAGAAGTTGGTAGGGAGAAGAGCTGAGATTTTAAACCAACATAGAAGTTGTTTTCCCAAGTATCACCTACCTACCAAATCAAACGAGCAGACGAAGCCCTGTTTTATATGTGAAATAGGGTTCGCGTTCTTATTCCTAGATGTGTCGTTTGTCTTTCATCTTGTTACCTTATGAACATGCAATGGGCCCTTCCTCGGCTTTCGGTGATCACTGGGCAGAACTGGGTAAAATCTGGTAACATATGACTTCAATCCCGGGGCTGGGTAGTGTGCACTTGCTTTCAATGAAATCAAGTGAGCAATAACTGAACAGTAATTTTTTCTCTCCCACTGTTTAACCGGTGGCTGGGCATTTAGTGATTTTTCTCTACCACCGGTAAAGCGCTGATCAGAACTCAAAGGGTTAAGCTCTGTACTAGATTGACGGCAACGTAAACAATTTTACAGTCGAGATGTAACTATAAGTTCTATGCTAAGAGTTTCTTTTCACGCACTTCTTGCCTGTGGAACTCTCTTCCCGCTTCTTGCTTTCCAGTCAAGTTTGATTTTCAAAAATCTAAATACAATGACAATCCTTATCTTCTTAAATTCTATTCTTTTATTGTTCTCTCTCTTTAATAATTGTTTTTCTTATTCTTTCACACTCAGTAACCCCCCTGTGCCTTAGTGGAATTGTTACCTTGCTTGGGGTGAAATGATTTAAAATGCATCATATTTTCTTCTACTTTCACTATGAACGTAAAATCATTTTGAAAATTCACAATTCAAAGAAATGGATGCGTTGATAATGTCGCCTTTCACAATATCATAATTTCCGTCACGTGTCAAGTGAAATCACCACCTACGCTATAAACTTCTGCTCCAACCCAATCGTAATGTCGACTTGAAATTTACACTATTTGCATTCTAACTATTATACTAATCTTTGTTATTCTTATCACAACATTTTGGCCGATATGTCCTCCGGGCTTCTTCGGGTGTATATCGAACTTCGTAACCTGATTCTGAACTGAACTGTAGGTTACCCAGATCGATATACACCTGAAGATGGTCGGAGGGCGCATTGGCTGAAACGTTGTGATAACAACAACAAAGATTGCATATTAATAGTGTAAATAAGTTAGGTCAACCATGTTAATAGACGTTTTGCGATATTCAAAACTCATTACAAACTAGAGTCAAATAAATGTTTAATATATATTTATAAATATAAATTCAAGTAGAGGCCTTTATAAATATCAATTTGAGAAGCGTCCTTAACATATTCGACATTATTCGCATACTCAAACCTCTTCTTTGGATAAACTATGTGATACCCAATCATGTATCTTTCGATGACGAGGCAGATTTTTCCCGCAGTAGGTTGCCATTTCTTTCTGCGGTAGACCAGTTGCCATCCAAGGCTACAGAACCCGGTCTTTCCCTCTATTTACCCATAGCTGGTGGATGAAGAAGAGGATTCATGCCTTTCTCAAGTGTCTGAGCACGTAAGTGAATGTAATGGATTCGACTGGAAAGTCAGTGAGTTATGGGTCATGCGTGATACACGCTTAGGCGATCACGTATCTTTCGATACATGACTGACGAGGCAGATTTTTTTCCCGGAGTAGGTTGCCATTTCTTTCTGTGGTAGACCAGCTGCCATCCAAGGCTATAGAACTCGGTCTGTCGTGGAGGGAGAAGAAGAGGATTCATACCTTTCCCAAGGGTATTAGCACGTAAGTGAATGTAATGGATTCGACTGGAAACTCAGTCAGTCAGTTTTGTGCGATGCGTGATACTAACTTAGATGATCATGTATCTTTTGATAATGACTGACGAGGCAGGGTTTTTTTCCCGCAGTAGGCTGCCATTTCTTTCTGGGGTAGACCAGTTGCCATCCAAGGCTATAGAACCACGTTTGTTCTGCTATTTACTCATATCTGGTGGAAGAAGAGGATTCATGCCTTTCCCAAGGGTATTAGCACTTAAATTAATGTAATGCATTCGACTGGAAAGTCAGTCAGTTATGTGCCATGCGTGATACTAACTTAGGTAATCATGTATCTTTCGATACATGACTGACGAGGCATATTTTTTTCCGGCAGTAAGTTTGCATGTCTTTCTGCGATAGACGAGTTGCCATCCAAGTTCTAGGCGAGAAGAAGAGGATTCATATCTTTCCCAAGGGCATTAGCACGTAAGTGAATGTAATGGAGTCGACTGGACAGTGATACACACGTAGGCGATCATGTATCTTTCGATACATGACTGACGAGGCAGATTTTTTCCCCGCTGTAGTTTGCCATTTCTTTCTACGGTAGACCAGTTGCCATCCAAGTCGGTCTTTCCAGCTATTTACCCATAGCTGGAGTAAATACCTTTCCCAACGGTATTACCACGTAAGCGAATGTAATGGAGTCGACTGGAATTCGAACTCGGCTCTCCGATTCCTCAATCCGAGCCGCTATCCATTACTCCTTCCTCCGAGTGGGGCTGGTAGTAGTAACGGTAATAAATGTACAAAGAAAAGAATTGGGAGTATGAAAAAATGGAAGGCATTTTATATGATTGGATACTTTCCGGACATCGCTCATATCAACAAATAAAATAGGTTGAATCGGAACGTTTTTAAATGACGAGGACAATCGTTTGAATGTCACAGAAATTCAGAGAGAAATTGGATTTTGCTGATAAGAATTTTATCCAATAAGAGCAAGGACCTTTTCCCAATTCAATTGCCTTGTCTTCGAGACGGAAAACAAATATATAGCAGAAGCACCAGACCAGACGTAACAGCAATATTCAAAGCAAGGACGAATGGTAAACATATAAATATGTAAGATAGATTCTGGTGAGAAAAATTGTCTACCACGACATATGGAGCCAACTTTCTTAGCTCAATGAAACGGCTAGATGTAACCGCAAGTTCTATGCTAGCAGTTTCTTCTTACGCAATTCTCGCGTATGGAACACTCTTCCAACTTCTTGCTTCCCAGTCAACTTCGATCTTCAAAATTTTAAAATGAAATGATTACGAAAAGAAAAGAAATCATCTCAGATAAACAATGTGCTGTTCCTGTTTGATGTCGAGTATAGACTGAAGAAAACGTACGTCAGAGATGTTTCGTTTTAGAAAGAAAGAAAGAAAGAAAGAAAGAAAGAAAGAGAAGGCGATAACATCCCATGTGTTTCACGTCTGCTTCAGTGAAATGTAAGACCTTGTCAATTTGAACTCTTTTCATTTGTACCTCCTTACTTTTTAAGCAAGAACGAAAGAAAGAAAAAACGAATGAACATACTTCTTAAAATAACGACCAGCATTCATATTTGTGATTGTTATTGAAATATTTTGTTAAAGTTGTTAAGCTCAAATATTTAACGAGGCATTGGAGAATTTCTAATGTAGTTGTGGAACTCGCAGAGGACTTATTTAATCATTAAGTTAAGAATTAAGATCCAACGGAAAAATTCAAATAGGAAAATGTAGAATTTTTACGGTTATTTCTGGGGTTTTTTTTCTTCATGGTGCGTCGATGTATTTATTCACGTGTTTTTAATCTAAACCGTTTTTTTGTTAGAAAACCTCTTACAATATAATGTCTGTACGTACAAATCTCAGGTTTGCAGACGACATTTTTTTCGACACAACAATAGCGTATTGTACATCTGCTCTTGTATATCACGAACGCTGATGCTAATGGCAAAATTGAGAGTTAGAGTTTCTTTACTTCCAACAATAACAATTGTGGTTTAAGAAAAAAATTAGCAGTCATATTGCGCATCTGATCACGTTCAAATAGTTTATTAATTTTCGAATAGATAAAAAAATGGAACTGGTTATTTATATTCGAATTAGTTCGCTAAAACTTGTGTCCTGCTTTTATCATCAAATGGCATTAGGAGTGTTTAGTTTTAATTTCGCTTGAAAATATCACAGCGATCACATAAATATACTTTTTTTTTCAAAATTCAAAAGTAGTGTATTTTTATTTATTGAATCGAACATTAAAAAGAAACATTTTGAACAAGTTATTTTATTTTAAGAAAGGTAAAAATTCGATTCAGAAGGATAAAAAGCGCATTTATGTAATTTACACATACGGTACTGTAAATTACGAATGCGTAGTCGTGTGGTAAGCGTTCCGACTAAGAGTTCCGTGTTCGAATCTCACCATGTCCGAATGTCAAGAAAGTGACTTCTTCATAATAGAACAACCGGGGAAATGTTCCCAGTGTATAGTTCCGCTGGGAAATGCTCGAAATTCATACTACAGTTTGGCCTAAAATTGTGAGTAAAATTTGATAGACGAACTGTTTGAAAGCCATCGATGTCTGTTCTAGCGCGAAGTTACAAGCCATCGTGACAGAGGGTTTGGGAAAACTTCTGATCACACCAGATTATGCACTCTCTCCCTGAAGCCCTGATTAAGGTCTATCCAGCAGAGCTGCAGTATAAACCATCGGTTGGCTCTGTTTAGTATTGAAGACTCAGAAATGTGTCTAAACTGGTGTCTGCAGCAGGGATTATATAGCTACCCGAGAAGACGTGTATACTTGGAAATGGGCATCCAGTTACTATTATTATTACTAATATTATTATTATTATTAAAACCTGAGTCAAGATCCCTCGTCGCTTTCATATGGCCGTCATGCATTGCGTCAAAATCCTTCAGAATTATCCAAACTAACTTTCTGGGATAAATTTTTAAACATGGCTTCGAGCGAATGAAGTCTGTAGGTTTGTGGTGAGTACGAAATAATAATAACTCCCTTTATTCTCTCCCTTCGACGGAAAGAAATTTGTGAGCCTATGTGAAATTTGCGAGCCTATGTGAAATTTACTTTGGACCGATGGAAACTTTGACTTCACAGACATTGGCCGGCGAGCTGAGAAAAAGACGAAAACTTATTCGAATGAATATATATGAAATTTTCTTTCGAACAATGAAAACCTTGTTTTCACTGGAATTAGCCGTTGAGCCTAGAAAAAAAAAGAAAATAGTGATCCTATGCGAAATCCTTTTTAATATAAAACAAGAAAATCTATCAACAAAAGAAGAGTATCTGAAAACATGTGAAAAGTTTCATTTCTGTTCACGCGTTGAGGTTTCGGCTAGTATCAAATTACTCGTAAATTATGATATCGGCCTTAACCAAGCACTTAGCATTTCAAAGAACTTTATTTTAACTATAACAGACAGCTAAGTATTTCAACCTATCTTCGTCTATATATGTCTATATTTCTGAGATGAGGTGTTAT
Source organism: Acanthosepion esculentum (assembly GCA_964036315.1). Lineage (NCBI taxonomy): Eukaryota > Metazoa > Mollusca > Cephalopoda > Sepiida > Sepiidae > Acanthosepion > Acanthosepion esculentum. The sequence continues at coordinate 14,423,138 of OZ038510.1, forward strand.
ATACACTATTTACATTATTTGGACTATTGTTCTCATCTTTGTCGCCATATTTATCTCCTAAAAAATCTCCTGAGCCGGCCAAGCGTAGAAATGAATACAATATGGGAACCAGTAATAAGGAGTGTCAGAGAAAAGCGATAATAAGAACAAAAATTGCAATATGAGCTCTGGTAAAAACATCTAATGATAAAAGCTAAAATTGGAATATGAGTACAGGTAAAAAAAATGGATGCTGAAGACATTAGGTTTATAATACCCAGAAATTCATACACAGGTGTCCTCAAGGCACAGTGAATAAAGGCGTTAGGTAGTTCCAGTGACAGGACCCAAAGAGTGTCAGTTCAATACCCGGTTAAGGCAGTGGATAACTTGGAGCGGGGAATTAAAAGGAGATAACTGACAACTGACATCTATTAAAACATGGCACGTGGAACTAGAACAGTCTACATTCCAACTACCTGAAGAAGTCCGAATAATATAAATAGTGTATCTTCATCTACTTTTGAACCTATTCAACCGTATAACCTTTCAATGGACAACGAACTCTCTTACCTTTGTTTTAAATATTTTTGAATATCATTTTGTGTCAGATCATTTAATCTGTTATATGAACATTTTCTCTTCGTGACAATTCGTTAAAATTACATACTATAAACATTTCTGATTTATTTTCCTGAAACGAGCAACTGACAGTACTTCATGCGTGCAAATTTATAAATAAATTCCTTGTCTTGTTTTGTTAAAATTACTCGTGTGTTTCCTCGTCATTATCAACCCCCATTACTCTCGGCGTGGGTAAATCTACTGTTCATTTTAACCCCGAAACCCCCTTGACTTCACAGCTTGACTTCGAGATTGGCCGGCGAGCTGAGAAATAGACAAAAGCAAATTCGCGAGCCTATGTGAAATTTTCTTTGAACCAATGAAAACCAATGAAATACACAGGAATTAGCCGTTGGGCCGAGAAAAATAAAGAAAAACCTAACGAGCTTATGCGAAATCTTTTTTTATATGAAACAAGAAAATTATAATTAAGTAATTCATCGAGTCTAGAAGAAACCTCAACAGAATGCAGAAAACACTAAACGGCCGTTTCGTCCTATATTTGAGACTTATCAGCAGTTCACATCCACTACCGAGAATTGAAACACGGACAGTTAAGAATCAGGCAAACGTCATACCAACTTTCCCAACGGGTGTCGGTGACTAATAGGCAGCGAATCCTACTCGATATAGCGCCGATCGATCACATATTCCGTGGTGGAACTCATCCGAGTTTCTCTTTTACCCATAGGACTGTGCCCCCACGAGGCACGACTACTAAGAAATAAGAAAAGAACAACAGAAGAGCATCTGAAATCATGTGAAAAGTTTCATTTCTGTTCACGCGTACAGATTTTGGCCAGTGTCACATTACTCGCTAATTATATAATTGGCCTTGGCCAAACACTTAGCACTTCAAAGAACTTTATTTTAACAATCTAAGAAAGCTAAGTATTTCAAACTATCTTTCTTTGTTTACTTTTGAAAGTATGCAAACCATATAACACTTCTGTGAACGACGAACTCTTACATTTGTTTTAAACATTTTTGAATATTATTTTGTGTCGTATCCTTTAATCTGTTCTATCGACATTTCTTCTTCATGCGGAATTTAAAAATTTCTGATTTATTTTCCTGAAATGAGTTGCGATACTGGCTCCCGGTCAATTGGGTTTTTTTTTCATGATGGAGAACAGATGATAGTCAAATCAGGAGAATAGAGAAGATGATCAACCAGTTGAAATCCAGTCACGCAAACCAGCCATTGAAACCAAGGTATTGTGTGCTAGAGCATTGTCCTGATGAAACAGGACTCTTTTCGACAGTTTTCCTGTGCTTTTGATCTTGATAGCCTATCGTAAATGCCTATACTTATTATGCATATTACACACCATTGATGGTGTGGCCCTTTTGAACATAGTAAATAAATACAATGCATTTTGCATCTCAATGTTTCGGTAAATTTCTCAAAACATTTGACCGAACTCTTTATTCTTCTTTATATAAAATGAGGATAAAATTAATCAAAGAATAGTGTCTGACGTCATGTGGGAATTTTTGTTTCTGTTCCTCGTAACCAGCGTTGAAGTACTCACCAGTGTAAAATTACTTGTCAGTTATATTATCGACCTCTAATCAGCACTTCAAAGAATTTTCTCTCAAAACAAGAAAGCTAAATATTTCAAACTCTCTTCGTTTACTTTTGAAAGTATGCAAACCATATATCCCTTCTGTGAACGACGAAATCTCTTAACTTTGTTTTAAACATTTTTTAATATTATTTTGTGTCGTATCCTTTAATCCGTTCTATGGACATTTCGTCTTCATGCGGAATTTCAAAATGTCTGATTTATTTTCCTGAAACGAGCTACTGACACAATTTCAAGCATGTAAATTCGTAAATGAATTCCTTATCTTGTTTTGTTGAAAATAACCCGTATGTTTCCTCGTCATTATCCTCCATCATTAATATTCTTGGCGTGGGTAAGTCAACTGTTCATTGTAACCTCTAAGCCACCCGCGCCATTCTAGGTTCTAGCGAGGACAATCGTTCTTCGAACCTCGTGGAACGGAGCTACAAGAATCAGAAAGATTTCTACCAAATACCACAAAGCTCATCACTTGAGGACTTTCAGCAATAGCAACAACTAAAATGGATAGCGAATGTAACGGGAAGAGAAAATGATGACATAATCATGATGTTGATGTTCCACACTAATACAAACCAATGGTTAGGAAGGAAATGCCCAACGAATAATGGAAAAAGCAGTATTAATTACTGGACTTGAGAAACCCATTTTCCTCAAAAATGTTTTAATAGAAAGATTTTATAAATTTCAACCGACGGTAGCATTAATTGCTCGATCAATGAATGCCGAATGTTTCCTTATAAGGAAACGGCTAATAGTACCATTACCATTAGAAATGAGGAGAACAGATACTACATTTTGATCCCAGACCGATATTCAGAGAATGAAGAAAAGCCTGGCTCAAGTGGCATTGTCTGCTCGGTCAATGAATGCTGAATGTCTCTTTATAAGGAAACGGCTAATAGTACCATTATGGTGAGAGATTAGGAGAACAGATACTACAATTTGATCCCAGGCCGATATTCAGAGAATGAAGAAAAGCCTGGCTCAATGGCATTGTCTGATCGGTCAATCAATCCTGAATGTTTCTTTATAAGGAAACGGCTAATAGTACCATTACCAATAGAGATGAGGAGAACAGATACTACCTTTTGATCCCAGGCTGATATTCAGAGAATGGGGAAAGTCTTGTTTGAGCAGCATTGTTTGCTCTGTCAATGAATGCCGAATGTTTCCTTACAAGGAAACGGCTAATATTACCATTACCATTAGTAGTAGTAGTAGCAGTATTTCCTTTTATTTCTATTCTATATCTATTTTTATACTAGGTTCAAAATAGCACTATGTAATTTTCCCTTACACATTTCCTATAAAAATGCAACCATATTTTTTATGTAGAAAAGTACCTTCTACTTGTCAGAACGTTTTTTTTTATTTCTTTAAGACGTGGTCTTTCAGGAATTTCTTAGATTAACCTGTTTCCAGTTAAACCCAATGTTCCAACTACAACTGGAATTATTGATGTCTTCATATAATAATCTTCAAATTTCCGCTACATGGTGCTTGTAACTATTTAGGCTATTTACATTGTTCGGCCTGTTGTCCTCATCTTTATTGAAACATTCACAACGTTTCGGCCATTGGACGCTCCGGCCTTTTTCAGGTGATATTTGTTGAAATTTCGAACCGAACGCAGAATAGTCAATTTGAATGTTGGCGTTTCTGAAGATTGGTTCGGTTACGTTTTGTGTAGACGTTCTTTCAAGAAATAAACATGGGAAGAACGTCTGCACAAACATCGGCAAACCAATCTTCAGAAACGTAAAGATACATTCTAAAATGAAAGAAAAATGGCTGAATTATCTAAAATGAAAGAGAAAAGGTTGAATGATCTGGAATGAAAGAGAAAAGGCTAAATGATATGGAATGAAAGAAAAAAGCTGAATCATCTGGAATGAAAGAACAAAGCTGAATCATCTGGAATGAAAGAGAAACGGCTAAATGATCTGGAATGAAAAAGCTGTACGATCTGGAATTAAAGAGAAAAGGCTGAATTATCTGAAATGAAAAAAGGCTGAATCATCTGGAATAAAAAAAAGATGTATCATCTGTAATTCGAGAAAAGGTTGGATCATCAGAAATGAAAAAGAAAAGACTGAATCACCAGGAATTAAAGAGAAAATTCTTAATCATCTAGAATGAAAGAAAAAAAAGCGGAATTAAAGTGAAAAGGTCGGATTATCTGGAATGAAAGAGAAAAGGCTGTATCATCAGGAATGAAAGAAAAAAAGCTGAATCATCTGGAATGAAAGAAAAAGGCTGAATTATCTGGAATGAAAGAGAAAAAATCTGAATGATCTGGAATTAAAGAGAAACGGCTGGATTACCTAGAATTAAAAAAACTGAATCATCTGGAATGAAAGAAAAATAGCTGTATCATTAGGAATGAAAGAAAAAAGATGAATCATCTGGAATGAAAGAGAAACGGCTGAATTATCTGAAAGGTTGAAGTTTCTACAGTTAGTGAATAGAAAGGAATGAAGCGGTTGATATGCCACAAACTACTTGGAAGAATCGTATTCAAGAAATATTGCACATTCTTTAGTGCATTTATTCCAAATTTCCAAAAATCTCACCGGTCCATGTACGATCACCAAAGTAAAGCAACGTCCAGCCTGGTCAGTGCCTAGATGGGTGACTGCTTGGGAAATACCAGGTGCCGTAAGTTTGGATGTCCGGGTGGTGTAATGAATAATGATTCGGAATTGTTAACCAGAGAGTCAAGTTAAGCAACACAGAGACTGTTCAGTACCTAGATGGGTGACCGTTTGGGAATACCAGGTGCTGTAAGCTTGGACGTGTGGTTGGTGTAATGAATAATGTTTCGGAATTATTAATCAGAGAGTCAAGTTAAGCAACACAGAGACAGTTCAGTACCTAGATGGGTGACCGTTTGGGAATACCAGGTGCTGTAAGCTTGGATGTGTGGTTGGTGTAATGAATAATGATTCGGAATTATTAATCAGAGAGTCAAGTTAAGTAACACAGAGACTGTTCAGTACCTAGATGGGTGACCGTTTGGGAATACCAGGTGCTGTAAGCTTGGATGTGTGGGTGGTGTAATGAATAATGATCCGGAATTGTTAATCAGAGTGTCAAGTTAAGCAACACAGAGACAGTTCAGTACCTAGATGGGTGACCGTTTGGGAATACCAGGTGCTGTAAGCTTAGATGTGTGGGTGGTGTAATGAATAATGATTCGGAATTGTTAATCAGAGAGTCAAGTTAAGCAACACAGAGACAGTTCAATACCTAGATGGGTGACCGTTTGGGAATACCAGGTGCTGTAAGCTTGGACGTGTGGTTGGTGTAATGAATAATGTTTCGGAATTATTAATCAGAGAGTCAAGTTAAGCAACACAGAGACAGTTCAGTACCTAGATGGGTGACCGTTTGGGAATACCAGGTGCTGTAAGCTTGGATGTGTGGGTGGTGTAATGAATAATGATTCGGAATTGTTAATCAGAGAGTCAAGTTAAGCAACACAGAGACTGTTCAGTACCTAGATGGGTGACTGTTTAGGAATACCAGGTGCCGTAAGTTTGGATGTCCGGGTGGTGTAATGAATAATGATTCGGAATTGTTAATCTGAGAGTCGAGTTAAGCAACACAGAGGCTCTTCAGTTCCTAGATGGGTGACCGCTTGAGAATTCCCGTTTGGTTCGTTATATTCACTTACGTGCAAATGACTTTGGGAAAAGGTATGAATCCATCTCTTCTCTCCCTGCTATGGGTTAATTAATAGTATTTGTATCACACTATGTATTATTACCTCAAAAGGATTATAACATTTTCTAACTTATCTTAACCTATAGAGGATTGATAAGTCGTAGAAAATGAATCAAACAAACAAACCAAACAAAATCTTTTACTAAAAAGTGATAATAAAATCAACATCCTCTCCCAAGTGTTTCATAGAATAGGAATAAAGCTTTCCAAATCAGTAAATCTGGTCTGGAATTGGAATAAAGGGAGTGACGCCATATAACTTGAATCCAAAATAAAAATTTAGGATGTGGAATTATTAAATAGTAAACACTTCAAATACCTCGGCGTATAATAAATTTACTAAAGATAAGGAAATTGAACAGAATACGTTGTGCTAGGAATGGTTTCACGCAACACCGCCCAAATCTGTCTATATCAGTTGAGGACACATGGCTTAGTGAATAACGACATTGGTTAAATCCAGTAACTAGCCCCAAAGAGTGGTGAGTTCAATACCAGGCCACAGCAGCAGTGAACCAAAACATGGAGAGTCGAGTTAAAAGAAAATAACTGAGACATCCGGAAGAGGCATGACACGTGGAACTAGAACAATCTACCCCGAAATGTGCATAGATAACTCTTCTACATAGATCACTCTCCTTTTTACTCATAGACCCCAGAGTGGACTTGCTAATGGCCACTTAAAAGTCCTCTCTGGCAAAATGATATCAGACACCATAATAATAATAATAACAATAATAATAATAATAACAGTGAAATCATACATAGTCTTTAACTGCATATATGCATGAAATATTCGTTAGAGGAGAGAGCTTTGAAAATAAGAGTAAAGAAAGATAGATAGATAGATAGATAGATAGATATGAACAGACTGACATAGATAGATAGATAGATAGATAGATAGATAGATAGATAGATAGATAGATAGATAATGAACATATTGGGATAGATAGATAATGAACATACTGAGGAATAGATAGATAGATAAATAGATAGATAGATAGATAGATTGTCAAGTGACCAGAACGCCTGACGATCGCTGGTGCATGAAACTTATGTAGCAATCCGAACTTTTTGAGCTGCCACACTATGAAGCCTTTTTGCTGTCTTGCTAACCTCAGCATAGATTACCGTTGCTTGCTGTTTAAATCGGTGCCTGCTTTTTGGTTCTTTTTCTTAGTGTGATTCATTATTTCATAATAATAATAATAATAATAATAATAATAATAATAATAATAATAGTTCGGCCATAGATCATCTTTAGTCATGTGCACGAAATAAGCTTCGGAGTAAAAGTCTTTAAAAAATAAAAATACATATACAGTCCTGTTCGATAAAAGTGACTCACCTGATTTTTTTTTACTTAAAAATTTTTTCGCCTATTGTTTTTGGGGGTTAAACTAATTTTTAATCTTACTAATATAAAGACCCCTTCCCGAACACCTAGTAAAAAAAAGTTTACTCACCCTAAGCTATTCTATGTGATAATTATAATTTTGGATATAAATGAGATTTAGGGGAAAACTCTGTGCAAAAAAGTGACTCACTTATTTCCTGCAACTACTAAACAACAGAACAGCTTTAAATAAAGAATAATAGAGGTATAATTTATTTATAATAGGTAATATAGTTATTTTGAATAACCTTTTCAACCCTTTTTGGCATTGACTTGATTAGATTCTGGCAAATCTCATCTCCAAGCATTGAATTCCATTCGGATATGAAATTCACAATCAAATCTTCTTTGTTACTCAACTGCTTTCTCGAGAGCCTGTACTTTATAATGCTCCATAAGTTTTCTATGGGGTTGAGGTCAGGAGATTGGGGCGGCCATGTCATAACACTCACCTGCTTCTCATCAAAGTATTCCTTCATCAATTTTAATTTGTAACAGGGAGCATTATCCTGCATAAAAATGAGCTTGGTGGAGTCGATTTGCACCGTTTCAGCAGAAGGGAGCAGACAAGACTCTAAAATTCTCTTGTACTGCTCGCTCCTGGGGGTCTTTTCAATAGGTTTTAAGAAACCAGTTCCATGAAAAGAAAAGCATCCCCAGAACATTATACTGAACGGATGCTTGGCAGTACTTACTGCTAAATTCAAAGAGCTTTCAAAGCTTCTTCTTCGGATTTTACATCGCTTATCCTTTGAATTTAGCTCAACTTTCGTTTCATCGAAGAGAACATTTAGTAAAAAAAAATCAAGTGAGTCACTTTTATCGAACAGCACTGTATATAAAAAAAAGTTTTAGCAAAATGTCTAAAAACTAAGTTGAACATATCTCACTGCGAATCTATCAGGAAGATGAACTGAACGTGTCAGTGATAATGATAACGCACTGTTGAAATGGCCACCGCGTTCACCTGACTTGACACCTTATTTTTTTTAATATGGGGCTATGCAAAAGGACAAGTCTATATCCCCGCTTCTTCCCTACAAGCCTAAATGAAAGTAATCAGAGAATCAGTGAGGCGCTAGAGAATGTTACGCAAGGCATGCTACAGCGTGTTATGCAGGAGCTGGACTACCGACTTCATATGCGTCGAGTCACAAATGGGGCGCATATTGAACATTTGTGAAGCTTTATGAAATCGCTCATAAAATCTACATTCCTTTGAATATCTTGTACGGATTTTGATAAATACAGGGTTTGGGCAAAATAATTGAAACATTGTTAAATTCAAAGAAAATTAATTTAATATGGAGTTGGTCCTCCTTTATCATCACATACAGTTTTAATACGTCTAGGAATGGAATCATACAGCTTCCTGACTTCATCCAGAGGAATTTTCAGCCATTCTTCCATTAACACCTGCTCCAGCTCTTTAAGACACGACGGTGGAGGATAGCGGCTCCTAACTTGTCGCTCCAAAATGCACCACAAATGTTAAATAATATTGAGATCTGGAGATTGGGGAGGCCACTCCATGTGTTCTAGCTCACTTTCATGCTCTTCATACCAATTCTTAACCACTCAAGCGGTATGTATTGGAGCATTATCGTCTTGGAAGATGCAGTCACCATCAGGGAATAAAGTCTAAGCCATTGGATGAACATGATTTCCCAAAATGTTCAGGTAATCTTTGCTGTTGATTCTACCATGCAGGGCATCTATTGGACCGAGACATTTCTATGATATGGCGGCCCAAACTATCACTGATCCACCTCCATGCTTCAATGTTGGAAGAAGGCAGTCAGGGTTGTAAGCTTCTTAGGGCTGCCTCCGCACATAAACTCGCCCTGAAGGTGGGAAAAGAGAAAACTGGACTCGTCTGAGAATATGACTTGCTTCCATTAGTCTGCAGACCAGGCATTGTGATCTCTGCACCACTTCAACCTCTTCTGGATGTTGCGAGTGGAGAGAGGAGCTTTCTTTACGGCGACTCTTCCATGATATCCAGCCTTATGAAGGTCATGACGAACAGTTTTAGTAGAAACTGGTCTATTCAGATGATTATTCAACTCAGCAGTCACTTTGGCTGCAATAGTCTGATGATTTTTTGCCACATTGCATTTCAATGCACATCGGTCCCTGTCAGTAAGTTTGCAAGTCCGGCCCGAATTGCTACGGTTGCTAGAGGTCTTGTCCTGTTTCTCGAATTGCATCAGTATTCTTGATATGGTCGCCCTTGAAAAACCCAACAGTTCAGCAACCTTAGTGATCGAGGCTCCTGCCATGCGATCTCCAACAATTTGCTATTCTTCGAACTCGGCGAGGTCACGCATTTAGCTTAAATTTTACTAAATTCTAAAAATAAATAAAACAAAGACAGTAAATTAGATAAATAAACGTATTTACAATAGATATTAACTGCAATTACAAAGTTTTAGTTAAAGTTCTTAATATAATAGGTCTTTGAAATATAGGAGTGGAATTTGCACCTGTTCCAATTATTTTGTCCAACCCCTATACATATATCGTTCAACATGAAGCATATTTAATTTCGTTTGCCTGGGACCTGTGGTTACTCAAATATACACATGTATACACCCTGTACTTTTGATATATCCTGACTTTCAGTATTAGAGATAAATACGAGGTCTTTCTTTTTTTTGTTTTAAATATAGTTTCTTGAATATTTTTTTCTTTGTCCCGCTTTTTTTTCTGAATACATTTAATAAAGTGATACAAAAAATCGCTAATTTTGGCTGCAACGATTCCTGCTCAAGCCAGCTGCGGTTATTTTATGAAAAGAATGAAACGTAAAACATTATTTTGTGAACGTCTGGCGCCACAATAGACTTCTGAAATTAGCAGACAACAGGAGAAAAAAATCTTTAATCTGATTATAATCGGATAAAAACTAATATTTAATCTCATCTAGCTATAACAATATTAGTAACAACGAACGTTCAGATGCTAAATTAATCGAATTATAAAAACGTTTGTCGTTGTAATTGTTAGACTAACAATAGCGACAACTGAAAGGATTATGAGAGAATGTCAAAAAAGGCGCGCGTCACCGTGGAGGGGGGGGCTATTAGCTGCAATGATGCTGACTAATGATTTCCATTCTCAATGGATACTGTTCAATAGTCAACAGGCACACATACGCAAGCAAGCATGTGCGCACTCATTTGAGATAGATAGATAAATAGATAGATAG
>OZ038510.1:14438665-14441165 GCA_964036315.1 Acanthosepion esculentum
CGGGACAAATATAATACTGAGCAGACAATATATATATGATTGCTGACGTTCTAAAGAGACGTGAAACATAGTAAAAGAATGATTGAATTGTTCTTGACTACTCTTCATCCTCATCACAGATGGAGAAGAGACTTGAAGCAACGACGAAGTTTTAGAGAAAATGAAAACAAAATGGAAGATTATACTTAATACCAGTTGACATTTCTAGGACACATAATGAGGAAAAAGGGCTTGGAAAAATTGATACTCACAGGATAGTCTGAAGACAAGCTTGGTGTAGGAAAACAACGTATAACCTACCTAGAGAGCTTGAGTAATTCAATGGCTGGACAAGATTTAGGAGGGGGTACAAAAAGCCAAAATTAATAGCTCCAAAGAAGAGTAAATAGTGGAGAACCATGATCGCTAACGTTCTAAAGAGACGTGGCATATAGAAGAAAAAGAATGATTGCATTCATTCTTGAATACTCTACATCCTCATCACTGATGAAGAAGAGACTATGTAGCAACGACGAAGTGTTAGAGAAAAGGGAAACAAAATGGAGAATTATACTTAACACCAGTTAACATTTCTGGAGCACATAATGAGGAAAAGGGGCTTGGAAAATTTGATACTCACAGGATGGTCTGAAGGCAAGACTGATATAGGAAAACAACGTATAACCTACCTAGAGAGCTTGAGTAATTCGATAGTAGATCAAGACGTAGGAGGGAGGACGAAAAGGCAAAATTATTAAGAGCTCCAAAGAAGAGGAAATAGTGGAGAACCATGATCGCTAGCGTCCTGAAGGGAGACGGTACCCAGAAGAAAAAAAATGATTGCATTCATTCGTGACTACTCTACATCCTCGTCACAAATGAAGAAGAGACTTGAAGCAACGACGTAGTTTTAGAGAAAAGGGAAACAAAGAGCGAATTATACTTAACACCAGTTAACATTTCTAGGGCAGATAATGAAGAAAGAAGGCTTGGAAAATTTGATACTCAGAGAACAGTCTGGAGGCAAGCCTGGCATAGGAAAACAACGTATAACCTACCTAGGGAGCTTGAGTAATTCAAAAGCGAGACATTGTTATAATTTGTGAAATTCGTGGGGAGGACAAAAAGCCAAAATTTATTAACAGCTCCAAAGAAGAGGAAATTGTGGAGAACCATGATCGCTAACGTCTTAAACGGACACGGCACATAGAAGAAGAATGATTGCATTCATTCTTGACTGCTCTTCATTCTTGTCACAGATGGAGAAGAGACTTGAAGCAACGACAAAGTTTTAAAGAAAATGAAAACAAAAGGGAAAATTATACTTAATACCAGTTGGGATTTTTATGGTACATAATGAGAAAAGAAGGCTCGGAAAATTTGATACTCGCAGGACAGATTGAAGTCAAGGATGACAGAAGGCAAGAAAGACGTGGGTGCAAGTCGACATGGCGACAATTTGATTCATGAGTCTGCGTGCCATTTGATATATACGACGCATATAAAAAATGCATACATAAAAATATTTGTGTGTATGTATGGACTATATATATATATATATATATATATATATATATATATATATATATTGAGACATTTTTATGTTTATACGTTCTTTTTATAGATACAAATATTTAAGTAAATGCTCTGTTTATAAGAAACAGTAATAAATGACAGTTACCGGCCTGAATGTCCGAGAAATTTTCATAGAAAATATGCGTCCTCCGACAGGAATCGAACCTGTACGGAACCGTCATATAGCCTGACATGCTTTTACCGATTGAGCCACAGTTGTTAATACTGTTTATTATAAACAGAGCATTTACTTAGATATTTGTATCTATAAAAAGAACGTATAAACATAAAAAATGTCTTAAAATAATTGTCGGACTTTGTCCATTTCATAATATATATATATATATATATATATATATATATATATATATATATATACTTTATTTTTAGGATATTACATCGTGTGGCGCATACAACGCATCTTATCAGGCGACTGGAAATATACAGTCGCCTGATGAGATGCGTTGTATTCGCATCAAAACACGACTGCAATTCAAGAAGGATATTAATTAACGCTAGGCAAATAGAATCCTATTCAACTTAAGTTCAAACTTCACGAATTTCTTTTTGATATGTTACCTCGGAATTAAGCTGAGCTTGTCTCTTAGGCCATTATTGCTGTAGTCATTTTTATTTTCTCCATTTTTTTTCTTCATTTAATAGATGTAATACAGTGAGACGTTGAACATTTTCTACATCAGCGTCTTTGCTGCTATTTTTTTTTTTAAAGAACGCCTGCTCGTTGATACTTGAACGAGGAATTAAGATTTTTTTTTTTGTTTTTGTTTTTTTTAAGTGGTTGTTTAGGAGAAAAAATTCAGCAAATTTCGGAGACAAAACCATCTGTGAAAGTTGTGTCGGTATGAGATTCAAAGAAGTGAAGAAAAATTCTTCAGTAGCAAATTGACCTTTTATATTATGAAAGGTCAGGAGCCACCGACACGTG
>OZ038510.1:14443665-14521165 GCA_964036315.1 Acanthosepion esculentum
TGTGTGTGTGTGTGTGTGTGTGTGTGTGTGTGTGTGTGTGTGTGTGTGTGTGTGTAAACATTTATGTTTATATACATCTATTTTTTTCAGGAAATGGATTAAATCGATATATATTTTAATTTATTTGTATAAACATTATTTTAAAATATTCAACACACTTGGCCTGACGATTGCGTCTAGCATGAAACACCCTGTCGCCTCTAAGTGTTGACTTCAATGTTCACTTTTATATTTACACACGCTCTATCCCTGATATTGAGTACTTTATCCCATAAATATAGCACACCTTAAAACTATATTTCGTCATTCATATATATATATATATATATATATATATATATATATATATATATATATATATATATATATATATTATATTTAGGCAGCAATCCTTCGTTTATGCATGTTTCATTACAAAATACAGACAAGGTACTACCGTTAACCTTTTTATTTAATTTTTCTTGTGTTCGAACAAGAGCTTTCTTTTCTGGACAAAGAGTGTGTAAAAACTGTCCAAATGTAAGTAATAACGATAGTGAACAGACAGTCAAAAATTACATACACATTTATTACAAAAACCAAATGCACATTAACTACAAACAAAATCAAATTAATTATCTATTATAAAAAATTTAAGACAGCTAACCTTATCCTCAAAAATAACAACACACCAGCTAAGTCAAAATTACAAAGAACGAACATTAGCTATGAGTCCACATGCCCCTTAAGGAACTGTGTTCCTGATCAAACCGGACTCATAAATAATTACATCGGTTACACAACTACATGCTTATCCAGACGTCTTACGTTACACACTCTTTGTCCCAAAAAAGAAAGCTCTTGTTAGAACAAAAGAAAAATTAAATAAAAAGGTTAACCGTAGTACCTTGTCTGTCGTTTTTAATGAAACATGCATATATATATATATATATATATATATATATATATATATATATATATATATATATATATATATATATATATATATGGAGAGAGAGAGAGATTCACATACGATCTTTGTGTTAAATGTAAAATCCCAAACCTCTCTGTTTACGCATAGGTATATATATATATATATATATATATATATATATAACCAAGTATAGGATTGGTATATACGGAATAAATTCCAATAACCAACAATTATTATTCTTAAAAGAGTGCTCAATACAGAGTACAGCAGATATAATTATTTATTTAAATATTATAACATAAATATGTTATAAAATCACTACAAAAATAACCATTTTGTTTCAACACTTCTGGTGTCTTATCAAGTGATGGTGTTGAATGCCATCAACACCATCACTTGATAAGACACCAGAAGTGTTGAAACAAAATGGCTATTTTTGTAGTGATTTTATAACATATTTATGTTATAATATTTAAATAAATAATTATATATATATATATATATATTATTTCAAACCTTATTTTTTATGGATACTCGTATTTGAAAGGAACTACTTTGATCCTAAACAGAGCAAACCAGTACTAAACTGACCGTGGTTAGACGTAACGAAAAGTGGCCATTTTGATAGTAAGTACCAATAATAGTATGTGTAGAATGGTCTATACATTTTACGGTCTTTATATATGTGAAATAATAATAGTAAAAATATTTTCTCTAATAACTCCAACCGAAATAGCTGAAGTGGTCAATTGCTAATACAGTTTTAGCAAAATATGGAGAGTGTATTGGTCAAATGCTTAGAGCAAAAGGCTATAATATTAAAAGAGGAAATGCTTCATCGAAAAACCAACAATAATAAGACGGAATAAAACTAGCAATAAAATAATAATAGGGAAATATGTTCCTCTAAAACAGCCATTATTAAGCGGGATAAAACTCAAATACTAAAATATCAATGCTCATGACAGGCGTCTTCAACAAAACTGATCTGAACTTAACAACAAAAATTATCGTCTGTAATCCTGTTGGCATTTCACCCTTGCTATATGGCTGTGAAACCTGTGTTCTATATCATCGAAATATCCAAAAGTTTCACCAGCAAAACTTCGTTCAATCTTGAACATCAAATAGGAATACAATGTGACCAAGAAAAAAATATCCCGGAAAGAGCCAACTGTCAAAGAACCAAACCGCTGATCATAAAACACCGTCCCACATCGTCAGGATATGTAGCAAGAATGGATGAAATCAAGGTTTCCAAGTTGAGTTTTATTCAGCCAGCTCAGTCCAGGGAAAAGACCATGGGGTTATTCTCTTCGAAGATACAAGGACCTACAAAATAACACTGAAAGCCACTCGATTTGAACCTAAATCGCTTGGAATCATGACAACGTACCAACTGGCGATGTTCCATCAGCATGAGAACCAAAAACTTCAAAGCCATCAAAAGGGAAAAGGATGAAGTCAAACAACAAGAGAGAAAGGCTCCACAAAATCACCCTTGTCCTCCGCCAACATTACAATGCAATCAATGCTGTCGACTCCTCCATGAAAGAATTGGTCTACTGAGTCATCGATGCTATCATCATAAATGAAGTGTTCAGTAAAGAAATTAAATTCTTGGATACGAGATAAAGCCGACAACGACGAAAATAATAATAGCGGAAATGTATAATCTAAAAACAATAAAATGGATAAAACTAATAAAAAATAATATGAAAATAATTTATTTAAATAGCAAGTTATAAAAACGGAGTAAAATTAGTAATAAAATAATACTGGTGAAAATGGTTTGTCTAAAAAGCAATATTAATAAGTAAAACTAGTTAAAATTAGTGAAAATGGTTCCTCTAAAAAGCTACATTAAAAAGATGGAGTAAAACTAGCAATTAAAAACCACAGTAATAAGATAGCGTAAAATTAATAATAAAATAATAATAATATTGAATATGCTTAATCTAAAAGAAATAATAAAAATTGACGAAAACACGTAATAAAATAATAATATTGAAAATGCTTCACATAAAAAGAACAATAAGATAGATTAATAACTAGTTATATAATTATTTACACTATTTCTTATCTATTGTTCATCTTGTCATTTTTAAGACGAACCACTAATACATAGTGCTATATTGTAATATGAGATTTAATAAAAATGGAATTAAGACATTAGTTTTATAAGTCCAAAAAATTCATTCGCTAATATCCCGAAGGACATATGGCCCAGTTGATAAAAGCCTTGTTGACAGTAATTCAATGTCTTATGAGTTCAATATCTAACCACGTCCGGGGTGAACAAAAATAAACTCGTTCTTTACACCCTATTATTACGATTAATTAATGCATTTTAACTATTATTTTACATAACTGATTATATTTCTGAAATGAGGTATTGTGACTATTTACATTGTTCGGACCGTTGTTCTCATATTCTCGACATTTCGGTCCGTGTACGCCCCGGCCTTCTTCAGTTGATTGGAATTTACGAAACAAACCCTTTATTTCTTTCGTCTACAGGGTTAGATTGTTCTAGTTCCACGTGCCGGATAGCTCAGTTTCAGTTATTTTTTCCTTCAGAGTAGTTGCCGTATAGGTCACAGGTGGACTCTGTGGGTGTTGAACAAACACAAATGTGCCTGAACGGGCGTCTGCAACAGGGATTGGCTATCAAGCCCTAACAGACACGCGTCCTCGGATACGAGTGGCAAGTCATCTGTCCTTTAGGATTCAATAGTTTTATTTCACCTCGTATCATTTTTGGCTTCATCGACAAAGGAAAAACATCAATTTAATTGGTATAATATTTACGCTTCATTATGTCTAATTTGATTTATCTTGAATCAATATCTCATCTTCAATGAATTGACAATAATTAAAGAGAAATTCAATACATTGCATCGCCGCGTTCATCGGCATCCCTTTAAAAGCACTTAAAAGCGTCAATGTCTGGATGGGTTTTCTTTTAAATCTAAACATAGGTTTTAATATCTGTCTATATCTCTGAGGTGAGGTATTAAGATTATTTACATTATTCGGACTGTGATCCTCATCTTCATTGCCATATTCACAACGTTTCGGCCATTGTACGGTACGGCCTTCTTCACGTGATTAAAATTTTTCTTCAATATCTGTCTATATGTCTGAGATGCGGTATTATGATTATTTACAATGTTCAGACTGTGATCCTCATCTTCATTACCATAATACCAGTCCACAGCAGTGGTGAACCATACTTGGAAAGTTGAGTTAAGGAGAAGCAACAGAGGCATCAGAAAGAGGTATGGCACGTGGAACTAGATCAATCTTCCCCGATAGATGAAATAAAGAGTTCGGTTCGAAATTCCAATCACCTGAAGAAGTGCGGAGCGTACAAAGGCCGAAACGTTGTGAATATGGCAATGAAGATGATTATAACAGTCTGAATAATGTAAATAATGTAAGTAATCATAAGTTTTAAATGGATAAAAAAAATGACCCCGGGCGAATTCTATGGGCATTCTGCAACCTCTGTTTCTTTACGACCTATTAATAGTATCACAATTCTTCTATAGATTTTAAATGAAATAATTCTGAAAATATAACTATCTATCTATATTTCTACTAGGGTGGCTAGACAATCCCTATTGCAGACGTCTGCTCAGGCACATGGAGGCCACCGGTGGCTTATACTGCGACTATGCTGGGAGGACCTTAATTACAGTTTCTGGGAGAGAAGCCTGAACAGCAGTCTGAACAATATGACAACGTTCAAACACTCGGTCACGATGATTTGTGACATCGTGCTAGCACAACCACATGTTCGACAGCGCTCAAAGGGTTTCGCCTACCCAATTTTATTCACAAGGCATGGGTCAACCCGTGGTATGGTTTTCAGGCAATTTCCACAGGTGCCGCACGCGCAACATCCAGAAGTTACCTTCCTGTCAAATTGACCCTGGTGAGATTCGTACCCGGGTCTCATGGTCAGAAAGCGAATGTTCTAACTACGTGCGCACAGAATCCTAAAGAAATTGCTTATAAAATATGAATCCATTTCAAATATTGCGCTAAAGATGTTTCGACTAATTGAACACGCAATTCGGTTCGCGGCGTTTAGGAAATGAGTGTTTACATTTTAATGGCGTCAATAGAAAATTATTTATTTATGGCCAGAAATAAGGAAAAAAATAATTTCAGCAGATGATTGGTTAAACAATTTCTTATAATTTTGCAATGGAATTGAGTGAGGTGATTGTTCACCATCATTTTTTCAATCGAAATCAGCCCATGAAAGGCAGTAAAGCTACTAAGATACAACGGTTTAATGAGTGTGAAAGAATTAGAAAACAGAAATATTATTAAAGAAGAAGAAGAAAAGAAGAGCAATCAAGAAGACAGCAGATAACGATTGACATTGTATTTAAATTTTTTGAAGATCAAAGTTGGCTGGAAAGCATGGAGCCGGAAGAGTGTTCCACAAGCGAGAAGTGCGAGAGAAGAAACTGTTATCATAGAACTTACGGTTACATCCAACCAAGGAGGTTTTGTACCAAATGATTTTTCTGTTTCTATTTTTATTCTTACTATCTCTGTTATGTTTAATATATTTGCTGTCAGGGCACTTATAGACACTATTTTTAGGCAGTGTTATAAAATTTACTATGCTTGTAAAAGACATCTTCACTGAAGAGAGGATTCACTGGAAGAAAACCATTTAACCAAATGGTTAGTACTAAGTTAGGGCAGAAGTTTCTCAATTTAATTGAGAAACACTTCCCAGGTAATAATCCACTTAGTAAGATTTTTAATAGGAATGCACTAAAACTAAGCTATAGATGTACAGATAATTTAGAAAAAAATTATTAAAAAAGATAATAATAAAATTTTAAACCAATATAAAAACCTAAGTAATAATTACCATTCCAAGGCAGCAAACGCTGATAATACCAATAAGTGTAATTGCAGAAATCCTAACGAGTGTCCATTACAAAATAGGTGTCAAACAGACTCCCTTGTTTAGCTAAGCACTATTTCTACTATAGAAAATCCAACAGTTAAAAAAAATTATATCGGGAGCATCAAGAATTCCTTTAAAACTAGGTGGTATAAACATGTAATCTTTCACCAACAACACGTACCGAAATATGACGTCCCTTTCTAAAAGAATTTGGAACTTAGTACAAACCCTACGGTAAAATAGAAAATGTTAAAAAAGACTAGAACTTGTAAATCTTTAAATGAACCGTGCTTCTTATGTTTGCAAAAAAAAAAATTAGAGATAATCAAATTTGCTGACAAAAAAGATCTATTAAACCAGAAGAGTGAATTAATGGTAAATTACCAACACAGTTTATCTTTTACATTAAAATATAGGTAATTTTTTTTTAATAATTACGTATTACCATTTTTGATCGCCATAATTTTTTTAGTACATAATGGTTCACCCTCTACGGGTAATTACATTATTTTGCTTATTCAGCTAAAATATTGCTATGTATTACCGTCTATTTAGTATTATTAACATTGTATATAAATGTTCCACATTTTTACTTTTACCTATAGGCCCCTTTAAGAAGCTTCCTGAATATTATTTATTTTTATTCTTCTCTTAACTTTACATCTCGATTAACCTACTCCTCCCTTCAACAAATACAATGTCATATTTGTCCACAAGTATGATACATTTGTCGCTGCCATATTCTCCGCAATCATCAATGATGCCAAGTCTATGGGCGGGTTTACCGTAATATGAGAAAATAACTCGCCCACCTTTACCCTTTGACCTTATTTTTCCATTTAGCGTAGATCTGACATTTAATTGGTTAGTCGAGACATACCCACAAGTCTATTTTTAATACTGACCTTATGCCCCCCCCTTTAACTTTCGGAAATGAGGTAACGATTTGTTTTTAAATTTCTCTAAAAAATCATTTTATCACCAGTTCCCTGCCATCGCCTGAGGAAGCACAATCATAGTATTGAAACATGAAAGCTTTTGTGTAGCGATTTAAAAATGTTTTTATTATAATCTCTTATAATAAAAATATAATAATAATATTTTCTCTACCTTGTATTGAGCACTTTTAAAAGTAAATGCTACGAACTGTGGATTTTTCCTCCATTTGTTCTTTCTCTCTTATATAGATATATGTGTGGGGGGTGTAAAATGTGTATGTATATAAATATAAATATATATATACATATATATGCAATTTTTATATATTATTTCTATATTATGTATGCGCAGTACTTATTGGAAAGCACTCAATATCAGTGATAGAGCTAACATATTTAGTTGGATTGATGTGAGTTTGTGACCCTGTGTTTCATGTTACTTGCGATCGTATAGCGTGAAATCCAGGGTCACAATCTCACATCAATCCAACTAAATAAATATATATATAACCGAATTGGTAAATATAAGTTGGTATCTGAGCAGACCGATAGTATACAATTACATATAAATACTCTATAGTTTAAGAAAAAACAGTGGTCAATGTTAAATAACAGCGCTATTTGATATATATATATATTAAGACATTTTATGTTTATACATTCTTTTTATAGATACAAATATTTAAGTAAATGCTCTGTTTATAATAAACAGTATTAAACAACATTTACCGGCCTGAATGTCCGAGAAATTTTCATAGAAAATATGTGTCCTCTGACAGGAATCGAATATATACGGAACTGTCATATAGCATGGCGTGCCTTTAAGCGATTTGGCCTCAGAGAAGCGTTCGGTTAATTTTACTGCCTTTAAACTTCAATCTTCCATGATTCTCTCACGTACATTCATATCTGCTCAAAGCGTATCCAAATATAAACAAGTGACGTCACACATTATGAAATGGACAAAATCCGACAATTATTTTAAGACATTTTTATGTTTAACATTCTTTTTATAGATACAAATATTTAAGTAAATGCTCTGTTTTTATAATAAACAGTATTAAACAACATTTACCGGCCTGAATGTCCGATAAATTTTCATATCGGGGGACGCATATTTTCTATGAAAATTTCTCTGACATTCAGGCCGGTAAATGTTGTTTAATACTGTTTATTATAAAACAGAGCATTTACTTAAATATTTGTATCTATAAAAAGAATGTTAAACATAAAAATGTCTTTAAATAATTGTCGGACTTTGTCCATTTCATAATATATATATTAAGAAATATACAAAACACCTTAGATTAATTGCACAACTCAAAATTTCATTGCCGAAGCAATCGTCAAGTGTTGGAATTGGAACACACATATATCTATATATGTGTGTGTGTGTGTGTGTGTCACCTTTGCGAAAATGTGTGTAAATCTGTTGAGAAGCTTAAGAATAATTTTAGATCACCCAATTTAAAGGTCATCTGCACACATTTAGCTGATTTGATTTGATTTTACTGAAGTTTTGACTGTCATATTTATTTTTAATTCTGTAGCATAATAATTCAATTTGTACATTGTAATTTATTTTGTTCATAATTTTAATCAAATAAATGCATTTTTGTGATTCAAATGCTCCATTTAGGCCAAAATTAATTTAACAGTGTAAATTGTCAACGCAATAGTTGTCTTAAATTATCCGTTAATGTCGTAGAAATACTGAATATTCGATTAACGAACAGCAAAAAAGGAAGAAAACGAATATAGCCAAAAAAGTATAGGAATGAAGAAAGACGCTTCAAAGACAATGAAATTTATTTGAATATTTATCACTCGAACGACATGCTCTACAATAAAAAATAATTCAAGTTTCTGTTTTAATTCAAACATGCGTCGAAAATGTCGTATGCTTCTTTGAAATCAAAGCGTATGAATCGTATATGTTCCAAGCAAACACAATATTATTCTATGAGAAAACTTATTATCGGAACGCAATCAGGAATTATAGCTCAAAACAATATAGATTAATAATTACAATTGCTACTTACTCTGTAATATGTTTAACCCAAAACGTCGCCATCTATTATGCATACAAATTCGAAATGGTCAACGAAATTCTAACAGGGCGAAGTTGAAATGATAACGACACTAGAAAATAAAAAGGTGTGTGAGATTTATCCAAGGTTAAAACTTATCTATTTTTTGGTGTATAAGACTAGCTATTTTACCCATTAAATTTGTCGTCAATTGTTTTTTGCGTCTTATTTACCTAAGTAAATAATAAATGATAATATATATTCGGTAAATAATATATAATATATAAATGAAATATATAATATATAATATGTAAATATTATATAATATATATAATATATAATAATATATAATATATAAATAATATATATATAAATAATATACATATAATAATTCGGTAAATAATATATATGTGTATGTGTGTGTGTATGTGTGTATGTATATACTATAAATATAGGCAACAATCCCTCTTTTATACATGTTTCATTAAAGTCAACTGACAAGGTACTGTGATTAAGGATTTTATTTAATTTTTAAATAAAAAGCTTCATCGCAGTACCTTTTCAGTCATTTTTAATAAAATGTGTATATATATATATATATATATATATATATATATATATATATATATATATATATATATATATATATAATGCTCTACTTTGTATTGAGCACTTTTTCTAAAAAGTAAATGCTTCGAACTGTGGATTTTTATTCCATTTGTTCTTTGATTACTATATATATATATATATATATATATATATATATTAAAGACATTTTTGATATGTTTAACGTTCTTTTTATAGATACAAATATTTTTTTTAAAAAAAACCTTAAACATATCAAAAATGTCTTTAATAAATTGTCGGACTATGTACAATTCAAAAATGTATATATATATATATATATATATATATATATATATATATATATGTATGTATGTATAAGTGTACACTGAGGTTAAAACCAAGTGATGACAGTCTGTTTCA
This sequence comes from Acanthosepion esculentum, assembly GCA_964036315.1. Classification (NCBI taxonomy): domain Eukaryota; kingdom Metazoa; phylum Mollusca; class Cephalopoda; order Sepiida; family Sepiidae; genus Acanthosepion; species Acanthosepion esculentum. The sequence continues at coordinate 14,453,473 of OZ038510.1, forward strand.
TGCTTGTAAGCAATCTTCAGGCCATGTGTTACATATCCTGTAGATTGCGTCACTGTGTTATAGTGCCAGAAAATTGAGTTCAATGAAAAAGGGTATATTGTTATAATTAGATACGCTCGTTCTCTGATATTGAGCATTTTCACACAGAAATAAAGCATACCTTGAAAATGTCCTCCTTTATATTTACATAAGCTTTAACCCATAAATATAACTCCTTAAAACTCTATTTTATTATATATATATATATAGAGAGAGAGAGAGAGAGAGAGAGAGAGAGAGGGGGGGGAGGTAATAATCCGTTGGTATATAATCCAACTGAATCATAATAATAAAACCTATTAAAACTAATCCACAAAAAGAGCTCAGTATATTTATAACAGAGCATATAAATTAAGAAGTGCCTTCTGTGTTAACAGTGTCAATAACATAGGGCTTGTTGGTTGAGATAGCTCTTCGAATGAGGTAAATTTGGATTTCTATTCGATGTAATATATATATATATATATATATATATATATATTCAAATAATGGGAAAGCGCAGTCAGATTTATAATCTAGAGTTCTTTAGAATTTATTTTTATGTAAAAAAAACGGTGCTCGATTCAAAACAGAAGATAATATTATAATTATATTTTTTATTTAAAATAAAATTATATATATATATATATATTGTGTATTTAGGCAGCAATCCTTCATTTATGCATGTTTCATTAAAAACAAAAAAAAGGTACTACCATTAAGCGTTTTATTTCATTTTTCTTCTGTTCGAACAAGTGCTTCTTTTTTAGACACAGAGTGTGTAGAAACTGTCCAAATATTCTTTAATTCCGAGGGCTTTCCGTTATACTTTTAGCCATTATCAAGGATGATTTTATTTTTTCAGTTTAATTGAGTGCATGTGTTGTCTGTATGTTTTTAGTGTTATAGAGTTGTTTTATTTTCCGAACACGGTTAGCACATTTTGGCCGTGTACATAGTTAGTATTGTTAAGTGTTGGCTTTTTCTTTTTTATTATTAGGGCTTCCATTATTTTTAAGCTTTTTTTACAGGTGGATGAGGTTATGTTTGTGTTTTCTACTAGTATGTTTCGGATGGAGTCTGGTAGGTTTGTATGTGTGTTTAAATGGGTTCTAATGGAGCTAAGGTCAGATAGGTGTAACATAAGGCGTCTGGATAGACATGTAGTAATGTGACCGATGTAATTATTTAAGAATTCGGTTTGATCAGGAACACAGTTCCTTTAGGGGGCATTTGAACTCATAGATAATGTTCGTTCTATGTAATTTTGACTTAGCTGGTGTGTTGTTATGTTTTAGGATAAGGTTAGCTGTTTTTATTTTTTGTAGTAGATAATTAATTTGATTTTTTATTGGGATAGTGTATTTCTTTATATTTCTAAGCGACGATTCAGCTTGTTTGCAGTTAATGTGCATTCGGTTTTTGTAGAAAATATTCATGTAACTTTTGACTGTTTGTTCACTATCATTGTTATTTATCTGGGGGAGAAATAGTCTAATTTGGTGGTCTATAAGGTGGTTGGGGAAGCCATTATTAATTAGTGTCACACGACTACAAAAATTAAATTAAAAGCTTAATCGTAATACCTTGTCTGTCGTATTTAATGAAACATGCACACACACACACACACACACACATACATACATACATACATACATATATATATATATATATATATAACGACAGACAATTCGTGTCAATTAATTTTAATTATCGACATTTCTGAATTACGAATAATCCTTACACAAGAAGAAAATTTTGCCAGAAATTGTCCGAAGTTCATTTTGGAAAATTACAGGAAATATGATCTAAGCTTTCAACCTTTTCAGTGGTACCTAGCGACCATTTTAGCACGTGGTATCAGACCGGGGAGGGGTTTGAACAGGGCGGTGGTTTCGGTCCGCCTATCGTCCTCCCCGGTCTTTTGGATAGGAGTAGAGGCTTCTCTGTTGTTTCCTGTCTAGGATGGCGTTTCCGGTTCCTTCTAAAGTCTACTTCAGCTTCATACTTCTAACGTCTATACCTGATTGCTAAAATTTTACTTTTTTTTTCTCCTTAATGGGAGTAGATAGGCTCAGCTATAATCCGGTTTCGTCTCTTTCGACCTGGGTTTTCTGTTCCTTCTAAAGACTTTTTCATTTCTTTTTTTTTCACACCCAGCAGACACTGACGTCTTGGTGGCATATATCATCTTGCTTGGCGTGAACCGATTTAAACAAAATTACTGACCATTAGGAATTCAGTGGTAAAAAACGATCAATTTAGCAATTCAGTTGTACCCACAGATCATGTCAGGAATTCAGTGCTAGGTAGCAACCATTTCTCCAAAAAAGGGGTGCCTGCCGACCATTTTAGCAATTCAGTGGTAACTAGTAGATAGATAGATAGATAGATAGATAGATAGATAGATAGATAATTCAGTGGTAACTAGTAGATAGATAGATAGATAGATAGATAATGAACATAATTAGATAGATAGATAGATAGATAGATAGATAGATAGATAGATAGATAGATAGATAGATAATTCAGTGGTAACTAGTAGATAGATAGATAGATAGATAGATAGATAGATAGATAGATAGATAATGAACATAATTAGATAGATAGATAGATAGATAGATAGATAGATAGATAGATAGATAGATAGATAATTCAGTGGTAACTAGTAGATAGATAGATAGATAGATAGATAGATAGATAGATAGATAGATAGATAATGAACATAATTAGATAGATAGATAGATAGATAGATAGATAGATAGATAGATAGATAGATGAACATAGATAGATAGATAGATAGATAGATAGATAGATAGATAGATAGATAATTCAGTGGTAACTAGTAGATAGATAGATAGATAGATAGATAGATAGATAATGAACATAGATAGATAGATAGATAGATAGATAGATAGATAGATAGATAGATAGATAGATAGATAGATAGATAATTAAAAAAAAACAGGATAGATAGATAGATAGGAATGAAGAATTTTTTTTCTTGTAAAAATTCTTGAAATGCCAATATTCTAAATAGTTGCCAATTATGTCTGCTGCTGTCATTCTCTAATTGAATTCTGGCAATAATCATTTCGGTCTTTCTTATGACGTCATAATGAATCTTAACCGTCGACAAATGTTTTTTCTCTTGAGTCGTGTCAATTAATGGAAAAACCGTCGACGCTTAACACGTGGGAAGGTCGCTTTCCTGCCTACGCCCCAGTTATACTCGTATCTATAATCGAATCTTTTCTTTTGTTTGTTTGTTTAAAACAATGCTTCTCAGCCGGAGTCTATAATGGAGAATGAGGTTCCATGTAACATTACTGGGGGCCGACACAAAAAAAATAGCAAATTGTTGGTCCACGTTAATATTTTACAACTGAGAATTGGAATTTCTGCAGTAATCAACGCCATTAAAATAATCAAAATACACTACATTTAACCCTTTGAGCCGTACGTTCCTCAAAATTTTAACCCTTTTGCCTAAGCTCCTGAGTCAAAATTTGCAAGTAATTTGTATGTAAAGTTTCACTGTGGATATAAAAAAAAGTTAAAGTATTTACCCACCGTTCAACCGGTGGCTGGGCATTAAGTCATTTTTCTCTACCACTGTTTTGTCCTGGGTATGACGATAAACTACATCCGCGTCCTGGCTAAGACGATAAACTACATCCGCGTCCTAGGTATGATGATAAACTACATCCGCGTCCTGGGTATGACGATAAACTACATCCGCGTCATGGGTATGACGATAAACTACATCTGAGTCCTGGCTAAGACGATAAACTACATCCGCGTCCTAGGTATGATGATAAACTACATCCGCGTCCTGGGTATGATGATAAACTACATCCGCGTCCTGGGTATGATGATAAACTACATCCGCGTCCGGGGAATGACGATAAACTACATCCGCGTCCTAGGTATGACGATAAACTACGTCCGCGTCCTGGCTAAGACGATAAATTACATCCACGTCCTGGGCAAGACGATAAACTACGTCCAACAGCTAGGCCTCTGATAATACGTTTTTGAAAAAATAATGTTACCAGCTGTACGTTTTTTGGGGGTTTTTTTTGCTTTTTGAAATATAGTGTTGCCGGCTATACTTTTTTAAAAAAATAATATTAACAGCTATGCGTTTTTTGAAAAACTAATATTACCACCTATACGTTTTTGAGAAAATAATATTACCAGCTATACATTTTTGAGGAAAAAAATATTAACAGAAATAGATTTTTGACAAAACAAAAGTATTACCAGGAAAAAAAAGAGTCGTCGGCATTAAATGACCCATTGAGGTTGATATGCCGTAAAACAAAACAAAACAAACCAAATCTACCACTGTTCATCCGGTGGCTGGGCATTACGTCATTTTTCTCTATCACCAATAAAGCGGTGGTCAGGTCTCAAAGTTTAATGGACGTTTCTCTGGTGTGGTAAACTGGATCGTGTACGTACATTGACACTTTCCAATGAGGGGATTTTAGACATTTTTACGTTCATATTCAGCAAAACATAGGGTGGGGGATGGCGAATACCCCAACAATGCTAGTAAGATATTTCCTTGTCCCGGCCCGAGAAAAACTACCTACTGCCTGCTTACTCCAAACGAAAGTGTGATTTATAATCGCCAAAGCCAAAACTTTCGGTCAAGAATCTACCAAAAACTTCACCGATCTTAATGTATGTGTTTTCGACAATTTCTTTTTCTTTTTTATTCTTTTAAATATTAATTTGCCTCATCTTACTACTTTTAATTTTTTATTTTTTCTGTAAAATTTTGTTAAGCTTGCTATGTGGCAAGTATAGCGAGTAAAACAGCAAAATTGTTCAGATCGTTTTAAAGCATAATTGTCCATCTCACAAAATGTTTAATATCTAAAAACAAGCAAAAAAAACACTACACTGAGTATCTTTCTTCCGGATTCTTAGATAAGACATTTAGCCAAAGTAGATACCAAAGTAGAGTCCAGTAGTGTTATAAAAACCACGAAGAATTCCAGTAACATATCTTTATTCATTTCTAATTTACAATGGTTCAAAGCTTTATCTAACAACTGGACAAATTGGCTGTTACACGATTTGGATATTTTTTGTTACATCCAGTGTAATATATATATATATATATATATATATATATATATATATATATATATATATATATATATATATATATAAATAAAAAGGAAAGAACAGTAAGATATAAAATCCGGTGTTCTTATAGATATTTTTATTTTTACACAATAGTGCTCTATGTAAATTTAAATTTACAGAGCATTAATATTATAAATTAATAGATTTAAAATATGGTTTTACCGCTACACAGTGATAACCATGTTTCAGAAATGGAAGCTAAAGCCCTTGAATTTAATTTTGTTATTAAACCAAAGACATTAGTTCCATTTCCTCATCAAGCGAATTTTGAGGAAATGGAACTAATGTCTTTGGTTTAATAACAAAATTAAATTCAGGGGCTTTAGCTTCCATTTCTGAAACATGGTTATCACTGTGTAGCGCTAAAACCATATTTTAAATCTATTAATTTATAATATATATATATATATATATATATATATATATATATATATATATATATATATATATCCCGCGGAACTATGTAAAGTACATATTTTTGTCTCATCTTACTACTTTTAATTTTTTCTGCAAAATTTTCTGTTAAGCTTGCTTTGTGGCAAGTATAGCGTGTGTAACAGCAAAATTGTTCAGATCGTTTTAAAGCATAATTGTCCATCTCACAAAATGTTTAATATCTAAAAAAAAAAAACGAAAAAAAACACTAAACTGAGTATCTTTCTTCCGGATTCTTAGATAAGACATTTAGCCAAAGTAGATACCATTTGTCGCATGAATCACTGAAAAACCCTTTAAGTTATTCAGATAGAAAGAGAACAGGTTAAAATCATTTTGTGTCATACCACCATCTTCTTAACTGAACGATGGTGAGAGGAAAAATCATCTAGGCCTTCAGTAATGATACCAACATCCATTCAAGAAGCATCAAGAGAACGGTGAATAAGTTTAATAAACAGAGAACAGTAGAGATGAAAACTGGATGAGGAGGTCACAACAGGAAGAGGGATCATCATTTCAAATGAGAGCTAAAGAGATCCATTAGAAAAGATCCAACTCAACCCATAAGACTTTTGGCACGTGAGAGGCGTTTCAGCCATAGCAATTCAAAGAGCAGTGAAAAAAGACTTGAAAATTTAATCGTACGTGAAATGTGTTAGGCATCTTCTTACTCCAGGACAGAAAGTTAGAAGGTTAGAGAGGGCGAAGATCATCTTGAATAAGTTGGAAAATCATCATGGAATAACATATATATTTATTTGAACTTTATTTCAATCCTTCATGAGTTTCCGTTCCTTAGCTACGATTAATCAATGATGAACATGTCATTTTCGTTTATGATCGATTTCATCAGGATTCTTCTGTTAAGCATTTCGAGTAATTATACATTCTTATTGCTCAATGTCCAGTAGTGTTATAAAAACCTTGGAGAATTCCAGTAACATATCTTTATTCATTTCTAAGATACAATGGTTCAAACATTTATCTAACAACTGGACAAATTGGCTGTTACACGATTTGGATATTTTTTGTTACATCCACTGTAATATATATATATATATATATATATATATATATATATATATATATATATATATATCCCGCGGAACTATGTAAAGTACCAGGTTGAGAACTGGCGTGGGCTAGCTGCCCTTGATGAGGGTGAAAAGAGTCTCTCTGAGCTTTGGTTAGCAATCATTTTTGTTGGGGCGCACCCACCTTCACAACCACGATAGACTGATCCTATTATTATAAATAGAACAGTAGTTCTAGAGACTGTGAGTAGTGTAGCAGTGTACGCAGTCTCTGACTGTGCGCTGCTCCTGTCGAACTCTCTGCTTTGGCAGAGAGGAACCCGGACGAGGCTTTGCCGCAGGGCAAAGTGTCGTCCGGGGAGGTAGACAGTCCCTGAACCCGTTTATACGGGTTGTAAATGGGCATATTTTTGGCCGAGCCTACGGGCTCGGTAAGCCCACTTTAAACCGGCCTTGTGCCACATTCGACCCACGTGGGAGGGTTGTTAAATACCGTAGTGTAGCAGTGTAGTGCAGTGCAGAGTGAGACTTCTGTAGTGATCAGTTACACTTCCGTTTCTCGACCGGAAGATACCGTTGGACTTTATTACTATTACTTATTGTTACTACTAACCTACGTTCGTTCTACTACTAATCTCTCTGATGTAAATACCTCTATGAATATACCAGTATTTTTCCCTACGACTGTGTTTGTTCGTTATTACCATATACTCACGTGGAAACACTCAACATCTCAACAATTTTAGTGTTGGTTTCACGATAAAGGCTTCAGATAGGAAGGAAAACTTATGACAGCTTAACCCAGTCATTATATTACATGTGTCTGCCGAGAGGCGTGTACTGGCTGATACTGACTGTGATCCGGAGAGGTTAAACTCCGTGATAATAAAACACAAGGACTGTCGTTCGGAGTTTCCGTGGCAAGTCTTTTGCACCGTCACTTTTTTATCGACAGATCCCAAAAGTGTGGATGTTCCTACACAAGCCTTCACAACTTTAAACAAATCATTGCGTTGGTTTTCTGACAACTACATCTAATTAGTTCCACATATATCCGGCTACTGCGAAAAACTCTACGCGGCATCAACTTCATCTTGGCTCTTGGAATGTACGAATTCTCCAGGACAACAACTCAGCACCAGAAAGAAAGACAGCTCTGGTAGCATTGGAGCTAAAGAAGTACAACATTGATATAGCTGCACTGAGTGAAACTCGTCTTCATGGTGTATCACAACTGGTAGAGAGAAAAGGTGGGTACGCATTTTTCTGGTCCGGAGCTGATGAAAACTAGTCGCGACAATCGGGTGTAGGTTTTACTATCAAATCAAAGATTGCGGGATCATTACCTTCTCTGCCTAAGGCCGTTTCTGGTCGAATAATGACTCACAAAATCAACCTTGATCACAAAACTCACTGCCTTGTTGATCAGTTGTTATGCTCCGACCATGAACAGTAGTGAGAAGAGTAAAGGACCACTTCTACAATCAACTGCGGAATGTGATATCTACCTGTGACCATAAGGATAAATTAGTTCTCTTGGGGGACTTCAACGCCTGTTTTGGTTCTGACCGTCAGACATGGAATGGTGTCATTGGTTATTACAGTCTTGGGGGAAAGAATTCTAATGATCGGCGATTACTATAAGTATTGCCTAAGTATCATCCAGGACGGGTGATACTTATGCATTTCAATCAGTTTTTGGACTTCTGTATCATTTTCATCAAACCAATCTTGATGTTTGCGTCGTGGAAGTTCGAGAACTTCCAGAGATGCAGCATGAGTTGCTTTGCGCAATGCCTTCCATGTAGATTCAACGTCAGCATTGATAAGAACTGCCCGAAGAGCGTTATCCAGTTTATCAGAAAGATCGGCCTGCACTTAGTTTTTCAGTAACATGAGACATTGAGGCGTTTTGGTACGGATGACTTTTGTAACTGTTTATGTTTAGGACGACACATGAGTTTGCTGCGAAGCAGGGCGTGGTCAGAGAGGTAACAGGTGGCATGAAAAGAGCGTGTGATGAGAAAAGTCTCCAGCATCTTTCTCCTTGGTGATGACAAAGTCAATAAGATGCCAATCTTTCGATCTGGGATACATCCATGAGGACTTGCGGCAGCGCGGCTGCTGAAACAGATTGTTTGTGATACTGAGATCAACTTCTCTACACATAGAGACATCCGTCCGTCTCGAGAGACGATGGAGTAGCGCGGCATATATAGAGAACTAGGGCTGCCCAGATGTCTCGGCCTTGTCCAAAGGAGAGGATAAACCAATACAGTTTGGTACCAACGCGGTTGCCGGAAGGTAGCACAAAGTGCCGTCCATCCGCCTTCGGGGCTCCACTACAGGTTTGAATTCAGAGTTATCCTTCTCCTAGACCAGTTGCCATCCAAGGCTATAGAACCCAGTCTGCCCTGCTATTTACCCATAGCTGGAGGGAGAAGAAGAAGATTCACACCTTCCCCAAGGCAAGGTAAGTGAATGTAATGGATTCGACTGGAATTCGAACTCGGCTCTCCGATTCCTCAATCCAAGCCGCTATCTATTACTCCACCGTGCCTCTTATAAGTATCATAATAGGAGGCACTGAGTAAATGACAAAAAACTGCCAGTCAAAACAAGCCAACTACAAAGGGTGTTAAGCAAGAGTACAGCATGCAGTCAGACAAATGAGAGAGAGTTGACGGTGAGCCAAGGCTGCTCAACTCAGATGGCGGCTAACAAAAAGGACTTAAAAGCTTTTTATAATGGTTTAAAAGCAGTGTATGGTCTTCAAAAAGCACCATGTCTCTCCAATTCTAGCCAAGGACTATGATACTCCCCTAACTGATAAAAAAGCCATACTTCAGCACTGAAGAGATCATTTTGAAACAATTGCTCAACAGCATCTCAGTCACAGATGATGAAGCTCTGGCCGCTGTAACGCAACATCCTGAAATTCCTGGAACCCGCTTTTCTGGAAGTGCAAGCATGGAGGGCAGCATACACTTTGTAAGCTACTGCAAATTTGGAGATCAGGCTACGTTCCTCAGGGATTCAAAAATGCCCTCCTGCAACACCTCTACAAGAAAAAAGGTCTTAAAACAGTATGCGATTACCATAGGGGCATCTCACTTTTGTCCATCAGCGGAAAAAAATTGACGAGACTCATCCTCAACAGAATTATAAAACACATTCTTGACGCCATCTACCCTGAATCTCAGTGTGGATTTCGCTCCGGTCGTAGCACTATCGACATGATTTTTGCCCTACGTCAGATTGCAGAGAAGATTCGTGAGGCGTATATATATATATATATATAATTGAAAAAGAAATAGAAACAGAGAGATAAGAGGAACATGAAGACAAATGGATTTTGCGCCTCAAAACACTTTGTCCAGAGAGACTTAACCATAAATTAAACAATACAGATAGACTTAATATATAATCACATTAATCAGGTCCCACCCACATTTCTCACCCACACAAGATATACATGCTTGCATAGTTGTTGAGGTCTCACACATATACACACACGCACACAAATATATACACATACACACATCACACACACTCGCAAAAAGCTAAAAGATAACATACGCTTAACACACATATCCCCTTCCCAGGAACCAATAAAACTGTGAAAATGACCAAGGAAGGGATTCTGGGACTTGGAAATCTCCTAGACACTATTTTAATAGCAATACACGGACTGACCAAGATTAACGATAAAAAAGAACAAATGAAAACTAAAACAAATGAAAACTAAGTCCACTTTCTTCAGAGACAGTCATTCACTCCTGTAGTTCACTGCTACTAACAACCAGTGATTTTTTCTCTCCTGATGATGTCCACGCTGCCAGAAACTAGTCGAGGAATCTAACTGAAATAATAAAACAAAAAATATTAATATACAACCCAGTGTGTCTGAAAATTTTAATTTTTTAACATTTTTTATTGTTCAAAACATATATATATATATATATATATATATATATATATATATATTGTCAAACATGTATTGTTAAATATAACAGAAAAACGAATGTCTATTATTTTTTAGCAGGAGCAGCTTTAAACTTCGTATAGTTGCTTTTATTTCGGATGAAAATAAAGACAAAAATCCTCCAACATTTGGATTTTTTTTTATTAACTTGGTCCTAGTCAAAGATGATATTTTGTTATTTTAAAGTAGAAAATTGCTATGTGACGATAACGGTCCCGGAATAGCAGACGCAGATCGTAAGCTCAAGATGCAGTCCTATGACGTCAAACCACGCGATAGACTGAAGTATTATAACAGAAACGACGTCTAGATGCAATGTAATGTATTGTGACTAGTTTGAAATGTAATTTTGTTTAGTGTGGATTGCTTTGTTTTAATGTAGATGGCCTCCAATATCTGAAGGTTCTTTTTACTGTGTGTATGTGTGAGTATTGCTGTGTTATCAACTATTATCTGTCTAATATTATGTACATGGCTATGTTTTTCTAAGAAATGTGGTTTAATAAGATCAGAAATGTGACAGGTAAGTCTACGGGAGAGCGTAGTTGTAGTAAAACCAATACATGTAATGGGTTTATTATTAGTATCAGAGACACAATCTTTGAACGGGCATGTAAACTGATACACTACATTGGTTTTTTGTAGAGAATTTATATAAATTGTTCAGTTTGTCAAGTCATTTACCCCTTCATGGGCCTATTTGCGCAAATTATTCTCTAAGTCGACCAAACATGTCGATCGACAATGTATGACAATTTAATCCTCGAAATGGACCTGTGAACAGCATTTTCCTTACCTGGTCGCTGTTGGCTGTTGTCAACTTCAAAGTACACTCTTGGTGATGCTATACACTTCGTGGTGCAATGGTGGTATTACCGGAAACATTCTTGGAACTCGTTACCCGGAAGACCATCTTTAATGTTGGATGCCAGTCATGTCAGCAAATTGTATAGAAAACACTACGTTTCTTCACCGGAAATGACGCAGTGAAATATTACTTCATTATTCAAAAGATCAGCTGAAACGTGAAGCCGGAGTTATGTTAGTCAGTCAAGAATCGACGCACCATCTTTGAGGAAATATTTCTCATTCCAGAGTTCTAGAATCTAGCGCACTGTTTCCTCCTTTTCGGGTTCAGTTCTTTCTCACTTCATTTTCGATAGGAGAGTACCAAGTTTCATACTCTCTCGACATTTACATCTTTTCTTTGTGTTTTTTTTTTTTTTGTTTTTTTGACTGCCTACCTCTCAAGTCTTCGTTCCCATCCGGCTTGAATTTGCCACTTAAAAAGACTCGATTTCTTCATAGCATGTTCACTATAAACCATTTTTAATAGGGCGAACAGTACATTAGCACTTTTATCAATCTTTGCAAAAATATTATTTTAATACGCTGCTCCAGATTCCAGAAAGATAGAAGCAAACCGAGATAGATAGTTAGATAGATAGAGAGAGAGAGATACGAACAGACTGAGATAGATAGATAGATAGATAGATAGATAGATAGATAGATAGATAGATAGATAGATAGATATTTTTTGCTTTTCAATACAAACCTGATAGTCATTGCTAACACTTCTACTTCTTTTGTACATATTTCTGTTTGTAATATATCTGTGTTATTCCATACCTGTGTTCGAGTTATTCTTCATTGGTTCTACCTTGGACCATCGCCGTGGTACAAGGAACTTGGACCATAACAGATAGATAGATAGATAGATAGATAGATAGATAGATAGATAGATAGATAGATTTTTTTTTTTTAAGCGTATCACCCCAAGCAAGGCCGGAGGCCACTATCACGCATAGGGTTACAGAAGGGATGGAGGAAGAGCAGATAGGAGTGGTAAAGGAGAGGATGTGGAGAAAGAGAAAGACAGTGGGTCGATCAAGGCAAGGGGATTACAGAAGATTTGGAGCGAGAGCAGATAGGAATGAAGGGTGAAAGGATGTGGAGAAGGGAAGTGGATAGATCAAGGCAACTGGAGATGTCGATTGACGCTACACTTAAACCGTTGGAGATTGTATTTGTCAAGGAAACAGTAATAGGGAAGGGAGTTCCATAGGCGAGATGCGCGAGACATGAAGCTATTGGAGTAGAAGAGACGTCTACATCTAATAGTTTCCACGGTGAAGGGGTGGGAACGGGATGCCAGCCTCGTAGGACGAGTTGATTCTAATGCCACGGATGTTGGTGAAGGAGATATTTAGAGGTTTGGGTGATTTTTGGAAGGCTGGTTTAGGTAGATAGATAATGAACATAGATAGATAGATAGATAGATAGATAGATAGATAGATAGATAGATAGATAGATAAAATATATGAGATAGATAGATAAAATATGAGATAGATAGATAGATAGATAGATAGATAGATATAGATAGATAAAATATATGAGATAGATAGATAGATAATGAACATAGATAGATAGATAGATAGATAGATAATGAACATAGATAGATAGATAGATAGATAGATAAAATATATGAGATAGATAGATAAAATATGAGATAGATAGATAGATAGATAGATAGATATAGATAGATAAAATATATGAGATAGATAGATATATATATAGATAGATAATGAACATAGATAGATAGATAGATAGATAGATAGATAGATAGATAGATAGATAGATAGATAGATAGATAGATAGATAGATAAAATATATGAGATAGATAGATAAAATATGAGATAGATAGATAGATAGATAATGAACATAGATAGATAGATAGATAGATAGATAGATAGATAGATAGATTAAATAGTCTGGTTGATGAAATTTGAAGGCTAACAAGCCAACAAAATCATACCAATATTGTAAATAAAATTGATATTTATTACATTTTCACTGAAACAAAATACGAAGAGATAGATTTTAAAGTCAGAATTTTCAGACATGCCTGTGTTCTTTTTCAACGCTGCAAGGAATAAACTAAGAAGTGGGACCTACACTTTCATGGAATGTTTTTGGTTGGAGGTTCTCCCTGTGGAAGTTATACTCTGAGTAAATCCAAATCCCCGTTTAATCCCGCCATGTTTGAATTTATTTTGAAAATAAATTTCAACTCCGATCTACGTCTCTTCTCTTGGCTGTTGAACGAAAACGCCAAATGCACGCATCCGATGTCATCTGCGTTATGATATGGTAGGTTGAAGTGTTTTGCGACTGATAAATTATTGTTGTTGTCCCTGATGGTATTCTTATGGTTGTTGAATTGAAGTTTCTCCTACATAGTTACCTTGTTGACACTTGTAACAGAAAATCAAATATATGAGATTGAACTATCACAAATTAAAGCCGGTTGTTTGAATACTACGTGAGTACCGGAGGGTGTGAAACTGTATCAATGACTTTGCATCGGAGGTTTATTGCAGGTCATATTCCTTTGGTGAGGTGGTGAAAGATGTAAACTGAATGTGGTTAAAAGTGTGCGTAGATTATGGTGTCGGCGTCTAGCGGGAAGGAGGTTTTCGTTGAATATTTTTCTAATTGACTGGTGAAGTTTTAAATACTAGAAATCTTTTGTTAAGACATGGAAAAGATTTCCAGAATTTAAAACTATTTACTCACCTTTAGACTTCGTTATCAATTTGAATATTTATAAGCATACACTTAATTTCATTTAATATTTAATTTTTTAAACCTTTCTCCATCTTTGTAAGTCAATAAACATTAATATTTCTTAATTTAAATCTTGTCTGCTAATCAATAAACACTGTATTTATTGGCATTTAAAGAGTGAGTGCATTTTGCGGGGACACACTGCATATCAAAGTTTGCCCTGGTTATTTTTTTTTTTTTTGGTGTGCAGTTCTTCAGTTTGAAACAAACGTCAGGGGTTCAGTCCTTTAATGCCCCTATCCCCATCTTGACGTCGGTGGGCCAGCAATCCCATCTGAGGTTTGGTCGACAGTTTGGTGTGGTCACTACTGCTGTGTCGAGAACAACGTAAAGATGCCAATTGTTTGATGAGGATAGGAATAGTAAGGACTTCTTGTTTTCCCATCAAAGATTGAATTTTAGGAACATCTTCTTGATTACTTTTTCCGTTGAAGGTAAAATCTCTGTTATTTGCATGCTATAAAGCACACACACGTACGCACGCGCAAACACACACATACATCTCTCTCTCACTCTCTCTACATATATATATATATATATATATATATATATATATATATATATATATATATATATATATATATCCGAATGAAAAGAGAATGAAATGAATATAAATTCAAACGTTCATAGCATTAACTTAAAAGAGGGCTCAATACCAAAAGTAGAGCAATAGTTATTTATTATAAGTTATTGCATACGACCATAGAAGTTACTACTACAAAAATACATATTTGTTTCGAAGCCTAATTAAAGCATGTCATCAGGTGGTGATCAAAGGTTCGTATGTAATAACTTATAATATATATATATATATATATATATATATATATATATATATATATATGTGTGTGTGTGTATATATATATATATATATATATATATATATATATATATATATATATATATATATATATATATACAGTGTAACCCGGATATAAGAGAGTTGCCGGGACTGGAGAATAAGTCTCTTATATCCCGGGTTTCTCTTATATCCGGGTTTGGTCTATTATATATACATTAACACAGGCTCTAATGTGGGACCAGATAAAATCTCTCTTATATCCGGGTTTCTCTTATATCCGGGTTACACTGTGTGTATATATATATATATATATATATATGAAGAAATATAGTCTTAAGATGTGCTATATTTATGGGATAAAGTGCTCAATGTCAGAGATAGAGCGTGTGTAAAAATAAAAGTGAACATAGAAGTCAATACTTAGAGGCGACAGTCTGTTTCATGCTGGATGCAATCGTCAGGCCTGACGATTGCATCTAGCATGAAACAGACTGTCGCCTCTAAATATATATATATATATATATATATATATATATATATATATATATATATTGCAGGTTATTATCAGGTAAATTCTAATGCCAATCTGGCAAATTACGAGTCCCCAACAATCGTCATCTATTTTTCATCATTTTTGACATTATAGTCACTATTCTTAATAATAATAATAAAGATAATAATGATAATGATAATCATGACAGCAATAATAATAACAGTAACAATAATAATGTTCCCCTCTTTGTCTCCTTCGTCGACGTTTTCGTCTGCTTTTTTCTTTTTTACTTTCTCATCTTTTGTTTCTTTTTTCTTCTCCCTTCTTCATCTTTTTCATTTCCTTTGACGTCATCTTTTTTTCTTTTTTTTCATTTCATTCTTCTCCTTTGTCTTCGTGTTTTGGTTTGTTTTTTTGTTTAATTTCTTCGTCTTTATTTTCTTCATTTTCTTTCGATTCTTCTTTTTTATTTCACCATTTTTTTTTCGTCTTTTCATTTCTTTTTCTTCTTTTTTTTCGTTTTCGCTTTGTTTTTTTTTTGGGGGGGGGGTATTTTGTTTTGTCTTTTTCTTTCCTGGTTTTCCTTTTCGTTTTTCTTTCTTTTCTTTTCTTCTTTTCCTTTGTCTATGTTGTTTTGTTTGTTTGTTTTTTTTTGTCTTAATTTTCTTTTTTCTATTAGGTTGGTGCAAAAATAACGTCATTTTTTGACGTTCAACTTCATGTGAGAAAACAACATTATTTTTGCACCAACCTAATATTTTTTCGTTGTCTTTTCTTCTTTCTTCTTTGTTTTTTTTTTAACTATTCTTTCGTTACTTCGTTCTCTTTTTCACTTCCTTTTTCGTCTTCCTTTTCTTCTTCGTTGCGTCTTTTCTTCCTTTAACTTGTCTCGTCTATTTCCTTTTTTATTTTATTTTTCGTCTTGCTTCCTTTCTTTCTTTCTTTATTCTTCTCTTTCTCCTTCTCCTCCTCCGCGCCATTATCATTAGTCTTATTGTCATTGAAATTTTTATCCTTTTCTCATTTTCCCAATAAAATAGAATCCGTCATTTACTGAAAGCAAATTTAATATTTGCGACTTAGACGACATAGTCTTCGCCTGTAATTTCTCAATGTCTCCGTGAAAGCACTTCACTCTTATTCTAATAAGGCCACTTACAAACCAAATGTAGACATAATATTGATAGCATGATTCAAATCGATAAATAAACTAGTAAATTTCTTAGTCTCCCGCTCTCTTTCTTCAAATTTACTTGGTACAACTCCATCAATAATGAGGACAGTTATCAATTGAATTGAACAAACGACATGGATAAATTGATGGTAAGCGAATATCTTACGATATTAGCATCTTTCCAAAAACAGAAGAAATTCGTGAGAGAATTTGATGCGTAAAATTTATTAAACCAAAACTTCGAATTAATTTTATTTTATTTTCTTTGCTTCTTTTATTATTTCTTATATTTTTCAATGTCTGTTTTATCAAACATTCTAAAAATATGAGATGAATTGCCGGTGTATATCTTTGAAACATTAGACAGAATTTTATAAACGTTTGTTTTTTAATCCATTCACCCAGATGAAGGCGATAATGCCACTAAGACGCAAGCGGCTACGGGAAGTGAAAGAGAATTAAAATACTTTAAAACGAACCAGAAAACAAGTCCTGAATAGGAAACAAGGGATAAACCTCTACGCCTGTTCAAAAGACCGAGGAGGTGGGTGAACCAGGCGATAGACAAACCTATCTACTCCTATTGATGAAAATAAATAACAAAAAAAAATTTCAAAGTTTTAGGAGACGTTAGAAGTACAGAATTGAAGTAGACTTTAGATGGAGCCGGAAACACTATCCTTAAAACAAGGGATAAACTTCTACTCCTGTTCAAAGAACGAAAAAGAGTGTGAACCGGACTATAGACGAACCTATCTACTCCTACTGAAGGGTGGAAATAAAAAAAATAAATAGCAAATAAAATTTCAGAGCTTTAGGAGACGTTAGAAGTATGGAGTTTAAGTAGATTTTAGAAAAAACTGGAAACCCAATCCTAAAATTGAAACAATGGATAAACTTCTACTCCTGTTCAAAGACCGCGGAGAAGTGTTAACCGGACGATAGACGAACCTATCTACTCCTATTGAAGACTGAAACAAATTAAAGATAATAGCAAATATAATATCATAGTTTTAGGAGACGTTAGATGTATAGGAATCGCACCTGCCCCCCTCAGGGCAGAGGGAGCTACCGTTTAGCCTGGTACGCAGGTTTGATTCCTACCGGAAGGCGAAATATTTGTTTAATAAAATTTATCGAACATTCAGGCTGGTAAACGAAAATAAATAAATAAAAATAAATAAATAAAAATAAATAAAAGAAAAAATAAATGGAAATAAATAAATAAATAAAAATAAACGAATAAAAATAAATAAAAGAAAAAATAAATGAAAATGAATAAATAAATAAAAATAAATAAATAAAAGAAAAATAAATGAAAATAAATAAATAAATAAAAAATAAATAAAAGAAAAATAAATGAAAATAAATAAATAAATAAAAAATGAATAAAAATAAATTAAAATAAATTAAAGAAAATAAATAGATAAGTAAATAAAATGAATAAAAATAAAGAAAAATATAGAGAAAAGAAAAATAAATGAGAATAAAATAAAGAAAGAAAAATAAACGAATAAAAATAAAGAAAAATGAATAAAAGAAAATAAAGAAAAATAAATAAAAGAAAAATAAATGAAAATAAATAAATTAATAAAAAAATGAATAAAAATAAATAAAAGAAAAATAAATAAAAATGAATAAAAGAAAAATAAATAAAAATAAATAAAAGAAAAATAAATGAAAATAAAGAAAGAAAGAAAAATAAAGAAAGAAAAATAAATAAAAGAAAAATAAATGAAAATAAATAAATAAATAAATAAAAATAAATTAAGAAAATAAATAAAAATAAATAAATGAAAAATAAATAAATATAAATAAAAGAAAAATAAATGAAAATAAATAAAAACAAAAAATAAACAAAAATAAAGAAAAGAAAAATAAAGAAAAATAAATAAAGAAAATAAACAAAGAAAAATAAATAAAAGATAAATAAATAAAAATAATAATATACTGTTTATTAAATAAACGAAGCATCTAATAAAATATGAGTATCCGGTAACAATTACGTTTAAAATGATATAAAAAGAAATGTGTGAATAGAGATGAATAATTTTTTCCAATCTTATATACATGTGGAATTTCAACTTTAAACACAACCTTGTGCCATACTGCGTTCGTGTGGATAAAGACCTAAAACCGCCATTATAATATGACAGTATGCACACGCACGCACAGAAAGTCAATTATATATAAATATAAATTGAACTATGCCAACGGTAGTTTCGCCCAATACCGCAAGTTGCTACAAAATCAAAAATATTAAACTAGAGTCATGGTCTAATATAGCCGTGTCCGGTCTAGACTCTCACTCATAAGGATGTCATAAATGGCGTTCAACTTGTTCATAAATGCCCAAACTATCAGAGCTATCTAATCGTTTTCTCAGATCAATGATTTAAAATGGCTTCAACCGAATGAATCCTCTTGATCTCATTAAGATCAAGAGGATTCATTCGGTTGAACTGGGTGCGAGGAATGGTTGGTGGTCTGAAAGAGTGCTTGAACTGGTTGGCGGTTTAAAAGTTAAACCACCCATCATCAGACTGACGCTACAGAATTACAAAGCGCTTTATAAAATAATAGGAACGACATCACTTAAAAACTTCCTGCAGCAGTAACACACACACACATACACACACACATAACCAGGTATAACAGCAAAATTGTCCACATCGTGTAACAGCATGGGATAATTGTCCATCCCACAAAATGTTTAATATCTAAAAAAAGAAAAAAACACTAAACTAAGTTTCTTTTTTCCAGTTTTTTCAGGTAAGACGTTTAGCCATCTTGATACCATTTGTCGTAAGAATCACTGAAAACCCCTTTGAGTTATTCAGCTAGAAAGAGAACAGGTTAAAAACGTTTTCTGTCAGCTCCACTGTGTCTTCCCAACTGAGCAATGGCGAGAGGAAAAAGATCATTCAGGCTTCCATCTTCAAAGTCCATTCAAGAACCATCAAGAGAACGGTGAATAAGTTTTAAAAAGAGGGAACAGTAGAGAGGAAAACTGGATCAGGAGGTCAAAACAGCAAGAGGGATCATCATTTCAACTTAGAACTAAATACATTCTTGCTGCTTAGAGTCCAATAGGGTTAAAAAAAAAAAAACTCGGAGAATTCCAGTAAGATATATTTAATCATTTCTAAGATACAACGGTTCAAAGCTTAATCTAACAATTGGACAATTCCATTTCTCTTCACATGTGGTCAGCTACGCCTGGTTTTTCTATTTAACCTCGTGTTATGGCCTTACCGTGTTCTTTCAGTCTTACCTTAAGTGGGCGGCCTGTTTCTTCTTTATATATTTTTACCACGGCTGCAGGGGATGGTGTACACGCAGTCCTTAGTCATGTTCCCGTCTATGGAGGGGGTCTTACTCGGAAGAAGTATCTGCAAAGTGTCGAACCACATTTGAAGGTCGTCCTGATGTTATATGGACCACAGATTCTGAGTGTTGTTATCCTTCTATCCCGTGTATACATATATATAGTTAAAGATTAATTCATATGTGAATGTGTGTATGTATGTGCTTGCGTGTGTGAGAGAGAGATTTTTCATTCACTTCTAGGTTTTGGACGGACGCAAACACAAAGCTTGTGCTTTATCTATTAGATGTGTAAACGCAAATGACCTGTTGATAAAAGTAGAGGGAAAGCAAATTGCCTGTGTGTCATTCCTCACCCACACATGAAAACACGATTGTTTCCCGATACTCATGGCCTTAAGCCAAACTAGGCTAACCTTGGTGAATAAATATGTGATTCAGTTGTGATTAAAAATAGGCTACGCACGACGTTTTCCAATAGTTTGATGCCGACGGCTGCATCGAGAAAAAGGCTAAAAGACAAAATCTATTTAAGACGTTATCGATCTTTGAAGAACATTGGAAAATGTCACCGCTCTCATCTTCACCGAGTCTTTGGGGAGAGAGGGCGTGGTTTAATTTAACATTTGATGTCCCACTTTTTGTCGCAGGCATAACTTGAACTAAAAAAAATCAATTACCCAAGATATGACCTTTCCTCACATCCATTCGTACAAGCTCGGTATGAACACGCTTTGAATATGGAGATGACAAGAAAAGGTTTCATATTTCGTATATAAGCTATGATGCACAGAAAATTTTGGTCGTAAGATTTTTTTTAATAAGCTAATAATATTTCTGTTTTTGCTATCAAGCTAAATCTTAAGTTGAATATTGTAAATACTGTAAGCATTGATTCTTAACCTTTTTCCTTGTTCGCACCCCGTCCAAAACCGTCATGCAGTTCTCACACCACTTTCAAACCGCCAGCCAGTTCTCGCAGCCATTTCAAACCGCCAACCAGTTCTCGCACTCCTTTCAAACACCCAACCAGTTCTCGCAGCCCTTTCAAGCCGCCATCAAGTTCTCACAGACGTCTCAAAACACAAACCATTCCGCATTCCGTCCAAACCGCCAGTCAGTTCTCGCGCCCATTTGAAACCGCCAACCAGTTCTCGCACTCTTTTCAAACCGCAAACCAGTTCTTAGACCCATTTCAAGCCGCCAACCAGTTCTCGCAGCCCTTTCAAAAAGCCATCAAGTTCTCATAGCCGTCTCAAAACACAAACCCGTTCTCACACTCCTTTCAAACCTCCACCCAGTTCTCGCACACTTTTCAAACTACCAACCAGTTCTCGCACCACTTTTAAACCGCCAACCAGTTCAAGCACTCTTTCAGACCACCAACCATTCCTCGCACCCAGTTCAAATCGCCAGCCATTTCTCGCACCCATTTAAAACCGCCAACCAGTTCTCACACCACTTCCAAACCGCCAACCCGTTCTCGCACCCAGACCAAACCGCCAACCAGTTCTCGAGTTCCTTTCAGACCACCAACCAGTTCTCGCACTCCTTTCAGACCACCAACCAGTTCTCGCACCCCATCCAAACTCTCAGCCAGTTCTCTCACTCCTTTCAGACCAACAACCAGTTCTTGCACCCCGTTCAAACCGCCTGCCAATTCTCGCACCCATTTACAACCGCCAACCAGTTCTCACACCACTTTTAAATCGCCAACCCGTTCTCGCACCCAGGGTGGTAGCACCTGTTGGGGTCCCAGTTATGGGCAAATAGTAAACTTCCAGGTCTTTTCCAAACTTCCAGGTCACGTCCTGGGTATGACGACAAACTACATCTGCGTCCTGTGTATGGCGATAAACTACGTCCGCGTCCTGGGTGTGGCGGTAAATGACGTTGCCAACTGTACATTTTTTTTTAAACTATGATGTCGACAACTATACGTTTTTGAAACAATAATGTTGCCAACTATACACTTTTGAAACAAAGATGTCGACAACTATACGTTTTTTAAACAATGATGTTGCCAGCTATACTTTTTTGAAACAATGATGTTGCCAACTATACGCTTTTGAAACAATGATGTCGCCAACTATACGTTTTTGAAACAATGATGTTGCCAGCTATACGCTTTTGCAACAATGATGTTGCCAGCTATACGTTTTTGAAACAATGATGTTGCCAGCTATACGTTTTTGAAACAATGATGTTGCCAGCTATACGCTTTTGAAACAATGATGTTGCCAGCTATAAGTTTTTGAAACAATGATGTTGTCAGCTATACGTTTTTGAAACAATGATGTTGCCAGCTATACGCTTTTGAAACAATGATGTTGCCAGCTATATTTTTTGAAACAATAATGTTGCCAGCTATATGTTTTTGAAACAATGATGTTGCCAGCTATACGTTTTTGAAACAATGATGTTGCCAGCTATACGTTTTTGAAACAATGATGTTGCCAGCTATACGCTTTTGAAACAATGATGTTGCCAGCTATAAGTTTTTGAAACAATGATGTTGTCAGCTATACGTTTTTGAAACAATGATGTTGCCAGCTATACGCTTTTGAAACAGTGATGTTGCCAGCTATATTTTTTTAAACAATAATGTTGCCAGCTATAAGTTTTTGAAACAATGATGTTGCCAGCTATACGCTTTTGAAACAATGATTTTGCCAGCTATAATTTTTGAAACAATAATGTTGCCAGCTATACGTTTTTGAAACAATGATGTTGCCAGCTAGACGCTTTTGAAACAATGATGTCGCCAACTATACGTTTTTGAAACAATGATGTTGCCAGCTATACTTTTTTGAAACAATAATGTTGCCAACTATACGTTTTTGAAACAATAATGTTGCCAACTATACGTTTTTGAAACAATAATGTTGCCAACAATACGCTTTTGAAACAATGATGTCGCCAACTATACGTTTTTGAAACAATGATGTTGCTAGCTATACTTTTTTGAAACAATGATGTTGCCAACGTTATCCGTAAATTACGTTTACAAAGTATATATATATTTAGTAAATATGTGGAAACTGGATCTGGCATTAAATAACCCATAGTGGTTGATATGCCATAAAACCCCAAACAACCAACCAACCAACTGAATCCAGTACATGTGCTTTGTATTACTTGTTCTATTGTGCTCAATACTTTTTTTTATAGGGTGACAAAACTCTCGGACCAACCTGTATTTTTCAGATTTTGAGACACGCCTTTTAATTTAATTTCCTTGTACAAGATTAAACCTTTTTTGTATATTTGAATTTTGAGCTCAGAATTTGCTGAAAATTGTCGAATGTTTCTTGTCACTTATTTTCACTTTTAAACCTTCACAGGTTTATGGACGTAAGAATTGGAGATTATGAGGATATGTAGGATAGATAACGGTTGAACTTCTTTTAAGAAAGGGGGTTTAATCACAACTCTTCGGCCTTTTCAACCCTCCGTTTATACCGTGAATGTTTTTTTTAAATATCCTTCAAAATATTTTCCGGTTTCTTACTTCCCAGTCAACTTTGACCTTCAAAAATTTAAATGCAATGTAAATCGTTATCTTCTGTCTTCTTAATTCTTGTTCTTTTATTGGCCTCTCTCTTTAATATTAGTTTTTTTTTTTTTCTTATATTCTCTAACAATCAGTAAACCCCCTCCCTTGCGTCTTAGTGGCTTTATTTCCTTACTTAGCGTGAAAGGATTAAAAAAAGCGTTAAGCCAAATTTTCACAAGTAGTTTTCTGAAGACATCAGTCTATAATGTGTTTCTGAGTTTAGTCATCATATTTATATTGGAATTAAATCAGTTTCATTTGTTTAGTGTTGAGAAATTGTCCGTTGTATTCATGAAAGGGTCATTTATTTATATGTTTACTTACTTTTTAGACTTTGAGACACACCTTTTAAATTAATTTGTACTATCTTTGAGATAGTACAAATTAATTTAGATCTGTGTCTGACTTTTAGTCGTTGACACCAACTGCGATATGGTCCAATACAAGCCGATGTCATTCTATGGACGCCCACACGTGATATTTTTGTTCAATGACATCTGACTGAGATATTAACCCACCGTTAGTGGTTGAACACTCTACAAAATGTTTTTTATAATACGAAGGTGCATAAAAAAAAAGAAGTAATACAATTTGTTTTATTATGCTGATTTTCTAAGCGTAGGCCGAAAGTATGGGGATCGAACTCATTCTCCAGCTGTAACTGTTTTAGCGAGACAGGCTTGCTAACCATTACACGTTCTTGAGGCGCCCCAATTTGTTTTATTATATGACAAATAAGGAGCGCATTCAAATATATAGTGCATCAAGATATAGCGACACATCACAGTGACATTCCTACTTCTCAGCATAGTCACCTCTTTCAATGACAATGTTCCATTTGCGAATGAGGGCATGGATCCCAGCTTCGTAAAACTCGGCGAGCTGCAGATGTAGCCAAATTCTTACAGCAGTTTTCACTTCTTCATCGCTACCATGACGTTTACCCCTGAGTGCCACTTTGAGATGCAAGTCTGAGGCTGTTCAGTCGGAGACGCTACTTGTTTTCAGCGATGAAATAAATAAAGATTAAAATAAATACAGAAAGAAAGAAAAAAAGGAAGATAGAAGTTTTTAACGTCTCCTGCCAATATTTCATAAATAATTGACTATTCCGTTTTGATCGCATTGAAAGACGGAAAAAGACTTATCAGAGACGTTACTTGGTTTCAATAAGAAAAAGAAAGAAAGAAAGAAACCATGAATGACAGGCGGGATGATGGAAGTGTTTAACGTCTGTTTCAGTGAAGTTGAAAAAGTTGTCAATTTCAGATCTTTTTATTTGTACCCCCTTACTTCTTAAAATAACGACCCGCATTCATAGTTTTGATTGTCATTGCAATATTTTGTTAAAGTTGCAAAGCTCAAATATTTAACGATGCGATGTGGGAATTTCTACAGATATTTTATTGCCCTCGAACTCACCATGAACCTACTCAATCATTAAATTAAGAATTAAGATTCACTAGAAACTTCAAATAGGAAAATCGTGAAATTTTCACGGGTATTTTTAGTATATATTATTTTTTTAATTTAAAAAAAGATCCAGTTTAGGGTGATTTTTTATACCACCCTGGCTTCGGCTGGGGTAGTTTCAAAATAATACTAAGTTCAAGTCACAGGGCAGCCATCTCCCCAGGCAGAACATCAAATTCGAGATATGGCTGGGGTCATTACCCGGCGTCTAATGTACTCCGAAAAATAAGTACCGAGGGAGCTTGAGCAATTTTTTCACTGCATTGCCGTTAAACCCATTTTAAACTGACCTTGTTTCATATTCCGTAGCGACGTGGGCGCACTGAAAAATACCCCTCTTTAGGATTTTTTCAATATACTTCTCTGGCTTCGGCAGGAATAGTTTAAAAAATAATAATTTGAAACCACTAGGAAGGGCATCCTCCAATCAGTAACTCCCCTTCGGGTGGGGGCGCTGGGCTCATTACCAGGCGCCTAAGGTATTCCAAAAAGGGGAATTACGGAAAGGGCTTGAGCATTTTTTCCACGGTATTACCATTAAGCTCTCTTTAACGCTTGACTTCAAAGTAAATATGGCACGAATAATGTCAACACGAGTTTTCAGAATTCTTTACCTCACGCAGGACAATGAATATGTATGTCTCTAGCACCGGTAGACCAGGTTCTGGACGACTACATTAGAAAGACGTACACCAAGATTTCAAGAGCAGGAGTGAAAAACTGTACGGTGTCTACAGCAAAGATCAAAGTAAATATGGCACCAAGAATGTCAACACAGTTTGTTGAGAATCGTTTACTTGCAGCACGACTATGGGCATCCATACCCCCAGCCTGACTTTTACATGCGCTACAACAACGCCCTACACGTCTTCGATGTTGTCACGAGAATGTCATCTAGATGGTGCCCTGTAGACATAACTCTCGCTTTTCGTGCTTGTCAAGGAAACTTTTAACAGCGCCATGTACGCCCAGAATATTGTTCAGTTTGATCTGTTGCCATTTTTGTAACAGGAAGTTTTCATGCTGTTCGAGCCTGCCTACAGGATGCCCATACGACTCATGAAGTCCTGCTGCCGTTCGATCCACAGACCTTTCCTTCGTTGGAATTTTATGGGTCATGATGGGGCTACGTCTGGCTCTTTCAGTTACCCAACCTACAACTGTTGCATTGTTTTTCCACTCTGTGGAATAATGTGGCGCGCGATGGTCTTCGTCATCATTACGATCATATGCATGTGTGTAAAACAGGTCAGTGTTAACATCAAAATGACGACACACAGTATATGGGGAATGAGTGCTGATGCGACACTCCTTACCTTGAAACCTGTACACAGATTAATATTCTGTATGGGATCATTTACCATAATTCAGTTGTGTTACGTACACCTTTAATCTTGAATAATTTTAAACATATATTCAACGTACGGCGATTTTATTTTTGCGTCAAGATAGATAGATAGATAGATAGATAGATAGATAGATAGATAGATAGATAGATAGATAGATACGAACAAACTGAGATAGATCTGAATAGACTCAGATAGATAGATAGATAGATAGATAGATAGATAGATAGATAGATAGATAGATAGATAGATAGATAGATAGATTACGGCTATATCACGTGGAAACACCGGTTTCCTTACTATCACCGAAGTTAAGCAATGTTGACCCTGGTCAGTACCTAGATGGTGGTCGTTTCGGAATACCAAGTGCTGTAGGCTTGGATGTGCGGATGGTGCAATGAATAATTGTTAATCGGAGAGCCGAGTTCCAATTCTTGTTGTGTTCGATATATTTACTTACGCGTAAATACCCTGTGGGAAAGCTATGAATCCACCTCTTCTCCCCCCCCCCAGTTCTAGGTTAATTAGTAAGACTTGTATAACTAAACCATTATTATCTACACCCACCAAACCAAAAAATATTTCTTAGGATATAAAAATAATCCCTGGCTTTGAATAACCTGCAACGGGTTGATTAACCGTAGAAAACGAATCAATCAATGAAATACTGATTAGCTACACAGGCATGACTTTTAGATTTATTTACATTCTCTGGAATATAAATGTATAGAAACTACCGTGGCTACAAAGTGAGGGATCAATTCATGTACTGATTGTAATATACAATTGATCCCCCACTTTATATCCACATTATAATTTCTTTGTTGATAAGCCGCAGAAAACGAATCAATCAATGAAATACTGATAAGCAACACAGGCATGTCTTTTAGATTTATTTACATTCACTGGAATATATATGTATAAAAACTACCGTGGCTACAAAGTGAGGGAACAATTTATATAGTGATTGTAATATATAATTGATCCCCCACTTTATACGTACATTATAATTTCTTGTTTGTTGATAAGCCGCAGAAAACAAAGCAATCAGTCAAATACTGATTAGCAACACAGGCATGTCTTTTAGATTTACTTATATTTTATACATTTATATTTCAGAAACTACCATGACCTAAGTGAGGGATCAGTTTATCTACTGATTGTAATATAGAATTGATCCCCCACTTTATATCAATGTTATAATTTCTTTGTTGATAAGCCGCAGAAAACGAATCAATCAATGAAATAATGTCTTTTAGATGTATTTACATTCTCTGGAATAATGTATAAACATAAAAACGTCTTAAAATAATTGTCGGACTTTGTCCATTTCATAATGTGTGACGTCATTTGTTTACATTTGGATACGCATCGAGCAGATATGAATGTACGGGAGAAAATCATGGAAAATTGTCGTTTAAAAACAGTAAAATCGACCTTGCAAACCGAAACGCTCCTCTGTGGCGAAATCGGTAAAAGCACGTCAGGCTATATGACGGTTCCGTATAGGATACAGGTTCGATTCCTGTCGGAGGACGCATATTTTACATGACAATTTATCGGACATTCAGGCCGGTAAATGTTGTTTATACTGTTAACAGAGCATTTACTTAAATAGTTGTTTCTATAAAAAAAATGAATGTATAAGCATAAAAATGTCTTAAAATAATTCACTGGAGTATAAATGTATAGAAACTACCGTTGCCACAAAATGAGAGATCAATTTATATAATGATTATAATATACAACTGATCCCCCACTTTATATCTACTTCGGATTAGGTATAAATACACATCTTCTTCCCCGCAAGACTTGTATCGCTAAAACTATTATTGTCTTAAAAGAAAAATCCTTACTATCTAAAAATATTTTCTGGCTTTAAATAACCGTAGAAAATGAATCAATCAAGCAATCTTTAAACTAGTCCCCTTGGTCATTTATGCCCTGGCTTCCAAGAAGTGCCACGAATTAAGGCTAGCGATAAAATAAGCGACCCTGAAAATTGCTAATAAGTGACAATTAGCACCCCCTCTGTGCTTTTCTAATGTTTGTTAATTAATAAATCAGGAAAGTGCCAATAATCGATAATCCCTGGAAATCGCTGATAATCCCACAATTAAACCACTTTAGCTCCAATTCCTTATTCTTGAAAATTAGCGGGGATCTGCGATTAGTTAGATTAGATTTAATCTAGATTTCTTTTTCTTCTGTATAATGTCGTTAAATGCAGAGGATGTGTGGTTGGTGTAACGCTGTAAGTGAAGTTGGCGAGCTTAGGGCCAGTCAGCTACGTTCACTTTTACAAGAAAAAAGCATGAATCCGTTTATTTTCTCTCCGGCCATCTATGGTAGACTGGGCTCTTTAGCCTTGGATAGCAACCAGCCTAAGAGGAGAAAAACTGAATTCCAAACCGACAACGGGAAACCACATCAGTAAATTTTTTGGATTATTCTAAAATTTATTCGAAATAAATCAAGCTTACCCGGCAGTTCAAATAGTTCTTTGCATCACCCACTTATCAAATGCTTTCGTGTAACCTATAAAACAGGTATATGTCTTTCTACAGTTGGTTGGTTGTTTTTGTTTGGCGGCATATCAACATTATTATTTAATGCCGAATTCTAAGTATCCTGTACACAATGTTATGGCTTCAATTCAGTGAGTCAGTTACGTGCCATGCGTGATACACGCTTTGGTGATCATGTATTTTTTGACTGAAGATGCAGATTTTTTCCCGCAGTAGGTTGACACCTTTCCCGAATGCCAGACCCAAACAAACGCCTACCCAAACAAATCCTCTTCTCTTCTTGATCCAAGAATCGGCTCAAAAACACCTTGGCGAGGACGGAAATCTATCCGGTCAGTTGGGAGAGAGAAGCTGCAGAAAGGACCAATTGGAGAAGAGCAGTCCACGAAAAAAAACAGTATCCTTTGAAGACACCAGAAGACAAATAGAAGAGACAAAGATAGTCCAAAGAGGAGCCAAAGCTCTCCATTCCCTGAACCCTGCCACCCTACCATGCAGGGACTGCGGACAACTCTTCAGATCCAACCTAGGACTCATTTCATACAGAAGGAAATGTCGATGAGCACCCCAAATATTCGGCAACGAGTTCCGCCAACGATGACGGACAAGAAATATTTGCTAGCGCCACCAATTCCATGTTCATACCAAAGTTAGTTGGAATTCACATATATCTGACAGTGACAAGTAAATAAAAATGATTAATTCGTTGCCCGAATGACAGACATGCACCTACCCCCAAAATCTTCTTCTTAGACCTCACATCTGGCAAGGGACCACGTGGAAGGATCAGCTCAAAAACAACTTTCTACTTTACATATCTATCCCACTGGGTCACTCCAATATATACGTAGTTACATAACAATTTGCAGGAAAGGTTTTCATGCTCAAAGACAATTGCTGAGGACGGAAATCAATACGCTCACTTGGGAGACGGAAGCTGCAGAAAGAACCAATTGGAGAAAAGCAGTCCACACAAAAAATAACTTTGCGAAGACGGAAATCAATGCGGTCAATTGGGAGACGGAAGCTGCAGGAAGAACAAATTGGAGAAGAGCTGCCCACGCAAAAAAATACCTTGGCGAGGACGGAAATCAATCCGGTCAATTGGAAGACGGAAGCTGCAGGAAGAACCAATTGGAGAAGAGCAGTCCACGCAAAAAATACCTTGGCGAGGACGGAAATCAATCCGGTCAATTGGGATGCGGAAGCTTCAGGAAGAACCAATTGGAGAAAAACAGTCCACGCAAAAAATACCTTGGCGAGGACGGAAATCAATCCGGTCAATTGGGATACGGAAGCTTCAGGAAGAACCAATTGGAGAAAAACAGTCCACGCAAAAAATACCTTGCTGATGACGTAAATCAATCCGGTCAATTGGGATACGGAAGCTGCAGGAAGAACCAATTGGAGAAAAGCAGCCCACACAAAAAATACCTTGGCGAGGACGGAAATCAATCCGGTCAATTGGGATACGGAAGCTTCAGGAAGAACCAATTGGAGAAAAACAGCCCACGAAAAAAAATACCTTGCTGATGACGGAAATCAATCCGGTCAATTGGGAGACGGAAGCTGCAGAAAGAACCAATTCGAGAAAAACAGTCCACGCAAAAAATAGCTTGGCGAGGACGGAAATAAATCCGGTCAATTGGGATACGGAAGCTTCAAAAAGAACCAATTGGAGAAAAACAGTCCACGCAAAAAATACCTTGGCGAGGACGGAAATCAATCCGGTCAATTGGGATACGGAAGCTGCAGGAAGAACCAATTGGAGAAAAGCAGCCCACACAAAAAATACCTTGGCGAGGACGGAAATCAATCCGGTCAATTGGGATACGGAAGCTGCAGGTAGAACCAATTGGAGAAAAGCAGTCCACACAAAAAATACCTTGGCGAGGACGGAAATCAATCCGGTCAATTGGGATACGGAAGCTACAGGAAGAACCAATTGGAGAAGAGCAGCCCACACAAAAAATACCTTGGCGAGGACGGAAATCAATCCGGTCAATTGGGATACGGAAGCTGCAGGAAGAACCAATTGGAGAAAAGCAGTCCACACAAAAAATACCTTGGCGAGGACGGAAATCAATCCGGTCAATTGGGATACGGAAGCTGCAGGAAGAACCAATTGGAGAAAAGCAGCCCACACAAAAAATACCTTGGCGAGGACGGAAATCAATCCGGTCAATTGGGATACGGAAGCTGCAGGAAGAAGCAATTGGAGAAAAGCAGTCCACGCAAAAAATACCTTGGCGAGGACGGAAATCAATCCGGTCAATTGGGATACGGAAACTGCAGGAAGAACCAATTGGAGAAAAGCAGTCCACACAAAAAATACCTTGGCGAGGACGGAAATCAATCCGGTCAATTGGGATACGGAAGCTGCAGGAAGAAC
Source organism: Acanthosepion esculentum (assembly GCA_964036315.1). Taxonomy (NCBI): domain Eukaryota; kingdom Metazoa; phylum Mollusca; class Cephalopoda; order Sepiida; family Sepiidae; genus Acanthosepion; species Acanthosepion esculentum. Next base: position 14,484,829 of record OZ038510.1, read on the forward strand.
CAATTGGAGAAAAGCAGCCCACACAAAAATACCTTGGCGAGGACGGAAATCAATCCGGTCAATTGGGAGACGGAATCTGCAGAAAGAACCAATTGGAGAAAAGCAGTCCACACAAAAAATACCTTGGCGAGGAAGCAAATCAATCCGATCAATTGGGATACGGAAGCCTCAGGAAGAACCAATTGGAGAAAAACAGCCCACGAAAGAAAATACCTTGCTGATGACGGAAATCAATCCGGTCAATTGGGAGACGGAAGCTGCAGAAAGAACCAATTCGAGAAAAACAGTCCACGCAAAAAATAGCTTGGCGAGGACGGAAATAAATCCGGTCAATTGGGATACGGAAGCTTCAAAAAGAACCAATTGGAGAAAAACAGTCCACGCAAAAAATACCTTGGCGAGGACGGAAATCAATCCGGTCAATTGGGATACGGAAGCTGCAGGAAGAACCAATTGGAGAAAAGCAGCCCACACAAAAAATACCTTGGCGAGGACGGAAATCAATCCGGTCAATTGGGATACGGAAGCTGCAGGTAGAACCAATTGGAGAAAAGCAGTCCACACAAAAAATACCTTGGCGAGGACGGAAATCAATCCGGTCAATTGGGAAACGGAAGCTGCAGGAAGAACCAATTGGAGAAAAGCAGCCCACACAAAAAATAACTTGGCGAGGACGGAAATCAATCCGGTCAATTGGGATACGGAAGCTGCAGGAAGAACCAATTGGAGAAAAGCAGTCCACACAAAAAATACCTTGGCGAGGACGGAAATCAATCCGGTCAATTGGGATACGGAAGCTGCAGGAAGAACCAATTGGAGAAAAGCAGTCCACACAAAAAATACCTTGGCGAGGACGGAAATCAATCCGGTCAATTGGAAGACGGAAGCTGTAGAAAGAACATATTGGAGAAAAGCAGTGCATGCAAAAAAATACCTTGGCGAGGACGGAAATCAATCCGGTCAATTGGGATACGGAAGCTGCAGGAAGAACCAATTGGAGAAAAGCAGTCCACACAAAAATACCTTGGCGAGGACGGAAATCAATCCGGTCAATTGGGATACGGAAGCTGCAGGAAGAACCAATTGGAGAAAAGCAGCCCACACAAAAAATACCTTGGCGAGGACGGAAATCAATCCGGTCAATTGGGATACGGAAGCTGCAGGAAGAACCAATTGGAGAAAAGCAGCCCACACAAAAAATACCTTGGCGAGGACGGAAATCAATCCGGTCAATTGGGATACGGAAGCTGCAGGAAGAACCAATTGGAGAAAAGCAGTCCACACAAAAAATACCTTGGCGAGGACGGAAATCAATCCGGTCAATTGGGAGACGGAAGCTGTAGAAAGAACCAATTGGAGAAAAGCAGTCCATGCAAAAAAATACCTTGGCGAGGACGGAAATCAATCCGGTCAATTGGGATACGGAAGCTGCAGGAAGAACCAATTGGAGAAAAGCAGTCCACACAAAAATACCTTGGCGAGGACGGAAATCAATCCGGTCAATTGGGATACGGAAGCTGCAGGAAGAACCAATTGGAGAAAAGCAGTCCACACAAAAAATACCTTGGCGAGGACGGAAATCAATCCGGTCAATTGGGATACGGAAGCTGCAGGAAGAACCAATTGGAGAAAAGCAGTCCACACAAAAATACCTTGGCGAGGACGGAAATCAATCCGGTCAATTGGGAGACGGAAGCTGCAGGAAGAACCAATTGGAGAAAAACAGCCCACACAAAAAATACCTTGGCGAGGACGGAAATCAATCCGGTCAATTGGGAGACGGAAGCTGTAGGAAGAACCAATTGGAGAAAAGCAGCCCACACAAAAAATACCTTGGCGAGGACGGAAATCAATCCGGTCAATTGGGATACGGAAGCTGCAGGAAGAACCAATTGGAGAAAAGCAGCCCACACAAAAAATACCTTGGCGAGGACGGAAATCAATCCGGTCAATTGGGAGACGGAAGCTGCAGGAAGAACCAATTGGAGAAAAGCAGTCCACACAAAAATACCTTGGCGAGGACGGAAATCAATCCGGTCAATTGGGAGACGGAAGCTGCAGAAAGAACCAATTCGAGAAAAACAGTCCACGCAAAAAATAGCTTGGCGAGGACGGAAATAAATCCGGTCAATTGGGATACGGAAGCTTCAAAAAGAACCAATTGGAGAAAAACAGTCCACGCAAAAAATACCTTGGCGAGGACGGAAATCAATCCGGTCAATTGGGATACGGAAGCTGCAGGAAGAACCAATTGGAGAAAAGCAGCCCACACAAAAAATACCTTGGCGAGGACGGAAATCAATCCGGTCAATTGGGATACGGAAGCTGCAGGAAGAACCAATTGGAGAAAAGCAGTCCACACAAAAAATACCTTGGCGAGGACGGAAATCAATCCGGTCAATTGGGAAACGGAAGCTGCAGGAAGAACCAATTGGAGAAAAGCAGCCCACACAAAAAATAACTTGGCGAGGACGGAAATCAATCCGGTCAATTGGGATACGGAAGCTGCAGGAAGAACCAATTGGAGAAAAGCAGTCCACACAAAAAATACCTTGGCGAGGACGGAAATCAATCCGGTCAATTGGGATACGGAAGCTGCAGGAAGAACCAATTGGAGAAAAGCAGTCCACACAAAAAATACCTTGGCGAGGACGGAAATCAATCCGGTCAATTGGGAGACGGAAGCTGTTGAAAGAACCAATTGGAGAAAAGCAGTGCATGCAAAAAAATACCTTGGCGAGGACGGAAATCAATCCGGTCAATTGGGATACGGAAGCTGCAGGAAGAACCAATTGCAGAAAAGCAGTCCACACAAAAATACCTTGGCGAGGACGGAAATCAATCCGGTCAATTGGGATACGGAAGCTGCAGGAAGAACCAATTGGAGAAAAGCAGCCCACACAAAAAATACCTTGGCGAGGACGGAAATCAATCCGGTCAATTGGGATACGGAAGCTGCAGGAAGAACCAATTGGAGAAAAGCAGCCCACACAAAAAATACCTTGGCGAGGACGGAAATCAATCCGGTCAATTGGGATACGGAAGCTGCAGGAAGAACAAATTGGAGAAAAGCAGTCCACACAAAAAATACCTTGGCGAGGACGGAAATCAATCCGGTCAATTGGGAGGCGGAAGCTGTAGAAAGAACCAATTGGAGAAAAGCAGTCCATGCAAAAAAATACCTTGGCGAGGACGGAAATCAATCCGGTCAATTGGGATACGGAAGCTGCAGGAAGAACCAATTGGAGAAAAGCAGTCCACACAAAAATACCTTGGCGAGGACGGAAATCAATCCGGTCAATTGGGATACGGAAGCTGCAGGAAGAACCAATTGGAGAAAAGCAGTCCACACAAAAAATACCTTGGCGAGGACGGAAATCAATCCGGTCAATTGGGATACGGAAGCTGCAGGAAGAACCAATTGGAGAAAAGCAGTCCACACAAAAAATACCTTGGCGAGGACGGAAATCAATCCGGTCAATTGGGAGACGGAAGCTGCAGGAAGAACCAATTGGAGAAAAACAGCCCACACAAAAAATACCTTGGCGAGGACGGAAATCAATCCGGTCAATTGGGAGACGGAAGCTGTAGGAAGAACCAATTGGAGAAAAGCAGCCCACACAAAAAATACCTTGGCGAGGACGGAAATCAATCCGGTCAATTGGGATACGGAAGCTGCAGGAAGAACCAATTGGAGAAAAGCAGCCCACACAAAAAATACCTTGGCGAGGACGGAAATCAATCCGGTCAATTGGGAGACGGAAGCTGCAGGAAGAACCAATTGGAGAAAAGCAGTCCACACAAAAATACCTTGGCGAGGACGGAAATCAATCCGGTCAATTGGGATACGGAAGCTGCAGGAAGAACCAATTGGAGAAAAGCAGCCCACACAAAAAATACCTTGGCGAGGACGGAAATCAATCCGGTCAATTGGGATACGGAAGCTGCAGGAAGAACCAATTGGAGAAAAGCAGCCCACACAAAAAATACCTTGGCGAGGACGGAAATCAATCCGGTCAATTGGGATACGGAAGCTGCAGGAAGAACCAATTGGAGAAAAGCAGCCCACACAAAAAATACCTTGGCGAGGACGGAAATCAATCCGGTCAATTGGGATACGGAAGCTGCAGGAAGAACCAATTGGAGAAAAGCAGTCCACACAAAAAATACCTTGGCGAGGACGGAAATCAATCCGGTCAATTGAGAGACGGAAGCTGTAGAAAGAACCAATTGGAGAAAAGCAGTCCATGCAAAAAAATACCTTGGCGAGGACGGAAATCAATCCGGTCAATTGGGATACGGAAGTTGCAGGAAGAACCAATTGGAGAAAAGCAGTCCACACAAAAATACCTTGGCGAGGACGGAAATCAATCCGGTCAATTGGAATACGGAAGCTGCAGGAAGAACCAATTGGAGAAAAGCAGTCCACACAAAAAATACCTTGGCGAGGACGGAAATCAATCCGGTCAATTGGGATACGGAAGCTGCAGGAAGAACCAATTGGAGAAAAGCAGTCCACACAAAAAATACCTTGGCGAGGACGGAAATCAATCCGGTCAATTGGGAGACGGAAGCTGCAGGAAGAACCAATTGGAGAAAAACAGCCCACACAAAAAATACCTTGGCGAGGACGGAAATCAATCCGGTCAATTGGGAGACGGAAGCTGTAGGAAGATCCAATTGGAGAAAAACAGTCCACACAAAAAATACCTTGGCGAGGACGGAAATCAATCCGGTCAATTGGGATACGGAAGCTGCAGGAAGAACCAATTGGAGAAAAACAGCCCACACAAAAAATACCTTGGCGAGGACGGAAATCAATCCGGTCAATTGGGATACGGAAGCTGTTGAAAGAAACAATTGGAGAAAAGCAGTGCATGCAAAAAAATACCTTGGCGAGGACGGAAATCAATCCGGTCAATTGGGATACGGAAGCTGCAGGAAGAACCAATTGCAGAAAAGCAGTCCACACAAAAATACCTTGGCGAGGACGGAAATCAATCCGGTCAATTGGGATACGGAAGCTGCAGGAAGAACCAATTGGAGAAAAGCAGCCCACACAAAAAATACCTTGGCGAGGACGGAAATCAATCCGGTCAATTGGGATACGGAAGCTGCAGGAAGAACCAATTGGAGAAAAGCAGCCCACACAAAAAATACCTTGGCGAGGACGGAAATCAATCCGGTCAATTGGGATACGGAAGCTGCAGGAAGAACAAATTGGAGAAAAGCAGTCCACACAAAAAATACCTTGGCGAGGACGGAAATCAATCCGGTCAATTGGGAGGCGGAAGCTGTAGAAAGAACCAATTGGAGAAAAGCAGTCCATGCAAAAAAATACCTTGGCGAGGACGGAAATCAATCCGGTCAATTGGGATACGGAAGCTGCAGGAAGAACCAATTGGAGAAAAGCAGTCCACACAAAAATACCTTGGCGAGGACGGAAATCAATCCGGTCAATTGGGATACGGAAGCTGCAGGAAGAACCAATTGGAGAAAAGCAGTCCACACAAAAAATACCTTGGCGAGGACGGAAATCAATCCGGTCAATTGGGATACGGAAGCTGCAGGAAGAACCAATTGGAGAAAAGCAGTCCACACAAAAAATACCTTGGCGAGGACGGAAATCAATCCGGTCAATTGGGAGACGGAAGCTGCAGGAAGAACCAATTGGAGAAAAACAGCCCACACAAAAAATACCTTGGCGAGGACGGAAATCAATCCGGTCAATTGGGAGACGGAAGCTGTAGGAAGAACCAATTGGAGAAAAGCAGCCCACACAAAAAATACCTTGGCGAGGACGGAAATCAATCCGGTCAATTGGGATACGGAAGCTGCAGGAAGAACCAATTGGAGAAAAGCAGCCCACACAAAAAATACCTTGGCGAGGACGGAAATCAATCCGGTCAATTGGGAGACGGAAGCTGCAGGAAGAACCAATTGGAGAAAAGCAGTCCACACAAAAATACCTTGGCGAGGACGGAAATCAATCCGGTCAATTGGGATACGGAAGCTGCAGGAAGAACCAATTGGAGAAAAGCAGCCCACACAAAAAATACCTTGGCGAGGACGGAAATCAATCCGGTCAATTGGGATACGGAAGCTGCAGGAAGAACCAATTGGAGAAAAGCAGCCCACACAAAAAATACCTTGGCGAGGACGGAAATCAATCCGGTCAATTGGGATACGGAAGCTGCAGGAAGAACCAATTGGAGAAAAGCAGCCCACACAAAAAATACCTTGGCGAGGACGGAAATCAATCCGGTCAATTGGGATACGGAAGCTGCAGGAAGAACCAATTGGAGAAAAGCAGTCCACACAAAAAATACCTTGGCGAGGACGGAAATCAATCCGGTCAATTGAGAGACGGAAGCTGTAGAAAGAACCAATTGGAGAAAAGCAGTCCATGCAAAAAAATACCTTGGCGAGGACGGAAATCAATCCGGTCAATTGGGATACGGAAGTTGCAGGAAGAACCAATTGGAGAAAAGCAGTCCACACAAAAATACCTTGGCGAGGACGGAAATCAATCCGGTCAATTGGAATACGGAAGCTGCAGGAAGAACCAATTGGAGAAAAGCAGTCCACACAAAAAATACCTTGGCGAGGACGGAAATCAATCCGGTCAATTGGGATACGGAAGCTGCAGGAAGAACCAATTGGAGAAAAGCAGTCCACACAAAAAATACCTTGGCGAGGACGGAAATCAATCCGGTCAATTGGGAGACGGAAGCTGCAGGAAGAACCAATTGGAGAAAAACAGCCCACACAAAAAATACCTTGGCGAGGACGGAAATCAATCCGGTCAATTGGGAGACGGAAGCTGTAGGAAGATCCAATTGGAGAAAAACAGTCCACACAAAAAATACCTTGGCGAGGACGGAAATCAATCCGGTCAATTGGGATACGGAAGCTGCAGGAAGAACCAATTGGAGAAAAACAGCCCACACAAAAAATACCTTGGCGAGGACGGAAATCAATCCGGTCAATTGGGATACGGAAGCTGTTGAAAGAAACAATTGGAGAAAAGCAGTCCACGCAAAAAAAATATCCTTGGAAAACACCCGAACAGAAATAGAAGAGACGAAGATAGCCCAAAAGAAATGCCAGAGCTCTCCATTCCCTGACTCCCCCTTATCCTATTATGTAGTGACTGCGAACGTCTTGTTACGGGCCGGTGTATGCGTTGTAAGATAAACACATGTGTCGCCTACAACAAGCATGGAAGACTTGGAATATGAGTCCCCCTAAAGTGATGTAAAAAAAAAACAAGTACCGATATATATGTAGAAACAAATGAATAAACATTAACAACAAATGTTACATGTGACAAAGACAATGAAGTGTGTGTAACAAATGAATGTGGAAAGTTCGTGACCCAAAGTATGTATAGTGAGTGAATGTGCCTACGTACCTGTGTGTGTATGTATACATTTTTTCATGCGTGTCCCATGGTGGGAAAAACGCGAGAGATTTACATTGTTGTTCTATAAACGGAAAAGTGAGATAAAATTTTATCGTGGGGTAGTTATTGTGTTGGAGAGCGTTCCCTAGGCACAGTTTCGAAAATTAGGAGTCTTTTCCGATCCAACATAGGACTCATTTCATACAGAAGAAAATGTCGATGATCACCCCAGTACTCGGCAGCGAGTTCCGCCAACGACGACTTCCGTTCTTTTTGTCAAATTTCCTCTTTATTTTTAAATATGTTTGTTTCTATAGCCTTTATTAAATTATAATACCGTTAAAACATGAACGGTGATCCGACTGATAATGATGTGTAGTTATTACCGTAGGAGAGAGACGTTTCCGGAAATTTGATGAGCACAGTTGACCGCCTGCTTCATGCTACGCCCCCTTTTATGCGTACAAACGCCTGGATAATCGTCTTGCGACATTCCCAGTGGACAAGTTCATTGGTTAAGCCGGAATGACAGATTATTATCTGCTTCAATTCGTAATTTATTTGAGCGTTATCGAATCCCGATATCAGTTGGGCTATAAGTGCTGAATGCACAAAAGTGTACGATACAAATTATTGAAGCGTCTACCCACAGAAACGTAAACAATTTCCGCTTCAATTTATTTCGATTCTATTAGAGTGTATCAAAAGTATTTTGGATTTTACGGACCTTTATTTCAAAGTTACCTTCATCTATACATCTAAAGACGAATTCCGACAGCATGATATTATTCTTATTTTATTTATCATTTACTTTGATTTCTGTTGTATACACATATCCTTCCGGGCCCCAACCAGAGACCTAAGATGAGTAATGGCACCTGGACATTATCCACTGAACATTTTTTGCAAATCTCTATCTATAAAAGGTAGGATGTGTGTGTGTGTGTGTGTGTGTGTGTGTGTGTGTGTGTGTGTGTGTGTGTGTGTGTGTATAACGAATGCACGACCGCAATTTTCGACGGATTTGCACCAAAGTTTACATGCGCATGCTCCAAGTTAGTGGGAAGGCCAATACCGACATTGCATTTCCCAACTCCCATCGATAGTGGAAATAATCGATTTTTTCATGCTTCTACGGCAGTTTTCATGTAGTTTGCGGCCATATTCTACTGGCCAGAGTGAGAGCCTATAGCTGGCTGCCACGAATAAGCAGGAAGATTCTATTGACCAGCATGAGAGCCAACAGCTGACTGACACGAATGCTAACTAGCATGCTAGCACGCAAAAAAATCGATAGCTGCATTCGTCACAAGTGGGAAAAATTTAAATCTGCATGGCACTTTACTCCAATTGGCTCATTCGCTTGCTTAAACTCAACGTTGATTCTGATTCCGCAGAACAGGGTTGGGTGTGAAAAAGTATTTGCTGTTAACATTCTTTTTTTATTCGGTTTTTCCAGTTACGAGTCCTTTTTTAAACCTGATTGTTTTGTGTTCATTTTGTTTAGTTCTTTTTTCGTAACAGATTTAATGTTTAGTATAGAGCTTAGAAAAAATTCGCAGTGTGAGATAGGCAAGAATTAAGGCATGTAGCAACATCAGCACGGCAAAGGTCACTCCTTTAAAGGCAAGGAAGGGCAAAAATATTTTAAGTCAAGTGATGGCGATTGCTGTACGAGTCGTACGATTTTTGAATCAAGCACGGGCAACGCCGGGCCATGCTGCTAGTACATATATATATATATATATATATATATATATATATATATATATATATATATATATATATATATATATATATACAGGGTGGTCCAAAAGTAGGTGGACAGTAAATAATTCCATTTATTTTGAGATTCCATAGACATACAATTATATTTACTAACACAATCATTGCATTGACAATTAAATTTTATTGTGAACAATAATACAAAAGCCCTTAAATTTTATTGGGAACAATAATACAAAAGCCCTTAAATTTTATTGTGAACAATAATACAAAAGCCCTTAAATTTTATTGTGAACAATAATACAAAAGCCCTTAAATTTTATTGTGAACAATAATACAAAAGCCCTTAAATTTTATTGTGTACAATAATACAAAAGCCCTTAAATTTAATTGTGAACAATAATACAAAAGCTCTTAAATTTTATTGTGAACAATAATACAAAAGCCCTTAAATTTTATTGTGAACAATAATACAAAAGACCCTAAATTTTATTGTGAACAATAATACAAAAGCCCTTAAATATTATTGTGAACAATAATACAAAAGCCCTTAAATTTTATTGTGAACAATAATACAAAAGCCTTTAAATTTAATTGTGAACAATAATACAAAAGCTCGTAAATTTAATTGTGAACAATAATACAAAAGCCCTTAAATTTTATTGGGAACAATAATACAAAAGCCCTTAAATTTTATTGTGAACAATAATACAAAAGCCCTTAAATTTTATTGTCAACAATAATACAAAAGCCCTTAAATTTTATTGTGAACAATAATACAAAAGCCCTTAAATTTTATTGGGAACAATAATACAAAAGCCCTTAAATTTTATTGGGAACAATAATACAAAAGCCCTTAAATTTTATTGTGAACAATAATACAAAAGCCCTTAAATTTAATTGTTAACAATAATACAAAAGCCCTTAAATTTTATTGTGAACAATAATACAAAAGCCCTTAAATTTTATTGTGAACAATAATACAAAAACCCTTAAATTTAATTGTGAACAATAATACAAAAGCCCTTAAATTTTATTGTCAACAATAATACAAAAGCCCTTAAATTTTATTGTGAACAATAATACAAAAGCCCTTAAATTTTATTGTGAACAATAATACAAAAGCCCTTAAATTTAATTGTGAACAATAATACAAAAGCTCGTAAATTTAATTGTTAACAATAATACAAAAGCCCTTAAATTTTATTGTCAACAATAATACAAAAGCCCTTAAATTTTATTGTCAACAATAATACAAAAGCCCTTAAATTTTATTGTGAACAATAATACAAAAGCCCTTAAATTTTATTGGGAACAATAATACAAAAGCCCTTAAATTTTATTGGGAACAATAATACAAAAGACCTTAAATTTTATTGTGAACAATAATACAAAAGCCCTTAAATTTTATTGTGAACAATAATACAAAAGCCTTTAAATTTTATTGTCAACAATAATACAAAAGCCCTTAAATTTTATTGTGAACAATAATACAAAAGCCCTTAAATTTCATTGTGAACAATAATACAAAAGCCCTTAAATTTTATTGTGAACAATAATACAAAAGCTCTTAAATTTTATTGTGAACAATAATACAAAAGCACTTAAATTTTATTGTGAACAATAATACAAAAGCTCTTAAATTTTATTGTGAACAATAATACAAAAGCCCTTAAATTTTATTGTGAACAATAATACAAAAGCTCTTAAATTTTATTGTGAACAATAATACAAAAGCCCTTAAATTTTATTGTGAACAATAATACAAAAGCCCTTAAATTTTATTGTGAACAATAATACAAAAGCCCTTAAATTTAATTGTGAACAATAATACAAAAGCTCGTAAATTTAATTGTGAACAATAATACAAAAGCCCTTAAATTTTATTGGGAACAATAATACAAAAGCCCTTAAATTTTATTGTCAACAATAATACAAAAGCCCTTAAATTTTATTGTGAACAATAATACAAAAGCCCTTAAATTTTATTGGGAACAATAATACAAAAGCCCTTAAATTTTATTGGGAACAATAATACAAAAGCCCTTAAATTTTATTGTGAACAATAATACAAAAGCCCTTAAATTTCATTGTGAACAATAATACAAAAGCCCTTAAATTTTATTGTGAACAATAATACAAAAGCCCTTAAATTTTATTGAGAACAATAATGCAAAAGCCCTTAAATTTTATTGAGAACAATAATACAAAAGCCCTTAAATTTTATTCTGAACAATCATACAAAAGCCCTTAAATTTTATTGAGAACAATAATACAAAAGCCCTTAAATTTTATTGAGAACAATAATACAAAAGCCCTTAAATTTTATTCTGAACAATCATAAAAAAGCCCTTAAATTTTATTCTGAACAATAATACAAAAGCCCTTAAATTTTATTGTGAACAATAATACAAAAGCTCTTAAATTTTATTGTGAACAATAATACAAAAGCCCTTAAATTTTTTGTGAACAATAATACAAAAACCCTTAAATGTTATTCTGAACAATAATACAAAAGCCCTTAAATTTTATTGTGAACAATAATACAAAAGCCCTTAAATTTTATTGTGAACAATAATACAAAAGCTCTTAAATTTTATTGTGAACAATAATACAAAAGCCCTTAAATTTTATTGTGAACAATAATACAAAAGACCTTAAATTTTATTGTGAACAATAATACAAAAGCCCTTAAATTTTATTGTGGACAATAATACAAAAGCCCGTAAATTTTATCAACGCAGGTGCTCAAACTGTTTTCTATCAGAATTTACACAGCTTTGAAGTCTACATCTAACGCTTCGACAAACTTTTTTGCACAAGTCTTCTTGGGTATTAATTTCTTGAAATGCATCTCTTATGTAATTTTTAAAATCCCCGACATTTCTTGGTTTTCGACTATAAACTTTGTCCTTGAGTACTCCCCAAAAAAAGAAATCCATTGGGGTCAAGTCTGGTGAACGTGCAAGCCAATCAATTGGACCTCTTCGGCCAATCCATTTCTCAGGAAATGTTTCCAAACGGGTACCACCATTTATATATATATATATATATATATATATATATATGAAGAAATATAGTCTTAAGATGTGCTATATTTATTGGATAAAGTGCTCAATATCAGAGATAGAGCGTGTGTAAATATAAAAGTGAACATAGAAGTCAACACTTAACGGCCTCTAAGTGTTGACTTCTATGTTCACTTTTATATATATATATATATATATATATATATATATATATATATATATATATATAAGAAAGAGACAACTTTAAGGTTCCATGACTATAATTTATTTCCACAGAAAATATACATCTCTAGTTACAAAAGAATTAGGTTTCTTTTCCTTTTAGGAAAAGAAACCTAATTCTTTTGTAACTAGAGATTTATTTATATATATATATATATATATATATATATATATATATATATATATATATATATATATATATAAATTATAACATAAACATGTTATAAAATCACTACAAAAATAGCCATTGTGTTTCAACATTTCTGGAGTCTTGTCAAGTAATGGTGTTGATTGCAAACTAAAAAGTTTTAAAAAGTCCAAAACCAACCAACTCCCCCCTCAATAGGGGAAACCGATTTTTTCGACATGTGAGACGTTCGAGAACTGAGGTTGCTCTGTATATGATAATTCAAATAACTTGACAACTGAACCTAGGTACAATTTATTAATGCTTTAATATTAGATTATAAATCAGTATAACTAATTAACTTTTAATTATATATATATATATATATATATATATATATATATATATATATATATATATATATATATATATATAAAGAAACGCAGAAACAGAAAAATAAATATTATCTGGTTTAACCCACCATACAACAAAACCGCCAAAACAAACATAGGCAGGGTATTCCGAAACTTAATAGAAAAGCACTTCCCTGAAACAAACTGATTAGCAAAAATATTGAACAAAAACAACGTTAAAATCAGTTACATCTGCACACAAAAATATAGCACAAATAATAAAAAAACACAGCAAAAAAATAACCTACAATATTGCAACCAAGGAACCTCAATGCAACTGCAGAAATAAAACATGTTCACTCCAAGGAAATTGCCAACAAACGAATATAATACATAAAGCCATGGTAAGTGCAAACAATAGTACAATGTACTACATCGGTGCCACTGAAGGACCATACAAGAAGAGAAAAAACAACCACGACTTTTCATTTTCCAGCAGAAAATACTCAAACAGCACTACACTATCCACATACATATGGGCTCTAAAAGAAATATTACACCAAGAATAAGCTGGAAAATGTTGAAAAAAGCACCTGCCTACAACAACATTACAAAAAAATGCCTACTTTACCTACACGAAAAGGTAGCAATAATTTTTCATACCCAACAAAAGAATTTACTAAACATAAGATCAGAAATAATTTCCTAATGCAGGCATGAAAATAAATGCCTATTATCAGTATTTATGCCAAACGGATAAAAATACCAACAAACACTACTACATAAACCACCATTGACCCTATAAACATGAAAAGAGAAACCACTGACACCATAACACCATCAATTATTTTTTAGTTCAAACTACCATCATAATAATTATAATTATTGTTATTACCATTCCACCACCATTACTACAATCACTTCTACCCCTTTACAATAACATATTTGCTGCTACAATTGTTATTATCATCACCCGCTCCCCCTACCATTACTACCACATCACAATTACCATTGCCGTTTTAGTCCACAATTACTATGGCACCACAAATACCATTACCATATCAGTCCACAATTATACTTACTTCTCCCTCCCCCAGCAAAATTAATACTACCGCATAAATACTAATAAATATTACAAATTTGAATTTCTACCATTTACATATGCGCAATCGCCAAAACAAGCAAATAACCGGCTTTAAAATAATAACAAAACAGCCTTAAAAAATTAAAAATAATAGCAATCTTTACCTATCATAGTCTTACACAGATCCCATCATACGTGTATACGTGCGTGCGAGTAAATATTATTCAGCGAACAAAAATAGAAAAACGGTCTGTGCGTTGACAGCGCAACAGACAAGAAAATATTCGCTACACAGTCCAACATTGGATACAGCGACCAAATGCGTACGTATGTGTGCAACGACATATATGTGAGCATATATGCCCAATCCCACACTGCTCACATATGTTTATGCTTGCGTGAGCTCCGGTGAGAGAGCGTGCGTGTGTGTGTGTGTGTCTGTGTACGTCGATGAGTGTACGTGTGTGTATGTATGTTTGCCAAAGTATGAGTGGCGTCCCGGCGACAATTTTTCCTCCCACCTCCATAAAAACACCGATATACGCAACCTACATAAATCCAAAATTTAAAAATGAATCAGTTTGTCTGACGATCGCAAATAGCGTGAAACCGAGCGTCACAAGCTCACGTCAATCCAACTAAATATGTTAGCTCTATCACTGATATTGAGCTCTTTCCAATAAGTACTGCGCATATATAACATATAAATAATATATATATATAAATTGCATATATATATATTTATATACGTACACATTTCACACATACACACACACACACACATTATATATATATATATATATATATATATATATATATATATATATATATATATATATATATACGGTTCAATGTCTGGTCTGGTGCTCCTGCTGTGATGACTGAAACTGTCGATCGAATTTACTTGGACAAAACATAAACTAAATATTTTATAATAAAAACGATTACGATTTATTTGTTTATTGGGAGACAACTTTTCACACGATCACTTATTTCATCAAACGACTATGATACAACAATAATATTATTACCACCATTATCGTACATTGGTGTGTATTAAAAGTATTTTCGTTTTTTGCAACACCTTTTTTTCCAAAGCTTACTTCCTGTACATACCTAAAGACTACAACTCCACTATTATTATTATTATTATTATTATTATTATTATTATTATCTTTGATATCTGGCGTTTACACATTTCTTTCCGGGTCCCGCCCAGGGACCTAAGGTTAGAAATGGCATCATGACACTTTCCACTGCAAAAAAAAACAAAATAAAATAAAAAATAATTACATAGACAAAGCCCTTCGTAAAGTGTGGGCTGTACTTGTCAGAACAATTTTTTGTATCTCTTTGAGGCATGGACTTCCAGGGATCCCTTCAATCAGCCTACTGGAATCTTTTCCAACCAGTCCAAGGGTTCCAACTACAACAGGAATTGTTGATGTTCCCATGTGCCACATTTTTGAGATTTCGATTTCAAGGTCCTTGTATTTTGACAGTTTTTCGAATATCTTCAAAGACACATTGCAGTCTGCAGGGACTGCCATATCAATAAGGAGGCACTTATTTTGTTTGTGGTCTTTAATAACAATGTCTGGGCGGTTGGCTTTGATTGTTCTGTCAGTGTATATTGTGTAGTCCCATAGAATTGTAACAGGTCCTATCTCCTTATTATTATTATTATTATTATTATTATTATTATTATTATTATTATTATTATTATTATTATTATATTAAGATGTATCAAAAATATTTTCGTTTTTTAGAGACCTTTACTCCAAAGCTTATTTCTTCTAACAACTATAATACAACATCTAACACATCTAACGACTATGATACAACAATATTATTAATATCATTATCGTACATTAGTGCGTATCAAAAGTATTTTCGTTTTCTACACACCTTTACAGCAAAGCTTATTTCGTGTACATATCTAAAGACGATATCTACACTATATTGTTTAATCTATTTATATATGTCCCCATGAACACAATATCAGTCAGTTATGTGCCATGTGTGATACATGCTTAGGCGATCATGTATATTTTGATACATGACTGACGAAGCAGATTTTTTCCGCAGTAGTTTGCCATTTCTTTCTGCGGTAGATCAGTTGCCATTCAAGGCTATAGAACCCGGTCTGTCCTACTATTTACCCATAGCTGGTTGTTGGGGGGTGGAGAAAAAGAGGATTCATACCTTTCCCAAGGATTTTAGCACGTAAGTGAATGTAATGGATTCGACTGGAATTCGAACTCGGCTCTCCGATTCCTCAATTCGAGCAGCTCTCCACCGTGCCTCCACACAATATACCAATCCCATAACACCAGATGACAATACGTTTTTAACATAACGAAGAGTTCCAACTCATCGTGATAGTCCAAAAACACTACAGTCCAATGTACCATGCCCGGTGGCCGGAACCAAGATTACGACCAACCAATCAGTCTCATGAATAAATGGTTTGTTGCTGTTGTTATTATTATTATAATTTTAATATTATTATTATTATTATTCCTTTGATTTCTGGTGTATACTCATTTCTTTCCGGGTCCCAACCAGAGACCTAAGGTCAGAAATGGTTTCATTACGTTTTCCACTGACCATTTTTGTAAAAACCAAAATAAAATTAAACTAAGATCACACACATTTTATATAGATAAAGCTCTTCGTAATGCGTGAGCTATACTAGTGAGTACAATATTTTGTATTTCTTTAAGGCATGCGCTACCGGGAATTCCTTCAATGAGTCTATCGGAACCTTTTCCAATCAATACGACGGCTCCAACTAAAACTAGAATTTCTGATGTCCTCATGTGCCACATTTTCATGATCGTTTTATTTCGATAGTTTTTTTAAGATCTTCAAAGATACATTAAAAATCGACAGGGACTCTGCCATGTCAACAAGAAGGCATATTCTGTTTCTGTGATCTTTGATCGCGATGTCCGAGCGATTAGCTTTGATTGTTCTGTCTGTGTGTATTGTAAAAGCCCATACAATTGTTACAAGTCCTATTTTTGTAACCGGATCTGGGTGATGTTTATATCAATTCCTTGCAGTTTCCTTCCCGTAAAAGATTTTTCCAGTGCAGGTATTGGCCCCATCTATCATGCTAACACTGCGCAACCTGATTATTACTGCTACTACTACTACTAATAATAATAATAATAATAATAATAATAATAATATCATTATTATTATTATTATTATTATTATTATTATTATTATTATCAATACTATTCAACTATAGACATTATGGAAGATAAAAATACTAAGATTTGGGCCGTACTTCGACATGATTTGGGGCATGTCTTCGAAGCCACTGAATCTAATTGCGGTAATCGGGAAATGGAAGGAAATGAAACAATCCCTGACCGAATTGACCAAAACTAATTTGAAATATATTAAGAGCCGCGACTTGCACTTTAAAATAAAGCCGAAAAGTCTTTGATTATGAGTGCTTTTCTTTTTTCTAGCGCAAGCTCGAGAAAGACCCGAAGACAAACACTGGCGAAATTTTAGATGAGCTGGCATCAACGAAAACTAATGTCTCTAAAACAATATATATATATATATATATATATATATATATATATATATATATATATATATATATATATATATGCTTCCGAAAATTTACTTCGGTTGAGCTCTCTGGGGAGGATGTGTGGGTTTGTAAACAGTGACTATTACGGCTAATAATGCAAGACTCTTCGGTAAATCGAATCGAGTTCTCTCAGTCACTGTGTGTTTATCTAAATATAAATACGCTTAAATGCACCTTCTTCTCTGCCGTGCGGCAACGGCTTCAGGGTAAAATTTCCGACTGACGCGAATTCAGCCGGTTTTCGATTCTAGCCAGAGGCAACCGGACGTCTAGCCACACTTGATGAGCTGTGATACAGCGAAACAGTCTGTCTGTGGATGACAATATATATATATATATATATATATATATATATATATATATATATATATATATATAGATAGATATATATATATATATTGTTTTAGAGACAGATATATATATATATATATATATTAAGACATTTTTATGCTTATACATTTTTTCTAGAAAAGAAAACATAAAAACAATAAAATCGACCCTGCCAACCGAACGATTTTCTGTGGCTCGATCGGTTAAGGCACGTCAGGCTAAACGACGGTTCCGTAGAGGATACAGGTTCGATTCCTGTCGGAGGACGAATATCTTCTATGAAATTTTCTCGGACATTCAGGCCGATAAATGTTATTAATACTGTTTATTATAAACAGAGCATTTACTTAAATACTTGTATCCATAAAAAGAATGTATAAACATAAAAATGTCTTAAAATAATTGTCGGACTTTGTCCATTTCATAATATATACATATATATATATATATATATATATATATATATATATATATATATATATATATATGCGCGGTACTCATTGGAAAGCGCTCAATATTAGTGATTGAGCTAGCATATTCCGTCGTATGGATATGAGTTTCAAACTCTGGGTTTCATGGGTATATCTGATGATCGCAAAAGCGTAAAACCGAGGGTTACAAACTCATATTCATACGAATGAATATATATATAGATATTGTTGTAGCATACCTCCGGAAGATAATTGGTATGTCCCCATTCACATAAATACAGTAGTAAATACTGTATGTTGGTCTGCAGTTGGAGATTCATTGTAGAATTCACTTGACTCACTTCTAGCAGTTAACTACTTCTTCTACGCGCCGCTGGCGAATCATATATGTGTTGTTCCTGTGCTAAGTATTATTGTTCATTACCAACCTTCGTTTGATTATTCTATTCAGTAATCTTCCCTAGGTTACAACATATATATATATATATATATATATATTAGCAAACTTGTTTTTTAATTTTGTTTTAAAAAAATTTTATATACCAAGAACAATTTTAGGGGACAAAGCTATTAGAGTTACAATTGGAAAGAATTTATCTAAGCTTAACATAAAAGTTTTTACAACTACTTCTGAAACAATAACAGAATTAACACAAAACAAAAGAATAAGCTAAAACTTAAAGCATTTACTCTGTCACCTGTAATAATTGTCAAAGGAATACATAAGAGAAATCTCAAGGAATTTCAAAAGATTAAAAGGAACACAAAAGGGATCTTTTGCAAAACAACACATTAAATGCATTAGTTGCTCACCGTAATTAGTCTGATTATAATTTTGATATAAAAAAATGGTATTTTAGTTAAAATAGGATACAATTTACCGAGACGAAAGTGTATAGAAAGTGCTTTAATCGCTAGATCTTCCAAAGTAAATTTGCGTACAGGTAAATAAAATATATAAATAGATTCAGCCTTGTGCCACATTTAAGCTACGCGTAGAAAATCACATTATATGTATATGTTTGTGTGTGAGAAAGAAAGAAAGAATGAAAGAAAGAAAGAAAGAAAGTGGGAGATAGAGAAAGTGAGAGATAGAACGAGATCTGACCCCACTAACTTGCTTTACATAATCTCAAATTAATCCTTCCATACAAAACAACTCTTAGAAGAAGCCCAAGAAAGGCAAGTGGGGCTTACAGACAACTCGAATTAGTTTAACAAGAAAAAAATATCGATTTAACCTTGAACCATAAACCTTGTGTACATCTTTGTTTTTTCCCCGCTTTTTTATCCTATTATGAACACGGCGAAACGTGATTGAAATTTTCTTGCCATAAACGCACTGGTTGTTGTTGGATGGGCTCAACCGGCGTTTGTTCAAACACATTTTGTTATTAAGTATTTCGCATTGTGATAATAAACGATCTGCCAAGAAAGGTAAAATGTTGTAAGAAAATTTTGTTTTTGTTTTTATCACTTTTGTTATTAAGTGTCGCACATTGTGATAATAGACGATCTGCTAAGAAAGATGAAATGTTTTAAGAAACTTTTGTTTTTGTTTTTATCACTTTTGTTATTAAGTGTCACACATTGTGATAATAGACGATCTGCCAAGAAGGGTGAAATATTTTATTTACCTGTACGCAAATTTACTTTGGAAGATCTAGCGATTAAAGAACTTTCTATACACTTTCGTCTCGGTAAATTGTATCCTATTTTAACTAAAATACCATTTTTTTATATCAAAATTATAATCGGACTAATTACGGTGAGCAACTAATGCATTTAATGTGTTGTTTTGCAAAAGATCCCTTTTGTGTTCCTTTTAATCTTTTGAAATTCCTTGAGATTTCTCTTATGTATTCCTTTGACAATTATTACAGGTGACAGAGTAAATGCTTTAAGTTTTAGCTTATTCTTTTGTTTTGTGTTAATTCTGTTATTGTTTTAGTAGTAGTTTGTTGTGGTAGGATCCACCTAATTTGCATAGCGGAGTACCGACGATATAAATATGGTCGGTACCGGAAGACAGGGAGGCAAATCAAGAGATCCAACTAGAGACTCTGCCCGACTGCGACTTAGTCAACACATTCTCCAGGAACGGTCTTCCCAGAAATATACAAAAGACTATATGTAAATATTGTGTACACTTTCTTGTTTCAATACATTTTATTCTAAGTACATTTTGTGTTTGCATTATTATTCCATGCATTAGTCAAGTTTCAACATAGTTGTAAAAACTTTTATGTTAAGCTTAGATAAATTCTTTCCAATTGTAACTCTAATAGCTTTGTCCCCTAAAATTGTTCTTGATATATAAAAAATTATATATCGTTTTCCTACGCTTATAAATGCATAAGATAGATTCTGGCGAGAAAAATTGCCTGGCACCACACGATGAACCAACTTTCGTAGCAACAGACCTGGCAATTGACTCAATATAATCTACTGCTCTGAACACCTAGCTATGGAACAAGACCGGTTGGCCATCCAGCAACCACCTACTTTGACCTGCTATGTTATGACACAGAATGCTACTCTAAATTTCTGGCGGAGTGAATTACATCATGGTGCTCTTTTCCTCACAAACGGTGCGATAGCGAAGAAAACGGCGACTTACCTCGTCAAACCAAACGACAGCGCGTCGCGTGTATCCTACGACAGAAAAGAAAATTACCAAAAACAAGGGCACGTATTTCGCATGATATGCTGAAGACGGAAAATTTAGATTAAAAACAAGTCCGTCGCAGGAGTCTCTATAAAAGTATTTTGATATGCAAAATATTTTGCGTCCTCTCCCAGTTGTCGACGAATGAAAAAAATGCTCGGCCGATAAAAGCAGTTGTTTTTCGAATCGAGGGGTGGATTGATTTATTTTGGCTACCGCGTTCGTTGGAGAGTGAGTTATTTTTCTGACTGGTTACGTGCATTGGGATTTGTGAGATAGTACCTGCGAATCGAGTTTTCGGCGTTTCTTTCTGCCCCTGATAGTCGAGTCTGAACTTACAGTGATTTGTTCTCTGCGTTGTGGAAATAATCTGCGACAAACATTTCCTTTGCTTGCAGAAAGCTTACGGGTGTCCAACTGACTCTACTATACTGTGTAGTGGACAAATTCAAAAACAAGCAATACGCATGTAAGAAATTAAAAATACAAAATGGCGACATTTTACCCATCGCATCCTGTATAGAGTTGATTACCTCTTATGTTTTTAGGTAACCGTCAATACCTCGAAAGCTACTAACCAAACTAGTAGCATGTTATCATTACCAAGTAGACCCTAAATTTTATCTTTTCGCAATGTGTTCTCAAGGCTTCTTGTTTTGAGCGTTTATTAGGACTCAACAAGACGGCCTGGTCGCCCAGTAACCACCTACAGTGACCATTTATGCTATGATACGGAAAATCCACCCTAATGACCTTCCGACCTTGATGCAGGACCGTGATGGACTCGTGAATGTCCGAGCTAGATCGACTAAATAAATCTTTCTACTTCATGTTAGCGGGAAAACCTTCACTCAAGAAGATGCAATGGGTCACTCTCCTGGAGGTTAGCATCAGCCATGCTGACGGAAGGCAAAAATGGTTTTCTCAGATGATTAAAAGAGAGCCGTTTCATTTGGTAAATTTAGATGTTTTAATTGTTTTCAATGGAACTGTAACGAGAGTTCTTGGAAGAATGATTAATTCTCCCATTTACGCCTCTCTCGATATGGACATTATTATATCCGTAATATAAAAACACCGATATTTCACGGACGGAACCGGAAAGAATGGCTGAAAGGAAAAAGAATGACAAACATCCTTTGTAATACTAAGACATACACAGAACAATATATACATATATACACATGTCCCACACGGCGAATAATAAATCACATATATCTACGCAGCAAAGAAGAGTGTAAGGAGAAACAAAAAGGAAGGGTATTACATATAATATGGAGATACTCCTGATCTGGAGAAGCCATTTTTAGGACTACAAATTCAAACGGGCCGGATTTATCTATGTCCAAGGCAAGGACAGATTTCACGAAGGGGAAGCATCAACTCTTAGGTTTTCTGAAATTGAGGGCTACGAGTTGGAATTTCATTCTAGATCTTGGAAAAACATATTCCCAAAGTGAAACGGCCGCGTGTGCTTGTAAGCATCGGGGAAAGTAGATTCAGCCTCGACCTGGGCTCTTTAGTCCAGGCTAAAAGAAAACAGCCGTACCCTTTGGATGCTGGATAGCAACTGATTAACTGTCGCTTTTCATCACTCTATGGAGTCATTTGCGACTGTCATTTGATCCACGTGAATTATGCCCACCAAAGGGAGAAAAGTATTTTCTGTATCTTTACAGAATAAAATCAAGTTTTTCATTCTTCTTTGTCCATTGCCATGTAGCACAACTGTATGTCAATACTGGTTTTACAGTTTCAATTCCCGTACATCAGACATCAAAATTTAAATGCTGAGTGTCCCTGTATGTTTAACGTTCCAATATAAAAAATGCAAACAGTTTTTTTTTTTGTAATTTCCTTTTTTCATTCTCTTATATACCGGATGCGATGGATAAGTTGTCGTCGAAATTACGCGAAAATGAAAATAACACTGACATCTCATTTTAATAGATATATTTACCAAAATTACACAAAAATATTTTGAAATACTAAAGAGTAATATTATTTAATAAAATCGCCATTGGTTTCAACCACGGCCTCCAGACGACTTTGGAATTTCCTGCAACTCTTCTGGGCGGTTTTCTTGTTTAAGTTGGTAAATGCTGCTATAATCCTTGCCTTCAGTTCATCTTTGATGTTACAAGGAGTTTTGTTGGTCTCTCGCTCAACTGCGCCCCAAGTAGACCCTAAATTTTCTCTTGTCACGATGTGCTCTCAAGGCTTCTTGCTTTAGGCGTTTATTGGGACTTAGCAGTGATGTGATATCTGTCCTCCTACATGGCAGTGAATGCTGGACAATCTACCCAAAGATAAGGAAGAGACTTGGAGCAACAGATCAGACCGCCATGCCACATCCACAGAGTCGAATCATCCTCATTCTCTTCATATTCCATTGATAAGAAGAAAGTTCCATTCAGACAGAATTAGTACTTTATGAAACAGACTCTCGAGAGGATACTTCCCCTATCACTAAAATATTAACGTCTTTATGTCTAGGGTCAACCATTATCTACTTTCAACAACCCTCTACTTTGAATGGCTCTTGGGACTTGTATTGGATGAACAACTGTAAAAAAAAAAAAGTAATTGATTGCATCAATAAAACCGTTGTCTGAAAACGTTATTTTTGAACGAAACGTGTCACTACACAGTTTTCTGTCTTGTTATATATCTTATCTGATATATCTTTTTGCCTCACATTTTTCATAAATCAATACTGAATCTTCATCCCAAACATTAGAGACAGATCAAGTTAATGTGGGGTCGGCAGCATGCATTATAAAAGTGTCTTGAATTTTTAAAAATACAAATCTATATTAATTTTTTTCTTATTTTAATCATTTCACCCCATGCAAGGCAGTAAATCCACTGAGATTCAAGGGATTACTGCGTTTAAAAGAATAAGAAAAAGAGAAGCATTATTAAGGAGTGACAGATAAATATTTAACTTCTTCCAACATGATAAACAAAGCCAGGAAATATGAGGTGACAGATTCTAGTTTGGTTGATTTTGTTTAGCGGCATATCAACACCTCTATGGGTTATTTAATGCCGAAATCTAAATATTTTGAACACAATTTTATGCCTGCAACTAAATATATTTTGAACGCAATTGTACGCCGTCAACTACAGATAAAATGTATTGTTGGTCATTTTACTATAAATATGTATTGTTGGTTGGATGATTTTGTTTGGCGGCATATCATCACCTCTATGGGTTATTTAATGCCGAAATCTAAATATTTTGAACACAATTTTATGGCTTCAACTAAATATATTTTGAACGCAATTGTATGCCTTCAACTACAGATAAAACGTATTGTTGGTCATTTTACTATAAAGATGTATCGTTGTTTGGGTTTTTTTACGTAAAAATGTATTGCTGGTATTTATACAGCAATACATTCATAGTGTTTTGTTTTTGTTTGGGGGGTTCACTATTTGCCCATCGTTGGGACCCTAACAGGTGCTGCCATCACGAGTCAGGGTGGACCAGCGAACAACAGCAATTTAGAAATCAACTGATTCTAACGTGATATTAGAGTAAATTTAATGACCTCTATATAATGTAACCTGAAATGATTTTATAAAGGGATCCTAAATTTTAAAGAATATTTACATAAATACAAGAACAAATTTCGAAAATTCAATAACAATAAATGCTAAAAGACATAAACTCATTCAATAATTCGATGTCTCAGATCTTCAAGAGTGGCAGGCAAACACTTATTTATATACCTCCACAGGGAATTATTGAAAAGTATTTGAAATATAATAAAGGTGCCATATGAGAAATTCACAAGTTTAAACAAGCTTATATTCTCTTGTCCTCAGTTAAAACTGACGCCTTCTTTTATACAGAGTTATTCAAAAAGAAAGGGCAGATTTCGAAAATTTAATACAAATGCTAAGAGACAAACACATTCAACACATTATTGGATAGGGAAAGGTTCAAAATTTATTATTTTAAGGTTGTTCACCTTGTATGCACTCAACATGAGTACCATGTGTTGCATGACAAACATCAATGCGGTATTTTACTTCTTGCCACAATCGAATCAATTGATCTGTGCATATTGACTTCACAGCTTCAACAATTCGATGTCTCAGATCTTCAAGAGTAGCAGACATAATTGGAACAAACACTCTTTTATATACCTCCACAGATAGAAATCGCTTGGAGTAAGATCTGGTGACCAGGGAGGCCACAGACGATGAACAAGATCCTCTTTTTCACAAATTATAACAATTTAATTAATTATTCATAATTGCAACAGTCCAACTGATGTTATTTTAAATTAGTTTTATGAAGTTAAACTTTAAAAAAACTGATTTTAAAATAAATTTCTTTTCATTTCATAAATTTATCTGGTTGTGTTTTACTTGGGGTGGGGGCAAAAACGTAATAGCGCCACGAATTGAACGAAATAATTTAATCTTGCCGGCACCCGTATTTGGTATCCAAGAGTAGAGAATTTAAACCGTCAATTAGAAAAAAATATTTTAAAATATAATAATAGGCAAAATTCATCGGGTCTATTTACCCCCCATCCATATACACAAAGGTTTATTAAAAAGAAAGATCAGATTTCGAAAATTTAAAAAAAGCAAATGCTAAGAGACATAAACACATTCTACACATTACTGGCTAGGGAAAGGTTCAAAGTTTATTATTTTAAGGTTGTTCACCTTGTATGCACTCAACATGAGTACCATGTGTTGTGCAACAAATATCGAAGCGGTATTTTACTTCTTACCACAATCGAATCAATTGATCTGTCGTTATTGACTTCACAGTTTCAACAATTCGATGTCTCAGATCTTCAAGAGTAGCAGACGTAAGTGGAACACTCTTTCTTTGATATACCCACCACAGATAAAAATCGTAAGATCTGGTGACCCGGAAAGCCACAGATGATGAACAAGATCCTTTTTTTTCCATAACTTATAACAATTTAAATTCATACAAAATCTGATAAAACAAACACCAAAAAGAAGTATTTAAACAAAATTGAATAAAAAAATTTAATTTGTTTTAATAACGTTGAACCTGTCCCTATCCACATACAGCGTTATTCAAAAAGAAAGATCAGATTTTGAAAATGTAATAAAAACAAATACTAAGCGATATAAACACATTCTACACATTACTGGCTAGGGAAAGGTTCAAAGTTTATTATTTTAAGGTTGTTCAACTTATATGCACTCAACATGAGTACCATGTGTTGCCTGACAAACATGGAAACGGTATTCCACATTTGGCCACAATTGAATCAATTGATCAGTGAATGTTAACTTCACAGCTTCAACAATTCGATTTCTCAGATCTTCAAAAGTATCATGCATAAGTGGAACAAAATAACCCCCTCCTCCACAGATAAAAATCGTAAGATCTGGTGACCCAAGAGGCCACAGTTGATGAACAAGATCTTTTTTTTCCATAACTTATAACAATTTAAATTCATACAAAATCTGATAAAACAAACACCAAAAAGAAGTATTTAAACAAGTTTGAAAAAATAAATGTCATTTGTTTTAATAATTATCCAATAATCTTTCTCTTAGCATTTGTTTAAATTTTTGAAATATTCTCTTCCTTTTTAAATAATCCAGTATATATATATATATATATATATATATATATATATATATATATATATATGTCATTCACGGACAGTACTGTTTCGCTGTATCACAACTCCTCAGTGCGACTAGACTTCCGAATGCCTCAAGCCAGGATTGAAACACAACTAATTTGGTGTCAGCCACAGCTATCTTCACTCGGTAGAGTTACACAACTAAATCTAGCGGATTGTTTTTACAAATGTAAACAAACGCCAATCAGCCAAAGTGCTCCATTCATTTTACTGAAGAGCTTTGCATTAGTGCAAGTGGCTGTTGTTTATAGAATTAGCTTATCACTCAACAGTGCTCAATTGAAATGTATTTTCAAGAGCTAAAAAATCTTACAATTGTTAAAAAACGTATTAAATATTAAAAATCGCAAAACAATTGTAAGATTTTTTTTTTACGTTGATGGTTCCCCTGTACGAGGTCAAAGAGTCTCTCGAGGTAGAGCATTACAGAGTAAGAGACATGGATATAACCCTTAATACGTTTTGGTAAACATATATATATATATGTGTGTTTACCAAAACGTATTAAGAGCATTACAGAGTAAGAGACATGGATATAACCCTTAATCTTACAATTGTTTTGCGATTTTTAATATTTAATACGTTTTTGTAAACACACACACACACACACACACACACATATATATATATATATATATATATATATATATATATATATATATGTCTACAAAAACGCATTAAATATTAAAAATCGCAAAACAATTGTAAGATTTTTTTTTTACGTTGATGGTTCCCCTGTACAAGGTCAGAGAGTCTCTCGAGGTAGAGCATTACAGAGTAAGAGACATGGATATAACCCTAGATCTGATTGGGTTAAGACTGTAGTGATCGGAGCAGCAGCCTCCTGGGAGTCAGTTTCACAAGGCAGTGGTTTGTGGGAAGAAGCTGCTTGAGAGAAACTTATATCTCACCAAAGAAATACAAAGGCGATGAGGGTGGTTCGATACAGTGTGTGTGGAATGGCGGATCTTATGTAAGCATTCCTCTGATGTTTGGATATGCTTACCAGAGAAAATGCAATTTCCATACTGTCACATAGGAAGAAAATGAGTAACTACCGACACCGAGGTTCGAACGTGACACTCTGAACTTATGAATATATGTTTTCCGCCAGGTGTATAAATAGCGGTGTCAGGCTACTGACTGCAGTGACTATTGAGTGGAACTATCCAGTCGAATTATTGTGAATTATTGCGTGTCGATGATTTGGGTTTTGATTTAGAATTTACCGGACTTTAAACTGAGCCGCGCTACTAAAAACGTATTCACTGAAATGGTTGATTATCTTTGGTTGACTTTTACTTCTTTGTTCTTGTTAAGTATTTATTTGCGGTTGTAATTAAATACTGTTTTATTTTAACATTGAAGTCTTGAGTTAGACTTAATCATCAATGGCCACTATACGTCACAAAACATACCAACATGTTCATTGATTCATTGATCTGTTTTCTATGAATTATCAACCTTTTGCAGGTTATTTAAAGCCAGAAAACTTGTTTATCGTGCTCACAGTTCTGTCAATGGCTTGATTGATTGATTGAATTGTTTTTACGGCTTATCAACCCTTTGCAGGTTATTTAAAGCCAGAAAGTATTTCTAGACTATAAAAAGTTTTTTGAAGAAGTTTTTTTTTGTTACAGTGATGTTTACCTACGGTTGAAGGGAACAGAGAAAGAGGCCCAGCTTATACGGATATGTGCGGAAATAATTCTTAACCCTAGACTTGAACAGCTTAAAATTAATTATAAGAATCTTTTTTTGTTTCCATTTTCTCTAAAAATTTGTCGTCGTTCATATGTTCTGTCCATGGTATTCTCAGCATCCTTCTGTAGAACCACATTTCTGTTACTTCAAGTCTCTTCTTCAGTCTGTGAGATAATTGTCCAGCATTTACTGCCAGATAGAAGGACTGATTGTTGAGAAAACTTCTAAAACAGATATAGATTTAACTTCTTCCAACGGGAAAAACAAGACAGCTACCTAGAATGGACATTTTTCTTAATATACACTATTGTTTAAAAGTTTGATGCCCCCCCCCCGAATTAACATGGGATGAACTTGACAGAAGAGTGAAAAAAAAAATGACAAAGATCTCTTAGAGAGTCCTTGAAAAAAGAATGGAATCAATTATCAAACTTATACTTTGAGAAACTTTTGCAACGAATGTCAAAAATTTGTGCTGCAGTAATCAAAGCCAAAGGAGGATATTTTGACGAGAGCAAAATTTACTCATAAAATGCTTTTTTTTCTTTTTGTCATAATAAAATTTCTAAAGAAAATCATGTCTCACTTTTTTTAGCCATGTATGATAATTTTATTTTAAAGTACAAAACTACATTTGGAGCCAATTTAAAAAATTACCAGGGGTCGCCTCAAACTTTTGAACTGTAGTATAGGTTGGTCATCACCAACCCAGCACACAATCTGGTACTAATTTTCATGGCATAAATTTCCGGTTTCCTGGCATTGCTGCATGGACCTGCCATTACGGTTTGGTGATGCTAGCTGCGGCATCAGCTGTTTTTAAGAACTTTGAAACATTACTAAGGCATTTCAACTTGTCTTTCATGCATTTTTATTATAACCTTCTAACGTTTAGCCACAGTCATAGTGCCAGTGAATGTGGGTAGGGTTTCTTGTGGTTTATGATTCAAAACACCATATGTTGTCTGTAACAGATGAGAATCTTCATCTGAAGTTTTAACTTATATAAATAAACAGAATTACCTGTTACCTTTATTTTTATTTATTCGTTTCTTATCCTTTTCCTTACTAATGACATAAAGATGGCAATGTTTAAACTTCACCCCCCTCCCCACAAAAAAAAAAACAGTTATTCCTTTGACACCATTATTAGTGCATACTCTTTTGTCTCTCTCAGCAATGTTCATTGTTTTAAAAAGCAATGATGAGAATTTTAATAAAACCCAAAATATGAAAGTGGATTTATACATTTTCTTTATTTTTGAGAACTGACAACAAAGATGTTAAACACTATTTATTTATTTACAAGTATAATTTTATACTTACAAGATTATAAAAATATGTGAACCAACTTTAATGAAATATTTATTTTTCATTTCATAAAGAAATCAATATGAAAACAAGTTTTTTTTATTCATAAATTTCATAAAAATTAAAACAATTTAAGAAAACATTATGTCCGGAAAAAAATCATGTTTATTCAAATTTTCTTGTTTTATAGTTCATCATGCACTTAGATTCAAAAAGTTTAGCTACCATAACGAAGAGCTCGTCCGAACAATTACCATGAAAGTATTTATAGAAAAGGCAGAGGGAGGCAATTTTATGTTGATGGGAAAATGACTGAAGCTAAGCTACCAGATCAGGACCAAAAATATTGCTGATTCTTCTTTGGATAAAAATTGTCTCACACGACACAGTGAACCAACTTTCTTAACAATATTTATTTTTCATTTTATAAAGAAATTTTTTATTCATAAATTTTATATAAATTGGAAAATAAAAATCAGAAGTAATCAGAGATATGAAATAATTTGAGAAGAAAATGTATAATGTTCAGGAAATCCTATGTTTATTCAAATTTTCTTGTTCTAAGCGTGACAGAGGAAAACAACGCACAACCTACCTAGTAAGTTTGAGCAAATAAATGGCAGAACAACGTTTGGTAAAAATAACAAAAATCAATATTTATTAAGAGCTACAAAGGACAGGAAAGTGTGGAGAGCCATGATTGTCTACATCCTGAAGGGACACAGTACATAGAAGAAGAGGAGGAATGTGCTTGAGTAAATGGATGGTGGAACAAGGTTTAGGAGAAATAGCAAAAAGACAAAATTTATAAAGAGCTACAAAGGACAGGAAAGTGTGGAGAGCCGTGATCACCTACATCCTGAAGAGACACAGGACATAGAAGAAGAGGAATGTGCTTGAGTAAATGGATGGCGGAAGAAGGTATTGAATAGATAACAAAAAACAAAATTTATTAAGAGCTACAAAGGACAGGAAAGTGTGGAGAGCCGTGATCACCTACATCCTGAAGGGACATGGCACATAGAAGATTGCTCATTTATATTTTTAGAAAATTATGAATAAAAACTTGTTTTTGTATTTATAAAATGGTAAATAATAAATATTGCATTGCTGTTGGTTTACATATTTCAATAATTTTGTAATGTTTTATAAATTTTTGCATAAAAATATTTCTTTTCAAATTTATTTCTTTATAAAAGGATAAATAATAAACCTTCGTAAAAGGTAAGTAATAAATATCGTATTTTTCTTGGTTCACATATAATCTTGTAAATAAACATTGCCGAGGGAGTGAAAAGTCTATACAGTAATAATGGTCTCTCGGGAATAAGTATCATTTTGACATAGTTTTTTTTTTTTTTTTGCAGGCACAAAAGGTAAACATTACCACATTAACATTACCAGATGGTTAAGATGCCAATTCCACCAGACAACCCGTATGTATCTAACGCAGGTACAACAATAATCTGAGGGTTATAATACTTACTAATTTTAATTACATTCGGCTGTTAATCCCGCAGTCGAAATTACTGTATAAATTGAAGTAATCAGTATCATTTTTATGTTGCATTGTTGTGTTGTGTGTCATCTCTGGATTTTAGTTGCCTATTTACAATACATCAGGAGGAACCCAAATCCTACTGAATCAACAACAAACAATAGGTTCCTTTTTAATTGATTTATTTCAGTTGCAGGGGGGGGGGTAGCATTGTGATAAGCATCATTTTTTGGGACGGCGAGGAAGCGACAGGAAGAGAGAGATAGCTAGATATCAACAGGTCAACAAGCTGCAATTCATCTTTCCATATCTTGCACTATTCTGCCAAAAACTACGGCATGCCCAGGAATCTAGAAGCCGACAGCATCCGCACTTGCCCATTGCTGCAACAGTACTAAGCATCTTTGCAGAATTTCAGTTTTATACTAAGAACTTAAACAAAGTCAATCAATCACGACCAGGATTCCATTCCCACTGAGGAATGGAATTCCTCAGTTCAGGTTATCCGAGTTCTGACCAGTACCATTTTTGTTTTGTCTATGAATGTCGGAATTGTATTTGATTTAAATGCAAATAATAATTATTTATGTATAAAACTGAAAATTAAGTAAAATTATATATATATATATATATATATGTATATATATATATATATATATGCACATTTCATTGAATATGACAGACAAGGTGCTTTTATTTAGATTTTTATACAATTTCTCATGCGATCTAATAATTATTTTCTTTTCAGATGATAAATTATATAAAAACTGTCCGAATGTTCTTTTTATCCGAGCATTTTCAGCTATACATTTAGCCATTTTCAAGGATTAAATATTTTAACTGTTCAATAAGAAATAATTTGTTGCATGTATGTTTTATAAAATGTTTTCATTTTTCAAAACATGGTCAAGATATTGTGTCCATGTTCATAGTTAATACTATTAAGTGTTGGTTTTTTTGGTTTTATTAATAAGGCTTCTATGGACACAATATTTTGACCGTGTTTTTAAAAATGAAAACATTTTATAAGACATACATGCAACAAACTATTTCTTATTGGACAGTTAAAATATTTAATCCTTGAAAATGGCTAAATGTATAGCCGAAAGCGCTCGGATAAAAAGAACATTCGGACAGTTTTTATATAATTTATCATCTGAAAAGAAAAACTTTATTAGATCGCACGAAAAATTGTATAAAAAACTAAATAAAAGCACCTTGTCTGTCATATTCAATGAAATGTGCATGAAAGAAGGATTGCTGCCTAAATACACAAATCTATCTATCTATATATATATATATATATATATATATATATATATAAGCAATGAATAAAATAATATTAAATTTGGTTGATAAAAAAATCATGAATGATTCCTTATTTGACTTAAAATCTGATAAAGTGGTTCTTTTAAACATGGAAAATTGCAAACACAAGCATACTGATGGACGGATGCGAATTTAAAGAATGGTGCAACCCCAGCAACACGTCTGCGGATAGTTGGGGGCATAGATTTTTCTCTCTTCACCATAGACGAAGAAATTGGAGACAGTGTCATTCCATTCATATTTCACGTCTGCAACTGGGATTATTCTCAGTGAATGCCTCTGTGAAAAAAAAGATAAAACAGTAGACAAACAATAAAGATTATATTGGTGCAATTAAAAACATGGATTTTATTACAAGATCACGTTTCTTTTTTGTGATAATTTGTAAGAATGTAATAAAGCTTGCCTTACAATCATTTAAGCAAATTACAATCATTTAAGCAAATTACAATCATTTAAGCAAATTACAATCATTTAAGCAA
Organism: Acanthosepion esculentum; assembly: GCA_964036315.1. Lineage (NCBI taxonomy): Eukaryota > Metazoa > Mollusca > Cephalopoda > Sepiida > Sepiidae > Acanthosepion > Acanthosepion esculentum. Next base: position 14,517,800 of record OZ038510.1, read on the forward strand.
ATCAAAAAGCTTTGTAACACGTTTCATCCTCTCGGACAGTGATTCTCATCTGCTGTGCCACAGTACACTAGTGTGCCAAGCAACCTTCTTTTAGTGCACCATGAAGCATTGTCACAGCAATACATATGTGGGGAAGTAGTAACGGTAAATCGTTAGTGTATGACTAAATGAATAAGTATTGAATTTTTTTTTCAAATAATTCTTTTCACTGTTCTGGATATATTTGGGATTTTGATACAAAAGGAATATCCCGTATTATCTAAAAAGGCTTTATTAGATTTATTGCAATTTTCTACTTCTTATTTATGTGAATTGGGCTTCTCAACCCTAAATAATGTCAAAAATAAGAAGTGAGAAAGACTACAAAATATTGTCATGGCATATATATATATATATATATATATATATATATATATATATATATATATATAATTATTTATTTGAATATTACAACATAAATATGTTATAAAATCACGACAAAAGTAGCCATTTTGTTTCAACACTTCTTGTGTCTTATCAAGTGATGATATAGAATATAGAATAAAAGGTTTTAAAAGTTTCAAATTAATCAACGATCCTTAGCTAGGAGTAAACGCTGTTACATAAGCTAGAGTGGCCAATCAAAATACAAGTATAGGATGATTCGAAAAATTTGACAACTAAGCAAGGTTATCATAGATATTAAGAGATTTATAAAATTTGAAAATAAAAATTAAAAGTAAAAAATTAAAATTACCTATTTAGAAATCTAAATCAGATCTCTATTAAGTTTTAAATTGTAGAATTACCAAGGAGAAAAAAAATATATATATATATATATATATTATAACATTATTATTTAAAAATATGTATTCATCATGACACAGTAATTACCATGTTTTGAAACAAAAAAATAAACTTTAAATTAAACTTAAAATTAAAGTTTTTGTTCCATTCTCAAGCAATGTTGAATAACTTTCGAAAAAATGGTTTCCTTTTTTTAAGCTAAATAGTATTATATAGTTTAAGTTGGAGGGGGAAGGGATTACAAAATTTTGAAAAGGTGTTGCCTTTTTTGACTAACCAGGATACAAGTCTAATTTAAGATGGCAAAGTGTAAATATAGGTTACGGGTTAGGTGTGGGTTTGTAATTTCTGTCTGTCGATATTGGCTTCCATGTATGTGGACATGTCATCTTGTCTGTTTGTTAAGGGCGTATATAAGATACACTACAATATTTTTTTATTTACTTTTTATAAAATACATTGGAATTGTCTTTGTTATATTCAATGCTAATAGGAATATATACTTGAACAACACAGTGGATAATATTACTAAAGGTTTACTGTAAAAACCAGTACAATAAGAATAAAGTTAACAGTTATGCACAAGGTCATCGCAAGTCAGTCCAGTAGTGAGGGCTACTATTGGAAGGTTGGTAGTTCTCACGTAAGTCTGACTCGTACTCAACAGATCCCAGCTAGAATATCTAACCCCCCGCCCCACCCACGAGGGTTGTAAGTGGCACAAAGTCGAGTTTAACATGGGATCTCCGAGCCTGTAGTTCAACCCTTCCACTGTCAAAATGGTTAAATGTAACCGTCTCTTCTACTCAAATAGCTTATTCTCTCGCACTTCCCATCTGTGGAACTCCCTTCCTCTTACTTGCTTCCCTGATAGCTGTAATCTTCAAATATTCAAGTGTAATGTCAATCGACCTGCCTGATGCCTTGATCTTGTTCCTCATCCTTCGTTTTATCCTTTCCTCAAACACACCTCTTTACTCTTGTTCTCAACCCTCTGCAACCCCTTGCGTGCTAGTGGCACTCCCGCCTTGCTTAGAAAACAAAAAAAGAGAAACACCTAGGCTTTGAAATGGTTGAAATTACTCAATCTAACCACATGTTCTATTCTAAGTTTCTTTCCTCCCATTTCTCACCTGCAAATTGCTCTTCAAGCTTCTTGCTTTCCTGTCAACTTTAAAAATTCAAATTCAAATGTCAACCATCACCTTCTGGTCACCTTGAATTCTGTCCTCTTATAGTCCTCTCTCCTTAATAAGTTTCTTTCACTCTCAGTAACCCCTTGCGACTTAGTGACTTTATTGCCTTGCTTAAGGTGAAAAGATTAAAAGAAAAGTTGTGGTCCGGATTAATCGGTGAGTAACAAAGAGAATATGAAATCGTAGTCTCTACCTGTTGCAGGATTCTTTCTGTGGGGAAATTGCTTGCATGTTTCTGGATTAGATTTTTGGAAGCTTCGTTAATATCAGCTTGCGGAAAGTGATTCAAAGGCCAAACCTGAAAAGAGAAAAAAAATTATATACAGCAATGACATTTACTCACTTTCACTTATTAGGTATTAAATTACATCACTCCATAGTTTACCTTGACTTTCACAGGAGCCATGAGAATATTTTTGAGCATTCTTAAATTTAAAAATTTTGAAAACCTAATCATATTTTTATTTATGTTTATAAATATATAAAAACAAAAATCCTTATATTTACCATGGTAAAGTCCATCAGAGGATGAAATGCATTGGTAAAGAAAAGTTTTACTTTTGTCATATATTTCAATAAATTAGGAGATCAGCCAGTCATGCTACCTTGGTTTCAACCTTTTGCTATATAGCAGGATTGGCTGACCTCCTAATTCTTTTAATTTAAAAGCTCTGCATGTTAAATTTTTATTTTCTTTATACATGTATTGATATTACTTTTTAATACAACTCTTTCCTGGTCTAATTCAGCTCTGACCAATAACTGCTTTATATATATATATATATATATATATATATATATATATATATATATATATATATTTTTAAATTGGACAAAGTCCGACAATTTATTTAAAGACATTTATGATATGTTTAACGTTCTTTTTTTAAATACTTGTATCTATAAAAAAAAACGTTAAACATATCATAAATGTCTTTAAATATATATATATATATATATTTATATATGTTTCTTTCATGAGTTTCTGATCCTTAGCTATGATTAATTAATGATAAACACGTCATTTTCTTTTAAGATCGATTTTATCATGATTCTTTTGTTAGGTTTATACATTGCTCAAAGTAGAGTCTAATCATGTTATAAAAACTTCAAAGAATTCCAGTAAGATATCTTTAATCATTTCTAAGATACAACGGTTCAAAGCTTAATCTAACAATTGGACAATTTTGCTGTTACACGATTCAGACAATTTTGCTGTTACACCCGGTATATATGTGTGTGTGTGTGTGTGTGTGTGTGTGTGTATGAACTGAGATCAAATACAGATCAAATATTGATCGCAATCCAACAGAATGGGAGGATAAAGGACAAATAAGAAATATTTATCAATCTAACCTGTTTCACTTCTATTTTAGTTTCACCG
>OZ038510.1:14526165-14696165 GCA_964036315.1 Acanthosepion esculentum
ATAATTTAATTAAGGTGTATTTTAGCTGCGAGCCGATGCAAAAATGTGTTTATCGTCCAAAGAAAAGGTCCGTGAAAAAATTTGTTTCTGTGAATTGAAGATTTGAATTTTGTTTTTAAATGTTTCCTAGTTTTCTATTGGCCAAAAAATATTTCGCGTCAAGGTGTGAAATTTTACAAGTTTTGTTTTGGATTCGCTTTTGTGTGTGTGTTAAGCAAAGTTTGTAAATTCGAGTCTTTTTTTAATTTCTAACAAAATCAATGAGTCAGTGCTTAGCATTTGAATTTTATATCTAGATCTTGTTTTGTGCACTGTAATCTAAGCTTAATGGGTATTTTCAGGATTTCTTACCCATAATTGATAAACGCCTGTTTAAATACACAAGGTAGCTAAAATATAGATGACCAAAAATGATAAAATTAAATATTACTTACAATGGCAAAGTATATTTCCAACATTAAGACAGTCATTTGATTGGTAATATGCGTGTTCAAAGACCTCGTATTTCCAAGGGGACATAATTCTCATAAGTTACCTAGAAATTACCTCCCTTGAATATTTAATGTTTTGACTTTGAAATGAAGTTCCAGATAATAAATATCAAGTATTGTAACTTATCGTCCATTTTGAATTATGATGGGAAACAAAAGAAAAAAAAGAAAAATATTACACAACTTCTTTCTAAAATTCAAAACCGAATAGGTTTGGTTTGGTTTGGTTTGGTTTGGTTTGGTTTGGTTTGGTTTGGTCTGGTTTGGTTTGGTTTGGTTTCTTTCATAGTATATCAACCTCTATGGATTATTTAATGCCAACAAAATTTTTATTGCTGGTAATATGTTTTTCTTCAAAAATCTATTTCTGGGAATATTTTTCCTTGAAGAGATCTATAGCTGGTAATATTTTTTTCAAAAAATGTATAGCTGTTTGTATTGCTAGTATTTTTTTAAAGTATTGCTGATAATAATTTTTTCTTCAAAAATTATTGCTGGTAATAATTTTTTTTATTACAAAGTATTTCTGGTATTAAAACCTATTTTTACACAAGTTTGGGTGTTAACTATTTGTCCATAGCTGGGACTCTAACAGGTGTTACCACCCCAGGTCAGGGTGGACCTGGGAACACCAGCAATTAAGAGGTGGTTCCACACTCCTCAAAACCTCCTGATCAGAGGCCTTGCTGTTGGACGTAGTTTATCGTCTTACCCAGGACACAGATGTAGTTTATCGTCGTACCCAGGACGGAAACCAAATTGGTTAAGAATTTATTCCTTAATATGCAGTACTATGAAACAGAACTCCAGACTAACTTTTTCCACCATCATCTTGTACCAACTTTAAAAATATAATTAAAAACGACTTTAACCATCCCCCAAAAAAATGTGCTAAAATTTCTCTGGGGGGAAAAATAGTCATAAATATATGTATGTGTATGTATAAATCTTTTTTATGATCCATTTGTATATTCTAGTGATGTATATAAAATGTTTTCAGACACAATTCATTTTTTGTAATTAATTTCTTTGAGTTATTCTAATCTTGTAGTAGAAAGATTATATTGAATTAATTGCAAGGCCTGCTGCTTAAAAAGTTGGTTCTCTGTGTTGTGGTAGACAATTTTTCTCTCCACAATCTATCTTTTATAAATCTAGCAATCATATTTGTTTTGAATATTGTTGCCACATCTGGTCTGGTGCTCCTGCTATATATTCTTGATAACACTCCAAAGAGAATCTGCAATGTTATTGATCCTGACCTGGCATCTTAGATTCAGTCACTTTCTCACTGTCATGACGTACATTCCCTGTACCTTCTTGTATAAATATTTTCATTGTAATTCTTCTGATAAGCTTTTCTCTTTGGTACCTAAACTTTACAAATTTAAGTGCAGTACTAGATTGGCCACAGAAAGAAATGGCAACCTTCTGTGGGGAAAATCTTCTGCCTAGTCAGTCATAAATCAAAAAAGACATGACCACCCAAGAGTGTATCATATCTAGCATTTAACTGACTGATTAGATTGGCAGATAGGTCTCATCATTTTACAGATGTAATTTATAGATGTATAGATGAGGAATTTGTCAATGGGTTGGAACTGTCCAATGGAAGTGCTGTAGCTGGCAAAGATACTGAGGTAGATCCTGGTGATTTACTTACATAATCCCTAGGATGTGTAAGCATATAAATACATATTTGTTTGTATATTTTTGTCTCTGTTTTTTTGTTGTCTAGAGTTAACTTAAAAGAATATTACTAATCTAGTTATCTCCCTTGAATTTGCAACTTTTGGTGGCAGTATTTTTTTTTTGTTTTTTTTGCTAAGACAATCATGAACTGTTCCAAGATGCTTATTAAATATTGCTGCCACCTCTGGATCAGTGCTTCTGCTATGTCTTCAGAGATTCTTGATAAAATACAAAGAATCTGTAATGTTACTGGTCCTGACATCTCCATTTCAGGCACTTTCCCACTGCCAAAACATAGCTTCCCTCTGCCTTTTCTATAAATATTTTCATGGTAATTGTTCTCATCAACTTTCCTCTATGGTACTTAGACTTTGTAAATTTAAGTGCAGTGCTAGATTGGCAGCAAGGTCTCATCATTTTACAGATGAAATGGCTAGATGTCACCACAAGTTCTATGCTCACAGTTTCTTCTTGCACAATTTTCACTTTTGGAACTCTCTTCTGGCTTTTGCTTTCCAGGTAACTTTGATCTTCAAAAATTTAAATGCAATGTCAATCATTAACTTCTGTCTTCTTAATTTCTGTTCTTTTATTGTTCTCTCTCCTTAATAATGTTTTTCTTTTTCTCATAATCTTTCACACTCAGTGACCCATTGTGTCTTAGTAGATTTATTGCCTTGCTTGGGATGAAATGATGAAATACAATTTCAATCGTTATCTTCTGTCTTCTTAATTCCTCTTCTTTTATTGTTCTCCGTCCTTAATAATGTTTTTCTTTTTCTTATTCTTTCACACTCAGTGACCCTTTGTGTCTTAGTAGCTTTATTGCCTTGCTTGGGATGAAATGATTAAATACAATTTCAATCGTTATCTTCTGTCTTCTTAATTCCTCTTCTTTTATTGTTCTCTCTCCTTAATAATGTTTTTCTTTTTCTTATTCTTTCACACTCAGTGACCCTTTGTGTCTTAGTAGCTTTATTGCCTTGCTTGGGATGAAATGATGAAATACAATTTCAATCTTTATCTTCTGTCTTCTTAATTCCTCTTCTTTTATTCTTCTCTCTCCTTAATAATGTTTTTCTTTTTCTTATTCTTTCACACTCAGTGACCCTTTGTGTCTTAGTAGCTTTATTGCCTTGCTTGGGATGAAATGATGAAATACAATTTCAATCTTTATCTTCTGTCTTCTTAATTCCTCTTCTTTTATTCTTCTCTCTCCTTAATAATGTTTTTCTTTTTCTTATTCTTTCACACTCAGTGACCCTTTGTGTCTTAGTAGATTTATTGCCTTGCTTGGGATGAAATGATGAAATACAATTTCAATCGTTATCTTCTGTCTTCTTAATTCCTCTTCTTTTATTGTTCACTCTCCTTAATAATCTTTTTCTTTTTCTTATTCTTTCACACTCAGTGACCCTTTGTGTCTTAGTAGATTTATTGCCTTGCTTGGGATGAAATGATTAAATGCAATGTCAATCGTTATCTTCTGTCTTCTTCATTCCTCTTCTTTTATTGTTCTCTCTCCTTAATAATGTTTTTCTTTTTCTTGTCTTTTCATACTCAGTGACCCATTGTGTCTTAGTAGATTTATTGCCTTGCTTGGGATGAAATTCTTAAATACAATTTCAATCGTTATCTTCTGTCTTCTTAATTCCCCTTCTTTTATTCTTCTCTCTCCTTAATAATGTTTTTCTTTTTCTTATTCTTTCACACTCAGTGACCCTTTGTGTCTTAGTAGATTTATTGCCTTGCTTGGGATGAAATGATGAAATACAATTTCAATCGTTATCTTCTGTCTTCTTAATTCCCCTTCTTTTATTCTTCTCTCTCCTTAATAATGTTTTTCTTTTTCTTATTCTTTCACACTCAGTGACCCTTTGTGTCTTAGTAGATTTATTGCCTTGCTTGGGATGAAATGATGAAATACAATTTCAATCGTTATCTTCTGTCTTCTTAATTCCTCTTCTTTTATTGTTCTCCGTCCTTAATAATGTTTTTCTTTTTCTTATTCTTTCACACTCAGTGACCCTTTGTGTCTTAGTAGATTTATTGCCTTGCTTGGGATGAAATGATTAAATACAATTTCAATCGTTATCTTCTGTCTTCTTAATTCCTCTTCTTTTATTGTTCTCCGTCCTTAATAATGTTTTTCTTTTTCTTATTTTTTTACACTCAGTGACCCTTTGTGTCTTAGTAGATTTATTGCCTTGCTTGGGATGAAATGATTAAATACAATTTCAATCGTTATCTTCTGTCTTCTTAATTCCCCTTCTTTTATTCTTCTCTCTCCTTAATAATGTTTTTCTTTTTCTTATTCTTTCACACTCAGGGACCCTTTGTGTCTTAGTAGATTTATTGCCTTGCTTGGGATGAAATGATTAAATACAATTTCAATCGTTATCTTCTGTCTTCTTAATTCCCCTTCTTTTATTCTTCTCTCTCCTTAATAATGTTTTTCTTTTTCTTATTCTTTCACACTCAGTGACCCTTTGTGTCTTAGTAGATTTATTGCCTTGCTTGGGATGAAATGATGAAATACAATTTCAATCGTTATCTTCTGTCTTCTTAATTCCCCTTCTTTTATTCTTCTCTCTCCTTAATAATGTTTTTCTTTTTCTTATTCTTTCACACTCAGTGACCCTTTGTGTCTTAGTAGATTTATTGCCTTGCTTGGGATGAAATGATGAAATACAATTTCAATCGTTATCTTCTGTCTTCTTAATTCCTCTTCTTTTATTGTTCTCCGTCCTTAATAATGTTTTTCTTTTTCTTATTCTTTCACACTCAGTGACCCTTTGTGTCTTAGTAGATTTATTGCCTTGCTTGGGATGAAATGATTAAATACAATTTCAATCGTTATCTTCTGTCTTCTTAATTCCCCTTCTTTTATTCTTCTCTCTCCTTAATAATGTTTTTCTTTTTCTTATTCTTTCACACTCAGGGACCCTTTGTGTCTTAGTAGATTTATTGCCTTGCTTGGGATGAAATGATTAAATACAATTTCAATCGTTATCTTCTGTCTTCTTAATTCCTCTTCTTTTATTGTTCTCCGTCCTTAATAATGTTTTTCTTTTTCTTATTCTTTTACACTCAGTGACCCTTTGTGTCTTAGTAGATTTATTGCCTTGCTTGGGATGAAATGATTAAATACAATTTCAATCGTTATCTTCTGTCTTCTTAATTCCCCTTCTTTTATTCTTCTCTCTCCTTAATAATGTTTTTCTTTTTCTTATTCTTTCACACTCAGGGACCCTTTGTGTCTTAGTAGATTTATTGCCTTGCTTGGGATGAAATGATTAAATACAATTTCAATCGTTATCTTCTGTCTTCTTAATTCCTCTTCTTTTATTGTTCTCCGTCCTTAATAATGTTTTTCTTTTTCTTATTCTTTTACACTCAGTGACCCTTTGTGTCTTAGTAGATTTATTGCCTTGCTTGGGATGAAATGATTAAATACAATTTCAATCGTTATCTTCTGTCTTCTTAATTCCCCTTCTTTTATTCTTCTCTCTCCTTAATAATGTTTTTCTTTTTCTTATTCTTTTACACTCAGTGACCCTTTGTGTCTTAGTAGATTTATTGCCTTGCTTGGGATGAAATGATTAAATACAATTTCAATCGTTATCTTCTGTCTTCTTAATTCCCCTTCTTTTATTCTTCTCTCTCCTTAATAATGTTTTTCTTTTTCTTATTCTTTCACACTCAGGGACCCTTTGTGTCTTAGTAGATTTATTGCCTTGCTTGGGATGAAATGATTAAATACAATTTCAATCGTTATCTTCTGTCTTCTTAATTCCTCTTCTTTTATTGTTCTCCGTCCTTAATAATGTTTTTCTTTTTCTTATTCTTTCACACTCAGTGACCCTTTGTGTCTTAGTAGATTTATTGCCTTGCTTGGGATGAAATGATTAAATACAATTTCAATCGTTATCTTCTGTCTTCTTAATTCCTCTTCTTTTATTGTTCTCCGTCCTTAATAATGTTTTTCTTTTTCTTATTCTTTCACACTCAGTGACCCTTTGTGTCTTAGTAGATTTATTGCCTTGCTTGGGATGAAATGATTAAATACAATTTCAATCGTTATCTTCTGTCTTCTTAATTCCTCTTCTTTTATTGTTCTCCGTCCTTAATAATGTTTTTCTTTTTCTTATTCTTTCACACTCAGTGACCCTTTGTGTCTTAGTAGATTTATTGCCTTGCTTGGGATGAAATGATTAAATACAATTTCAATCGTTATCTTCTGTCTTCTTAATTCCTCTTCTTTTATTGTTCTCCGTCCTTAATAATGTTTTTCTTTTTCTTATTCTTTCACACTCAGTGACCCTTTGTGTCTTAGTAGATTTATTGCCTTGCTTGGGATGAAATGATTAAATACAATTTCAATCGTTATCTTCTGTCTTCTTAATTCCTCTTCTTTTATTGTTCTCCGTCCTTAATAATGTTTTTCTTTTTCTTATTCTTTCACACTCAGTGACCCTTTGTGTCTTAGTAGATTTATTGCCTTGCTTGGGATGAAATGATTAAATACAATTTCAATCGTTATCTTCTGTCTTCTTAATTCCCCTTCTTTTATTCTTCTCTCTCCTTAATAATGTTTTTCTTTTTCTTATTCTTTCACACTCAGGGACCCTTTGTGTCTTAGTAGATTTATTGCCTTGCTTGGGATGAAATGATGAAATACAATTTCAATCGTTATCTTCTGTCTTCTCAATTCCTCTTCTTTTATTGTTCTCCGTCCTTAATAATGTTTTTCTTTTTCTTATTCTTTCACACTCAGTGACCCTTTGTGTCTTAGTAGATTTATTGCCTTGCTTGGGATGAAATGATTAAATACAATTTCAATCGTTATCTTCTGTCTTCCTAATTCCTCTTCTTTTATTGTTCTCCGTCCTTAATAATGTTTTTCTTTTTCTTATTCTTTCACACTCAGTGACCCTTTGTGTCTTAGTAGATTTATTGCCTTGCTTGGGATGAAATGATTAAATACAATTTCAATCGTTATCTTCTGTCTTCTTAATTCCCCTTCTTTTATTCTTCTCTCTCCTTAATAATGTTTTTCTTTTTCTTATTCTTTCACACTCAGTGACCCTTTGTGTCTTAGTAGATTTATTGCCTTGCTTGGGATGAAATGATTAAATACAATTTCAATCGTTATCTTCTGTCTTCTTAATTCCTCTTCTTTTATTGTTCTCCGTCCTTAATAATGTTTTTCTTTTTCTTATTCTTTCACACTCAGTGACCCTTTGTGTCTTAGTAGATTTATTGCCTTGCTTGGGATGAAATGATTAAATACAATTTCAATCGTTATCTTCTGTCTTCTTAATTCCCCTTCTTTTATTCTTCTCTCTCCTTAATAATGTTTTTCTTTTTCTTATTCTTTCACACTCAGGGACCCTTTGTGTCTTAGTAGATTTATTGCCTTGCTTGGGATGAAATGATTAAATACAATTTCAATCGTTATCTTCTGTCTTCTTAATTCCTCTTCTTTTATTGTTCTCCGTCCTTAATAATGTTTTTCTTTTTCTTATTCTTTCACACTCAGTGACCCTTTGTGTCTTAGTAGATTTATTGCCTTGCTTGGGATGAAATGATTAAATACAATTTCAATCGTTATCTTCTGTCTTCTTAATTCCTCTTCTTTTATTGTTCTCCGTCCTTAATAATGTTTTTCTTTTTCTTATTCTTTCACACTCAGTGACCCTTTGTGTCTTAGTAGATTTATTGCCTTGCTTGGGATGAAATGATTAAATACAATTTCAATCGTTATCTTCTGTCTTCTTAATTCCTCTTCTTTTATTGTTCTCCGTCCTTAATAATGTTTTTCTTTTTCTTATTCTTTCACACTCAGTGACCCTTTGTGTCTTAGTAGATTTATTGCCTTGCTTGGGATGAAATGATTAAATACAATTTCAATCGTTATCTTCTGTCTTCTTAATTCCTCTTCTTTTATTGTTCTCCGTCCTTAATAATGTTTTTCTTTTTCTTATTCTTTCACACTCAGTGACCCTTTGTGTCTTAGTAGATTTATTGCCTTGCTTGGGATGAAATGATTAAATACAATTTCAATCGTTATCTTCTGTCTTCTTAATTCCTCTTCTTTTATTGTTCTCCGTCCTTAATAATGTTTTTCTTTTTCTTATTCTTTCACACTCAGTGACCCTTTGTGTCTTAGTAGATTTATTGCCTTGCTTGGGATGAAATGATTAAATACAATTTCAATCGTTATCTTCTGTCTTCTTAATTCCCCTTCTTTTATTCTTCTCTCTCCTTAATAATGTTTTTCTTTTTCTTATTCTTTCACACTCAGGGACCCTTTGTGTCTTAGTAGATTTATTGCCTTGCTTGGGATGAAATGATTAAATACAATTTCAATCGTTATCTTCTGTCTTCTTAATTCCTCTTCTTTTATTGTTCTCCGTCCTTAATAATGTTTTTCTTTTTCTTATTCTTTCACACTAGTGACCCTTTGTGTCTTAGTAGATTTATTGCCTTGCTTGGGATGAAATGATGAAATACAATTTCAATCGTTATCTTCTGTCTTCTTAATTCCCCTTCTTTTATTCTTCTCTCTCCTTAATAATGTTTTTCTTTTTCTTATTCTTTCACACTCAGGGACCCTTTGTGTCTTAGTAGATTTATTGCCTTGCTTGGGATGAAATGATTAAATACAATTTCAATCGTTATCTTCTGTCTTCTTAATTCCCCTTCTTTTATTCTTCTCTCTCCTTAATAATGTTTTTCTTTTTCTTATTCTTTCACACTCAGTGACCCTTTGTGTCTTAGTAGATTTATTGCCTTGCTTGGGATGAAATGATTAAATACAATTTCAATCGTTATCTTCTGTCTTCTTAATTCCCCTTCTTTTATTCTTCTCTCTCCTTAATAATGTTTTTCTTTTTCTTATTCTTTCACACTCAGGGACCCTTTGTGTCTTAGTAGATTTATTGCCTTGCTTGGGATGAAATGATTAAATACAATTTCAATCGTTATCTTCTGTCTTCTTAATTCCTCTTCTTTTATTGTTCTCCGTCCTTAATAATGTTTTTCTTTTTCTTATTCTTTCACACTCAGTGACCCTTTGTGTCTTAGTAGATTTATTGCCTTGCTTGGGATGAAATGATTAAATACAATTTCAATCGTTATCTTCTGTCTTCTTAATTCCCCTTCTTTTATTCTTCTCTCTCCTTAATAATGTTTTTCTTTTTCTTATTCTTTCACACTCAGGGACCCTTTGTGTCTTAGTAGATTTATTGCCTTGCTTGGGATGAAATGATTAAATACAATTTCAATCGTTATCTTCTGTCTTCTTAATTCCCCTTCTTTTATTCTTCTCTCTCCTTAATAATGTTTTTCTTTTTCTTATTCTTTCACACTCAGGGACCCTTTGTGTCTTAGTAGATTTATTGCCTTGCTTGGGATGAAATGATTAAATACAATTTCAATCGTTATCTTCTGTCTTCTTAATTCCCCTTCTTTTATTCTTCTCTCTCCTTAATAATGTTTTTCTTTTTCTTATTCTTTCACACTCAGTGACCCTTTGTGTCTTAGTAGATTTATTGCCTTGCTTGGGATGAAATGATTAAATACAATTTCAATCGTTATCTTCTGTCTTCTTAATTCCCCTTCTTTTATTCTTCTCTCTCCTTAATAATGTTTTTCTTTTTCTTATTCTTTCACACTCAGGGACCCTTTGTGTCTTAGTAGATTTATTGCCTTGCTTGGGATGAAATGATTAAATACAATTTCAATCGTTATCTTCTGTCTTCTTAATTCCCCTTCTTTTATTCTTCTCTCTCCTTAATAATGTTTTTCTTTTTCTTATTCTTTCACACTCAGGGACCCTTTGTGTCTTAGTAGATTTATTGCCTTGCTTGGGATGAAATGATTAAATACAATTTCAATCGTTATCTTCTGTCTTCTTAATTCCCCTTCTTTTATTCTTCTCTCTCCTTAATAATGTTTTTCTTTTTCTTATTCTTTCACACTCAGGGACCCTTTGTGTCTTAGTAGATTTATTGCCTTGCTTGGGATGAAATGATTAAATACAATTTCAATCGTTATCTTCTGTCTTCTTAATTCCCCTTCTTTTATTCTTCTCTCTCCTTAATAATGTTTTTCTTTTTCTTATTCTTTCACACTCAGGGACCCTTTGTGTCTTAGTAGATTTATTGCCTTGCTTGGGATGAAATGATTAAATACAATTTCAATCGTTATCTTCTGTCTTCTTAATTCCCCTTCTTTTATTCTTCTCTCTCCTTAATAATGTTTTTCTTTTTCTTATTCTTTCACACTCAGGGACCCTTTGTGTCTTAGTAGATTTATTGCCTTGCTTGGGATGAAATGATTAAATACAATTTCAATCGTTATCTTCTGTCTTCTTAATTCCCCTTCTTTTATTCTTCTCTCTCCTTAATAATGTTTTTCTTTTTCTTATTCTTTCACACTCAGGGACCCTTTGTGTCTTAGTAGATTTATTGCCTTGCTTGGGATGAAATGATTAAATACAATTTCAATCGTTATCTTCTGTCTTCTTAATTCCCCTTCTTTTATTCTTCTCTCTCCTTAATAATGTTTTTCTTTTTCTTATTCTTTCACACTCAGGGACCCTTTGTGTCTTAGTAGATTTATTGCCTTGCTTGGGATGAAATGATTAAATACAATTTCAATCGTTATCTTCTGTCTTCTTAATTCCCCTTCTTTTATTCTTCTCTCTCCTTAATAATGTTTTTCTTTTTCTTATTCTTTCACACTCAGGGACCCTTTGTGTCTTAGTAGATTTATTGCCTTGCTTGGGATGAAATGATTAAATACAATTTCAATCGTTATCTTCTGTCTTCTTAATTCCCCTTCTTTTATTCTTCTCTCTCCTTAATAATGTTTTTCTTTTTCTTATTCTTTCACACTCAGGGACCCTTTGTGTCTTAGTAGATTTATTGCCTTGCTTGGGATGAAATGATTAAATACAATTTCAATCGTTATCTTCTGTCTTCTTAATTCCCCTTCTTTTATTCTTCTCTCTCCTTAATAATGTTTTTCTTTTTCTTATTCTTTCACACTCAGGGACCCTTTGTGTCTTAGTAGATTTATTGCCTTGCTTGGGATGAAATGATTAAATACAATTTCAATCGTTATCTTCTGTCTTCTTAATTCCCCTTCTTTTATTCTTCTCTCTCCTTAATAATGTTTTTCTTTTTCTTATTCTTTCACACTCAGGGACCCTTTGTGTCTTAGTAGATTTATTGCCTTGCTTGGGATGAAATGATTAAATACAATTTCAATCGTTATCTTCTGTCTTCTTAATTCCCCTTCTTTTATTCTTCTCTCTCCTTAATAATGTTTTTCTTTTTCTTATTCTTTCACACTCAGGGACCCTTTGTGTCTTAGTAGATTTATTGCCTTGCTTGGGATGAAATGATTAAATACAATTTCAATCGTTATCTTCTGTCTTCTTAATTCCCCTTCTTTTATTCTTCTCTCTCCTTAATAATGTTTTTCTTTTTCTTATTCTTTCACACTCAGGGACCCTTTGTGTCTTAGTAGATTTATTGCCTTGCTTGGGATGAAATGATTAAATACAATTTCAATCGTTATCTTCTGTCTTCTTAATTCCCCTTCTTTTATTCTTCTCTCTCCTTAATAATGTTTTTCTTTTTCTTATTCTTTCACACTCAGGGACCCTTTGTGTCTTAGTAGATTTATTGCCTTGCTTGGGATGAAATGATTAAATACAATTTCAATCGTTATCTTCTGTCTTCTTAATTCCCCTTCTTTTATTCTTCTCTCTCCTTAATAATGTTTTTCTTTTTCTTATTCTTTCACACTCAGGGACCCTTTGTGTCTTAGTAGATTTATTGCCTTGCTTGGGATGAAATGATTAAATACAATTTCAATCGTTATCTTCTGTCTTCTTAATTCCCCTTCTTTTATTCTTCTCTCTCCTTAATAATGTTTTTCTTTTTCTTATTCTTTCACACTCAGGGACCCTTTGTGTCTTAGTAGATTTATTGCCTTGCTTGGGATGAAATGATTAAATACAATTTCAATCGTTATCTTCTGTCTTCTTAATTCCCCTTCTTTTATTCTTCTCTCTCCTTAATAATGTTTTTCTTTTTCTTATTCTTTCACACTCAGGGACCCTTTGTGTCTTAGTAGATTTATTGCCTTGCTTGGGATGAAATGATTAAATACAATTTCAATCGTTATCTTCTGTCTTCTTAATTCCCCTTCTTTTATTCTTCTCTCTCCTTAATAATGTTTTTCTTTTTCTTATTCTTTCACACTCAGGGACCCTTTGTGTCTTAGTAGATTTATTGCCTTGCTTGGGATGAAATGATTAAATACAATTTCAATCGTTATCTTCTGTCTTCTTAATTCCTCTTCTTTTATTGTTCTCCGTCCTTAATAATGTTTTTCTTTTTCTTATTCTTTCACACTCAGTGACCCTTTGTGTCTTAGTAGATTTATTGCCTTGCTTGGGATGAAATGATTAAATACAATTTCAATCGTTATCTTCTGTCTTCTTAATTCCCCTTCTTTTATTCTTCTCTCTCCTTAATAATGTTTTTCTTTTTCTTATTCTTTCACACTCAGGGACCCTTTGTGTCTTAGTAGATTTATTGCCTTGCTTGGGATGAAATGATTAAATACAATTTCAATCGTTATCTTCTGTCTTCTTAATTCCTCTTCTTTTATTGTTCTCCGTCCTTAATAATGTTTTTCTTTTTCTTATTCTTTCACACTCAGTGACCCTTTGTGTCTTAGTAGATTTATTGCCTTGCTTGGGATGAAATGATTAAATACAATTTCAATCGTTATCTTCTGTCTTCCTAATTCCTCTTCTTTTATTGTTCTCCGTCCTTAATAATGTTTTTCTTTTTCTTATTCTTTCACACTCAGTGACCCTTTGTGTCTTAGTAGATTTATTGCCTTGCTTGGGATGAAATGATGAAATACAATTTCAATCGTTATCTTCTGTCTTCTTAATTCCTCTTCTTTTATTGTTCTCCGTCCTTAATAATGTTTTTCTTTTTCTTATTCTTTCACACTCAGTGACCCTTTGTGTCTTAGTAGATTTATTGCCTTGCTTGGGATGAAATGATTAAATACAATTTCAATCGTTATCTTCTGTCTTCTTAATTCCCCTTCTTTTATTCTTCTCTCTCCTTAATAATGTTTTTCTTTTTCTTATTCTTTCACACTCAGGGACCCTTTGTGTCTTAGTAGATTTATTGCCTTGCTTGGGATGAAATGATTAAATACAATTTCAATCGTTATCTTCTGTCTTCTTAATTCCTCTTCTTTTATTGTTCTCCGTCCTTAATAATGTTTTTCTTTTTCTTATTCTTTCACACTCAGTGACCCTTTGTGTCTTAGTAGATTTATTGCCTTGCTTGGGATGAAATGATTAAATACAATTTCAATCGTTATCTTCTGTCTTCTTAATTCCTCTTCTTTTATTGTTCTCCGTCCTTAATAATGTTTTTCTTTTTCTTATTCTTTCACACTCAGTGACCCTTTGTGTCTTAGTAGATTTATTGCCTTGCTTGGGATGAAATGATTAAATACAATTTCAATCGTTATCTTCTGTCTTCCTAATTCCTCTTCTTTTATTGTTCTCCGTCCTTAATAATGTTTTTCTTTTTCTTATTCTTTCACACTCAGTGACCCTTTGTGTCTTAGTAGATTTATTGCCTTGCTTGGGATGAAATGATTAAATACAATTTCAATCGTTATCTTCTGTCTTCTTAATTCCCCTTCTTTTATTCTTCTCTCTCCTTAATAATGTTTTTCTTTTTCTTATTCTTTCACACTCAGTGACCCTTTGTGTCTTAGTAGATTTATTGCCTTCCTTGGGATGAAATGATTAAATACAATTTCAATCGTTATCTTCTGTCTTCTTAATTCCCCTTCTTTTATTCTTCTCTCTCCTTAATAATGTTTTTCTTTTTCTTATTCTTTCACACTCAGTGACCCTTTGTGTCTTAGTAGATTTATTGCCTTGCTTGGGATGAAATGATGAAATACAATTTCAATCGTTATCTTCTGTCTTCTTAATTCCTCTTCTTTTATTGTTCTCCGTCCTTAATAATGTTTTTCTTTTTCTTATTCTTTCACACTCAGTGACCCTTTGTGTCTTAGTAGATTTATTGCCTTGCTTGGGATGAAATGATTAAATACAATTTCAATCGTTATCTTCTGTCTTCTTAATTCCCCTTCTTTTATTCTTCTCTCTCCTTAATAATGTTTTTCTTTTTCTTATTCTTTCACACTCAGGGACCCTTTGTGTCTTAGTAGATTTATTGCCTTGCTTGGGATGAAATGATTAAATACAATTTCAATCGTTATCTTCTGTCTTCTTAATTCCTCTTCTTTTATTGTTCTCCGTCCTTAATAATGTTTTTCTTTTTCTTATTCTTTCACACTCAGTGACCCTTTGTGTCTTAGTAGATTTATTGCCTTGCTTGGGATGAAATGATTAAATACAATTTCAATCGTTATCTTCTGTCTTCTTAATTCCTCTTCTTTTATTGTTCTCCGTCCTTAATAATGTTTTTCTTTTTCTTATTCTTTCACACTCAGTGACCCTTTGTGTCTTAGTAGATTTATTGCCTTGCTTGGGATGAAATGATTAAATACAATTTCAATCGTTATCTTCTGTCTTCTTAATTCCTCTTCTTTTATTGTTCTCCGTCCTTAATAATGTTTTTCTTTTTCTTATTCTTTCACACTCAGGGACCCTTTGTGTCTTAGTAGATTTATTGCCTTGCTTGGGATGAAATGATTAAATACAATTTCAATCGTTATCTTCTGTCTTCTTAATTCCTCTTCTTTTATTGTTCTCCGTCCTTAATAATGTTTTTCTTTTTCTTATTCTTTCACACTCAGTGACCCTTTGTGTCTTAGTAGATTTATTGCCTTGCTTGGGATGAAATGATTAAATACAATTTCAATCGTTATCTTCCGTCTTCTTAATTCCCCTTCTTTTATTCTTCTCTCTCCTTAATAATGTTTTTCTTTTTCTTATTCTTTCACACTCAGTGACCCTTTGTGTCTTAGTAGATTTATTGCCTTGCTTGGGATGAAATGATTAAATACAATTTCAATCGTTATCTTCTGTCTTCTTAATTCCCCTTCTTTTATTCTTCTCTCTCCTTAATAATGTTTTTCTTTTTCTTATTCTTTCACACTCAGTGACCCTTTGTGTCTTAGTAGATTTATTGCCTTGCTTGGGATGAAATGATTAAATACAATTTCAATCGTTATCTTCTGTCTTCTTAATTCCCCTTCTTTTATTCTTCTCTCTCCTTAATAATGTTTTTCTTTTTCTTATTCTTTCACACTCAGTGACCCTTTGTGTCTTAGTAGATTTATTGCCTTGCTTGGGATGAAATGATTAAATACAATTTCAATCGTTATCTTCTGTCTTCTTAATTCCCCTTCTTTTATTCTTCTCTCTCCTTAATAATGTTTTTCTTTTTCTTATTCTTTCACACTCAGTGACCCTTTGTGTCTTAGTAGATTTATTGCCTTGCTTGGGATGAAATGATTAAATACAATTTCAATCGTTATCTTCTGTCTTCTTAATTCCCCTTCTTTTATTCTTCTCTCTCCTTAATAATGTTTTTCTTTTTCTTATTCTTTCACACTCAGTGACCCTTTGTGTCTTAGTAGATTTATTGCCTTGCTTGGGATGAAATGATGAAATACAATTTCAATCGTTATCTTCTGTCTTCTTAATTCCCCTTCTTTTATTCTTCTCTCTCCTTAATAATGTTTTTCTTTTTCTTATTCTTTCACACTCAGTGACCCTTTGTGTCTTAGTAGATTTATTGCCTTGCTTGGGATGAAATGATTAAATACAATTTCAATCGTTATCTTCTGTCTTCTTAATTCCCCTTCTTTTATTCTTCTCTCTCCTTAATAATGTTTTTCTTTTTCTTATTCTTTCACACTCAGTGACCCTTTGTGTCTTAGTAGATTTATTGCCTTGCTTGGGATGAAATGATTAAATACAATTTCAATCGTTATCTTCTGTCTTCTTAATTCCCCTTCTTTTATTCTTCTCTCTCCTTAATAATGTTTTTCTTTTTCTTATTCTTTCACACTCAGTGACCCTTTGTGTCTTAGTAGATTTATTGCCTTGCTTGGGATGAAATGATTAAATACAATTTCAATCGTTATCTTCTGTCTTCTTAATTCCCCTTCTTTTATTCTTCTCTCTCCTTAATAATGTTTTTCTTTTTCTTATTCTTTCACACTCAGTGACCCTTTGTGTCTTAGTAGATTTATTGCCTTGCTTGGGATGAAATGATTAAATACAATTTCAATCGTTATCTTCTGTCTTCTTAATTCCTCTTCTTTTATTGTTCTCCGTCCTTAATAATGTTTTTCTTTTTCTTATTCTTTCACACTCAGTGACCCTTTGTGTCTTAGTAGATTTATTGCCTTGCTTGGGATGAAATGATTAAATACAATTTCAATCGTTATCTTCTGTCTTCTTAATTCCTCTTCTTTTATTGTTCTCCGTCCTTAATAATGTTTTTCTTTTTCTTATTCTTTCACACTCAGTGACCCTTTGTGTCTTAGTAGATTTATTGCCTTGCTTGGGATGAAATGATTAAATACAATTTCAATCGTTATCTTCTGTCTTCTTAATTCCCCTTCTTTTATTCTTCTCTCTCCTTAATAATGTTTTTCTTTTTCTTATTCTTTCACACTCAGGGACCCTTTGTGTCTTAGTAGATTTATTGCCTTGCTTGGGATGAAATGATTAAATACAATTTCAATCGTTATCTTCTGTCTTCTTAATTCCTCTTCTTTTATTCTTCTCTCTCCTTAATAATGTTTTTCTTTTTCTTATTCTTTCACACTCAGTGACCCTTTGTGTCTTAGTAGATTTATTGCCTTGCTTGGGATGAAATGATTAAATACAATTTCAATCGTTATCTTCTGTCTTCTTAATTCCTCTTCTTTTATTGTTCTCCGTCCTTAATAATGTTTTTCTTTTTCTTATTCTTTCACACTCAGTGACCCTTTGTGTCTTAGTAGATTTATTGCCTTGCTTGGGATGAAATGATTAAATACAATTTCAATCGTTATCTTCTGTCTTCTTAATTCCTCTTCTTTTATTGTTCTCCGTCCTTAATAATGTTTTTCTTTTTCTTATTCTTTCACACTCAGTGACCCTTTGTGTCTTAGTAGATTTATTGCCTTGCTTGGGATGAAATGATTAAATGCAATTTCAATCGTTATCTTCTGTCTTCTTAATTCCCCTTCTTTTATTCTTCTCTCTCCTTAATAATGTTTTTCTTTTTCTTATTCTTTCACACTCAGTGACCCTTTGTGTCTTAGTAGATTTATTGCCTTGCTTGGGATGAAATGATTAAATACAATTTCAATCGTTATCTTCTGTCTTCTTAATTCCTCTTCTTTTATTCTTCTCTCTCCTTAATAATGTTTTTCTTTTTCTTATTCTTTCACACTCAGGGACCCTTTGAGTCTTAGTAGATTTATTGCCTTGCTTGGGATGAAATGATTAAATACAATTTCAATCGTTATCTTCTGTCTTCTTAATTCCTCTTCTTTTATTCTTCTCTCTCCTTAATAATGTTTTTCTTTTTCTTATTCTTTCACACTCAGGGACCCTTTGTGTCTTAGTAGATTTATTGCCTTGCTTGGGATGAAATGATTAAATACAATTTCAATCGTTATCTTCTGTCTTCTTAATTCCTCTTCTTTTATTGTTCTCCGTCCTTAATAATGTTTTTCTTTTTCTTATTCTTTCACACTCAGTGACCCTTTGTGTCTTAATAGATTTATTGCCTTGCTTGGGATGAAATGATTAAATACAATTTCAATCGTTATCTTCTGTCTTCTTAATTCCCCTTCTTTTATTCTTCTCTCTCCTTAATAATGTTTTTCTTTTTCTTATTCTTTCACACTCAGTGACCCTTTGTGTCTTAGTAGATTTATTGCCTTGCTTGGGATGAAATGATTAAATACAATTTCAATCGTTATCTTCTGTCTTCTTAATTCCTCTTCTTTTATTGTTCTCCGTCCTTAATAATGTTTTTCTTTTTCTTATTCTTTCACACTCAGTGACCCTTTGTGTCTTAGTAGATTTATTGCCTTGCTTGGGATGAAATGATTAAATGCAATTTCAATCGTTATCTTCTGTCTTCTTAATTCCCCTTCTTTTATTCTTCTCTCTCCTTAATAATGTTTTTCTTTTTCTTATTCTTTCACACTCAGTGACCCTTTGTGTCTTAGTAGATTTATTGCCTTGCTTGGGATGAAATGATTAAATACAATTTCAATCGTTATCTTCTGTCTTCTTAATTCCTCTTCTTTTATTCTTCTCTCTCCTTAATAATGTTTTTCTTTTTCTTATTCTTTCACACTCAGTGACCCTTTGTGTCTTAGTAGATTTATTGCCTTGCTTGGGATGAAATGATTAAATACAATTTCAATCGTTATCTTCTGTCTTCTTAATTCCTCTTCTTTTATTGTTCTCCGTCCTTAATAATGTTTTTCTTTTTCTTATTCTTTCACACTCAGTGACCCTTTGTGTCTTAGTAGATTTATTGCCTTGCTTGGGATGAAATGATTAAATACAATTTCAATCGTTATCTTCTGTCTTCTTAATTCCCCTTCTTTTATTCTTCTCTCTCCTTAATAATGTTTTTCTTTTTCTTATTCTTTCACACTCAGTGACCCTTTGTGTCTTAGTAGATTTATTGCCTTGCTTGGGATGAAATGATTAAATACAATTTCAATCGTTATCTTCTGTCTTCTTAATTCCTCTTCTTTTATTCTTCTCTCTCCTTAATAATGTTTTTCTTTTTCTTATTCTTTCACACTCAGTGACCCTTTGTGTCTTAGTAGATTTATTGCCTTGCTTGGGATGAAATGATTAAATACAATTTCAATCGTTATCTTCTGTCTTCTTAATTCCTCTTCTTTTATTGTTCTCCGTCCTTAATAATGTTTTTCTTTTTCTTATTCTTTCACACTCAGTGACCCTTTGTGTCTTAGTAGATTTATTGCCTTGCTTGGGATGAAATGATTAAATACAATTTCAATCGTTATCTTCTGTCTTCTTAATTCCTCTTCTTTTATTGTTCTCCGTCCTTAATAATGTTTTTCTTTTTCTTATTCTTTCACACTCAGTGACCCTTTGTGTCTTAGTAGATTTATTGCCTTGCTTGGGATGAAATGATTAAATACAATTTCAATCGTTATCTTCTGTCTTCTTAATTCCCCTTCTTTTATTCTTCTCTCTCCTTAATAATGTTTTTCTTTTTCTTATTCTTTCACACTCAGTGACCCTTTGTGTCTTAGTAGATTTATTGCCTTGCTTGGGATGAAATGATTAAATACAATTTCAATCGTTATCTTCTGTCTTCTTGATTCCTCTTCTTTTATTGTTCTCTCTCCTTAATAATGTTTTTCTTTTTCTTATTCTTTCACACTTAGTGACCCTTTGTGTCTTAGTAGATTTATTGCCTTGCTTGGGATGAAATGATTAAATACAATTTCAATCGTTATCTTCTGTCTTCTTAATTCCCCTTCTTTTATTCTTCTCTCTCCTTAATAATGTTTTTCTTTTTCTTATTCTTTCACACTCAGTGACCCTTTGTGTCTTAGTAGATTTATTGCCTTGCTTGGGATGAAATGATTAAATACAATTTCAATCGTTATCTTCTGTCTTCTTAATTCCTCTTCTTTTATTGTTCTCCGTCCTTAATAATGTTTTTCTTTTTCTTATTCTTTCACACTCAGTGACCCTTTGTGTCTTAGTAGATTTATTGCCTTGCTTGGGATGAAATGATTAAATACAATTTCAATCGTTATCTTCTGTCTTCTTAATTCCTCTTCTTTTATTGTTCTCCGTCCTTAATAATGTTTTTCTTTTTCTTATTCTTTTACACTCAGTGACCCTTTGTGTCTTAGTAGATTTATTGCCTTGCTTGGGATGAAATGATTAAATACAATTTCAATCGTTATCTTCTGTCTTCTTAATTCCTCTTCTTTTATTGTTCTCCGTCCTTAATAATGTTTTTCTTTTTCTTATTCTTTCACACTCAGTGACCCTTTGTGTCTTAGTAGATTTATTGCCTTGCTTGGGATGAAATGATTAAATACAATTTCAATCGTTATCTTCTGTCTTCTTAATTCCTCTTCTTTTATTGTTCTCCGTCCTTAATAATGTTTTTCTTTTTCTTATTCTTTTACACTCAGTGACCCTTTGTGTCTTAGTAGATTTATTGCCTTGCTTGGGATGAAATGATTAAATACAATTTCAATCGTTATCTTCTGTCTTCTTAATTCCTCTTCTTTTATTGTTCTCCGTCCTTAATAATGTTTTTCTTTTTCTTATTCTTTTACACTCAGTGACCCTTTGTGTCTTAGTAGATTTATTGCCTTGCTTGGGATGAAATGATTAAATACAATTTCAATCGTTATCTTCTGTCTTCTTAATTCCTCTTCTTTTATTGTTCTCCGTCCTTAATAATGTTTTTCTTTTTCTTATTCTTTTACACTCAGTGACCCTTTGTGTCTTAGTAGATTTATTGCCTTGCTTGGGATGAAATGATGAAATACAATTTCAATCGTTATCTTCTGTCTTCTTAATTCCCCTTCTTTTATTCTTCTCTCTCCTTAATAATGTTTTTCTTTTTCTTATTCTTTCACACTCAGTGACCCTTTGTGTCTTAGTAGATTTATTGCCTTGCTTGGGATGAAATGATTAAATGCAATGTCAATCGTTATCTTCTGTCTTCTTCATTCCTCTTCTTTTATTGTTCTCTCTCCTTAATAATGTTTTTCTTTTTCTTGTCTTTTCATACTCAGTGACCCATTGTGTCTTAGTAGATTTATTGCCTTGCTTGGGATGAAATGATGAAATACAATTTCAATCGTTATCTTCTGTCTTCTTAATTCCTCTTCTTTTATTGTTCTCTCTCTTTAACAGAGTTTTTTTTTTTCTAGCACTAATATTCTCTAATACTCCATAACCCTTTGACTCTTAGTGGCTTATTGCCTTGCTTGAGGTGAATTAAGTAAAAATAAAAGTGTCCTTTCTTCTGTTGTGTTAAGATGTCACTATATAATGGTTATACTTGTAGGGATTACCACACCTTGTCTGCCAGGACTTTTGCGAGATGGTATTCTGTATAGGACAATAAAAGAAATGAACATAAACTCTCTTCCTTTCTCTTTTGCTCTGCAATGTAGTGAGAACATAAGGACTTCTCTCTACCAACAAAGATTTCTTTCCCCGGCAAACCAACTACTTCATTTCAAACAAACTATGTGGACATCACACACACAAAAATAAACTCACAATAACTAAGTATACAAATGTTTCCTTTCTTTTTATTCTGTACACACATAAATATAATTTTCTCTTTCTCTTCTTTTGTGAACAATGTTATTCTTTATATAAATATGTATAAATCTCCACAATGCAGTGAGTTTATTCATTTTGAAAGTCTTCATCCTCACCACTACAAACTGGTGACCAACAATAACATTGTCTAGTTAACTCCACTAGCACCTTTGTTATATACTATTGACTAAGGTGGGCCTTGGAGAGCAAAGAAAAACAAAATATTTTTCTCTTACCAGCACCACCATTATTACAAAAACTTTTACATATCTATAAGTTTACATTTCATCCATGCTTAGAATATTGCTGCCACATATGGTCCGGTGCCCCTGCTATTTACCTTGAGTTCCTTGATAAGATCCAAAGAAGAATCAGCAATATTATTGGTCATGATCTGACAGCTCAGCTTCAGTCACTTTCCCACCTTCATAAGGTTGCCTCTCTGTGCATTTTCTATAAATACTTTCATGGTAATTGTTCAGATGAGCTTTTCGCTATGATACCTAGACTTTATGAATTTAAGTGCAGTACTAGATTGGCATTGAGATCTCATCAATTTACAATTAAGCTGGCTAGATGTGGCCATAAATTCTATGCTAACAGTTTCTTTTCTCGCACTTCTTGCTTGTGGAAGTCCCTCCCAGCTCCATGCTTTCCAGCCAACTTTAATCTGCAAAAATTTAAATGCAATGTCAATCTCTATCTACTGTCCCCCTGATAACCTTTTCTCCTCCCGCTCATTAGTAATCTTTCTGTTCCTAATTCTTCCACACCCTGTAACCCCTTGTGTCTTAGTGGCTTTACTGCCTTGCATGGGGTGATTCCAATTAAAAAAAAAAAACTTGCATTAAAAATTAACTAATTTATAGTTAGTTATGCAATGTCTGCCTTACAGTTGACAAGACAAAAAAATGGAAGTGACAAAACAACAGATGGAGAAAAGACGTTGTTGAGATAAGTGCAAGAGTTTTATTTCCTTGTGATTTACAAGGTTCAATCATTTGCTCTTTATGGGGCATTGCATATCAGCTGTAGGAGACAGAGTTTGTTCAGGGTATAACCCAAGGTAGTAATCGAGATAAACATGTTGTGGAGTGAGTAGCCATGGTTAAATGCAAAATAAGTAACAGAACAGCCCAACAAACAGAATTGACAAAATTTGCAAGAAGCAATAACAAGAAAAAGAAAAAAGAACAGGTCAAAAAATAATAAGCAAGCAAACAATATATGCAAGGTAAATTAACAGTAACAAGGTAAAAAAGTTCACAAGCTAAGTATTGGGGTTGACACACAAGAGCAAATTCAGATAAACAAACTTAGCATTCTGACTTCAAGACAAGACAGACCGGGACTGAGTCATATGAAACTGAGAACTGGCCTATTTTGTTGGCTAGGAAAAAAAAACATTTTTATATATTTTCTTAAAAATTGATAAAAAAAAAAAAAAAAAAAAAGGATAATTGGACATTAAGAAATTTTTATGTCATTTGGGTTTTGCAGGACTCGTGTGAATATATCGCATTTGGGTATATGTTGGATTGAATGGTGACAGATGAGTTCTTGTGATGAATGAACAAATTGTAATGGATGGGTTGTGAATCTGATTAACTAGGTCTAGTATAGATAAGGTTGACCAGCCTCTCCCCACTTCGCCTTGTGCCACAATTGTTCATCTTTTGAATAATAAGTAATCACTCCTGATAGATCGGAATCAACACATGTGGAGAAAATCAACACACATGTAGTGATTTAAGATAGATTCGTGGGAGAAAATCAACTTGCACATGCAGTCAAATGAGATATTCCATGAATTATTATATTGTAGTAGTCAAGAGTTTCTGCTGTTACTGGTTTTCGTCACTGGCCAACGACGTCACTGTTGATGGAAGCACCTTGACGTCACTGCCAATGGTCTTTGCAGTTGCATAGTCTCCCATGTAATAGGGGTCTATCATGCATACCAGCCTAGTCAGATCTGCCTACGTTGGAGAAACCAGCATTGCTAGTCAGTGGTTCAGAAATGCCTTCTATGAAAAACACATGGACCTTTTCCTGATTGCCCTAAAAAATGTTTTCAGTGCCTAGTATCTTTATAGGGCATTCTAGAAATTGGTGTGTAAATCTGGCTGAAATTAAGGTCTGTTTTTCTCATGTGAGTTGTGGATGCTCTTCTGTTCTGCATTAGAGAATTTGGGTCCAACGGGGTAAGACTGTTATTCATTTGAAAATAAACATAATATTTTAACTTTTTAAAATCTTTTTTGGTATAATTTATTTCCTGTTGTAACAGCAGAGAGCTATTTAAGAAAGATTTATTCTCCCATTTTGATTTCCCCCATTATGGGCATTATTATATCCATGATATAATAACACTGTACTTCATGAACAGAATGAAATGCCTGAAATGAAAAGGGATGACACACATGCTTTGTTCTCAGAGAAACTTTTATACTACTAAGACATACATAAAACTATATATAGATATATAAGTGTAATATACATATATCTACACGGCAAAGCAAAGTGTAAGGAGAAAAAAGGAACGGTTTTGCATATAATATGGAGATACTCCTGTGTCTTGAAAAGCCATGTCTAGGACTCCAGTTTCAAACGAACCAGATTCATCTATGTCCCAGGCGAGGACATATTCCACGAATTGGAAACAGCAAGTCTGGAGTTCTCCTAAATTGAGGACTATGAGCTGGAGTTTCATTCTATATCTAGGAAAGATATATTTCCAAAGGGAAATGGAACTATGGACTTGTAAGCTGCTGGGAGGCAGATTTAGCCTCTACCCAGGCCATGGGGGTCCTGGGCTAATAAAAAAACTTTCAGTTTGGCTGCTGTAAACAAAATGACTTTGACTGCTGTTTTTGTCACTGTTACAAATGTGACACATGTGACTAATCACCACCAAAGGGAGATAATCGCCTTTTGTATCCCTACACTGTAATGCAAGTAGTACAGGTTGTAACAAAAATTTTTCAAATATAAGTTTATTCGCCTTAAAGAAACGTAATTTTGGACAAAGTTTAACAAAATGCAAAAAAAAAATGCTGTAGCAAAAGGAAGCTTTTCGCTTTTCATCACTATTACTGTAAAATCTCTTGACAATTTTTATAGCTTTAAAAAAAGTTGTTTTTAGAATTTTAATAAAACCCAATTAAAAGAATATTTGGTTCAGCAGTGATCTGCTCACAATCTATTTTAGGGAATTTATGTGATGAGGGTAAATGAAAGAAATGCCTTTAAAATTAATTTTTTCAAAATTTACAATTAAACTTACTTCTTGTCATAGGTGTATTTAAATTTCTTGTTCTCAGGTTCAAAGACATTTTTATAAATTAATGAATAAAAAATTTTCTTTTCATACATCTTTATAACATGATAGATAATAAATACTGCGTTATAGTTTGTCAACATATATTTGTAATCTTGTAAATATAAAATTCTTCTTGTAAATAAACAAGCTAACAAATCAATAAATAAGGTTTCATGTTTTTGTTATCAATTCTTGAGCAAAAAATGCATAAATCCAGCTTCATTTGTCTGGGGTTTATTAAAATATTAAGAAATAGCTTTTAAAAAACAGTAAAAATTGTTGACAGTGTATACGGTAATATCCAGTATGAATAGAAAAAACTTGCTTTTGGCAGGTTTTGTTTTTTTTTGGTTTTTGGTTTTTTTAGAAAAAGTTTCAAAATTTTGACTGGACTTACCATCATGTTAGTTTCCTGGAAGGCAATCAACCCAGACACATCTTTAACCAACTCATCAGGGAGAGGTGTGTCCTCTTTGATAAAATCTTCACTATGGTCTTTCCTAAAATGAATCATTGTAAGAAAATAAAAAATTATTTTAACCAAGTTTTCAGTTCCAAATATATAGGAAGTCCCAGATCAATACTCAAAACCATTTCACAAATATGTAACAAGTCCCAGATCAATATTCACTATCAGATTTTATGAAGTTTTCACAATAAAATTAATATTAAACAACTGAGGTTGGTAAAATTTTTTATGGGTGATACTTCTATTTATACAAGCAACATAAAATCTAAGGCTCAATTTATATTAAATTCTTATTGAAAATTTTGCTAATAATTTGCTTGGGAATTGCCATGTTTTATGATGAAATATGCAATTCTTATTTATAAATGAAAAGTTTAACAAACAGGAGATCAATTTACAAAGTATTTACTTGTGTACAAATAGGGAGTCAATTTAAATAGGGAATCAATAAACAGATCAATTTCTCTCCAAGAAATAGGGGATTGATTTACAAGGAGTTTGTGTAGAGTGATCAAGAAACAGGAGGTCAATTTAAATAAGAAATAAACAGATCAATTTCTCTCCAGGAAATAGGGGATCAATTTACAAGGAGTTTGTGTAGGGTGATCAAGAAACAGGAGGTCAATTTAAATAAGAAATAAACAGATCAATTTCTCTCCAGGAAATAGGGGATCAATTTACAAGGAGTTTGTATAGGGTGATCAAGAAACAGGAGGTCAATTTAAATAAGAAATAAACAGATCAATTTCTCTCCAGGAAATAGGGGATCAATTTACAAGGAGTTTGTGTAGGGTGATCAAGAAACAGGAGGTCAATTTAAATAAGAAATAAACAGATCAATTTCTCTCCAGGAAATAGGGGATCAATTTACAAGGAGGTTGTGTAGGGTGATCAAGAAACAGGAGGTCAATTTAAATAAGAAATAAACAGATCAATTTCTCTCCAGGAAATAGGGGATCAATTTACAAGAAGTTTGTATAGGGTGATCAAGAAACAGGAGGTCAATTTAAATAAGAAATAAACAGATCAATTTCTCTCCAGGAAATAGGGGATCAATTTACAAGGAGTTTGTGCTGGGGAATCAAGAAACAGGAGGTTAATTTAAATAGGGAATAAATAAACAGATCAATTTCTCTCCAGGAAATAGTGGAGTAATTTACAATGAATTTGCTTGTGTAAGGGGATCAATTTGAATCACTTTACATAGCAAACTGATCCCCCCTCTTAAAATTTAGAAAATTTAAAAAGAAATTATAATCTCGACTCTCCTATACGCCTGTGAGATATGGGTACTCTACCAAAGAGACATCCACAAACTTGAAATTTTCCATCAATGGAAACTTTGTCAAATCCCATGGAACATGTGGCAGGAATCGGATCATGAACAACAAAGTCCTCCTCCGTGCAAAGATGGAGAGTCCAGAAACCATAACGACTCCCCAAGGATTTCGATGGGCTGGGCACCATGCCTGAACGCCTGACCTCTGCCTACCCAAACAAATCCTCTTCTTGAAGCTCACATCTGGCAAGAGACCATGTGGCACTCCACAGCATCAATTCAAGGAACAGCTGAAAAACACCTTGCTGAGGACAGAAATCAATCCAGTCAATTGGAAGATGGAAGCCGCTGAAAGGACCAATTGGAGAAGCAATCCACAAAAAAAACAAAAAAAAAAACAGAACACAAGTAGAAGAGAGGAAAAGAGACCAAAGGAAAGCTAGGACTCTCCATCGCCCGAACCCTCCTGCCTTACCATGCATTTGCGACAGATGTCTCTTCAGATCCAACATAGGATTCATTTTGCACAGAAGGAAATGTTGATGAGCACCCCAATACTCAGCAACAAGTTCCGACAAGTACGCCTTTATGAAAACTGATGAAACCATCATGACTTGCCACTGATTTCCATGGGCTGGACACATTTCCTGAATGCCAGACATCAGTCTACCCAAACAAATCCTCTTCTCTTCTTGATTCAAGGATCGGCTTGCTGAGGAAAGAAATCGATCTAGTCAATTGGGAGAGGGAAGCTGCCGAAAGAACCAATTGGAGAAGAACAGTCCACGAAAAAAAACAACATCCTTCGAAAACATCAGATGACAAAGAGAAGAAACAAAGATAGCCAAAAGAGAAGCCAGAGCTCTCCATTCCCTCACCCTCCCTACCCTACCATGTGGCAGCTGCAGACATCACTTCAGATCCAAACTAGGACTCATTTTGCACAGAAGGAAATGTTGATGAGCACCCCAATACTTGTTTTGTCAATGTCAGGTTCAACCAATGTAGCTCTAAATACATCACTAAAAATTACTGCTGAGAAATCTGTTTTCATGTACTCCTTTACCTAACTTACACGTTTCCTTTATGATATTTACTTAAAGGAGGTAGTTTTGTTGTTAAGACATTATTAATTTCTGTCAGAATTTCTAGGATGAGGTGTTATCATTATTTACATTACTTACTTTGTGGACTATTGTATTCATCTTTGTTGTTGTTTTCACAGTGTTTTGGCCTTTCTGCTTTCCAGTCTTCATCAGGTGCATGTTGATCTCAGTAACCGAGAGGGAATTTTGAACGGAACCTTTTATTTAATCTGTAGGGATAGATTCTTCCCATTCTGCTGCCCATGTCTAGGGATATCTCATCTGGTTCTTATTTTCAGTACTGCTCAGTTATTGCTCGCTCCATTTCCGCTCAGTCCAATTCATGAACTGCTTGGCCCAGGGATTGAACTCGCAAGTACTATGTCACTAAATTCACAAACCATGGAACAATATCCTAGTGAATTATAGTGTTGGCAGCAGGCTACATATCAGATTATATGAATGGGTGACAAAATAGGGAGTGGAAGGGATGGTAAATAAACGAACATTACTAAGAGCTACACGGGATAGGAGGTTGTGGAGACACATGATCGACCAATTTTTGAAGGGATACTGTAGATAGAAGTCGTGGTTTTCATCCTTTTTCTTTAATCTTATTTGTCCTCGTCTTTAAATGACTTAATATAACAATTATTCTATAAGTAATCTCCCTTTAGAAATCGGTTTATTCGAGGCAAGTGAGAAAAATGCAAGCCTCACACTATTCAGTTGCAAATTTAACTGGAAATTGCTTCATTTTCTAAGAGCATTTCGGTGAGATTGCACTAAAAAAAAAAAATCTCGCTATGATGTACCATTTTTGCTTGTTTTATGATAAACATATAGAAATCGTTAGATTATTTATACAGAATTGGGAGGGGGGACAAATAAATAAAGTAAACTACTCTATAATTAAAATCGAATATATTTGGAGTTATCTCCCTTGCAGTACAAATACATTATATGATAAATTACATTGATCAACAACCACTTTTCATCAGGAATGATACGTGTTGTATTACAGTATAACCCGGATATAAGAGACCCTGATATAAGAGAAACCCGGATATAAGAGAGATTTTCACTCTGTCCCAAATTAGAGCCTGTGTTAATGTGTATATAATAGACCAAACCCGGATATAATATAAACCCGGATATAAGAGACTTCTTCTCCGGTCTCGACAACTCACTTATATCTGGGTTACACTGTATATGTAATTTTGTCTGCTGATTTCAAATTAGATTTCTGAATGGATTCCCAAGGTGAATGCCCGGGGCCGTCGCACCCTCTGCCCCACTTCTGCACGCTATTGTGTTCGCTCCCGTGTGTGTACTTACTATGAGTCATTTGGTATGCACTCCTGCATTTGCTTGGTGTGAATGGTCTGATGTGCACGCTTCTGCTCCATTGGATAGATTCTCTTCTCCTCCTGCTGCCCATGTCTAGAACCATGTCGTGAACATTAGGATATTTGTTTTCTAACCAAGAGACCTGAGTTCGAATCTCACCATGGTCAATTTGGAATGCGACTTCTTGATATTATCGGTCTGAAGGAGGCAATCCCAGCATGCAGCACTTTTGGAAAGTGACTGAAAACCACACCCACTGGTTGACCCAAGCCTTGTGAGTGAAATTGAGTAGACGGAACCCTTGGGTAGCTGTCAGTGGTTCACTAGCACAAAGTCACAAGTCATTGTGACGAATGTTGATCATGCTAGATAGAACACTCTCTCCCAAAAACTGTAACTAATGTCTGCTCAATGTAGTTTCAGTATAAACCATAGGTGGGATCTGTGGGTGTTGAACAAACACAAATGTGCAATGAGTACTAGCTAACCACTTCAGTAGATGGGAATCCTTGGATACAAGTGGTCAGCCACTATGCTATATTATATTATGGCTTTGGCTTGGTTTGTTTTAGGGCATATCAACCTCAATGGGTTATTTAATGCCGACAAAATTTTTATTGCAGGTAATTATTTTTTTTTTCGAAAATGTATCGCTGGTAATATTTTTTTTTTCAAAGAATGTATTGTTGGTAATATTTTTTTTCCTTCAAAAATCTATTTCTGGTAATATTTTTTCTTCAAAATGTATCTCTGGTAATATTTTTTTTTCAAAGAATGAATTGCTGGTAATATTTTTTTTCCTTTAAAAATCTATTTCTGGTAATATTTTTTCTTCAAAATGTATCTCTGGTAATATTTTTTTACAAAGTATTTCTGGTATTAAAACCTGTTTTTACACTCTCATAGTGTTTGAGGGTTAACTATTTGCCCATAGCTGGGACCCTGACAGATGCAACCACCCAAAGTCAGGGTGGACCTGGGAACACCAGCAATTAAGAGATGGTTCCATGTTCCTCAAAACCTCCTGAACAGAGGCCTTGCGGTTGGATGTAGTTTATCGTCATACCTAGGATGCATTATATTATGGAGTTAAACTAGATACAAGTATTAATAGTCTATAGTGTCTGGTTAAACATTAACCAACCAAATGCCTCAAATTCACACATAAAACTACCTTATTTGCCTTTAATATTGCAGCATTATAGAATTATCGTCTATAGCACAGGCTTGCCATATTAAGCCTGAAGCAGCAAATTGGGCTCCATTTCCAAATATAAGAAGGAAGTGTTACTCATATACTCCTGTGTGTGTGCTTCCTTGAACACTTTATTCTCGAGCCCTTCAAGTCACGTACAGTGCAAAAGGTTTGAAAGTTTAAATTCTAAAAGTAAAATATAAATTTTAAGTTTAAATTTAAATCAAATATTCAAAAATTAAATACGTATGAAATTTAATACGTATAAAATTAAATATAAAATGAAATTTAAATATGAACTTAATTTTTTAAATTCTTAAAAGAACAATGATGCTGACCCACAGCAAAGTGATGTGCTGCATCTTCTCAGGGTAACATTCTCAGCGGATATGAAGTAGAAAGACTATATTGAATCCATTACTAGGTCCGATGCTAAGAAAGTCAGTTCACTGTGTCATGCAAAACAATTTTTCTCTCCGGAATCATACTTATCTATAAGTCTACCATTCGCCCATGTTTAGAATATTGCTGCTACATATGGTCCATTACCACAGCTATTGACTTTTAGCTCCTTGTTAAAATCTGATGAAAATCAGCAATATTAATGGTCCTGATCTGGCGCATCAGCTTCCCATGCCGTAAGGTTGTCTCTATGTGTCTTTTTTATAAATACTTTCATGGTAATTGTTCAAATGAGCTCTTCACTATGGCACTAGACTTTATGAAGTTAAGCGCTGTACTAGACTGTACTGTGTACTAGCTAGATGTAGCCGTAAGTCCTATGCTAACAGTTTCTTTTATCACACTTCTTACTTGTGGAACTCCCTTCTGGTTCCATACTTTCCAGCCAACTTTAAATTGCAAAAATTTAAATGCAATGTCAATCACTATCTACTGTCCTCCCGAATAGTCTCCCCACTCATTGTTTCTGTTCCTAATTCTTCCTTATATTTTACTTGCTTTATTGCCTTGAATGGGGTGATACCGTTTTTTAAAAAAAATAAAAAAATAAACAACAAGATTCTTCTTTGTTTTTTGACAACAATGACTCTGTACAAAGCCCAAGAGCCACTCAAGCTAGAGGGTTACAGAGTAAGAGGCACAGTTTATGGGGATTTGTGGGAAGATAACAGTTGACCTGAAACTTGAACAAGTTAAGATTGTAGTGATCAGGGAAGCATCCTCTTGGGAGTCATTTCCAGAAAGCAGTAGTTCATAGGAAGACGCTCTCTCTTTACGCCTCTTGATTCCTTGGGGAACATAGTCCCACATGCAGTTCCAAGCGATCCTCTTCAGCTCAGCCCATGTCATGCCGGCTGCCTTCACCTCTGCATCAACACTTCTGCGCCAAGTCTGTTTTGGTCGACCCACTTTTCGCTTCCCTAGTGGATTCCAGTCAAGGGCCTGCCTGCTGACACTAGACACAGGCTTGCAGAGGGTGTGGCCAATCCATACCCATTTCCGTTTCTTGATGTCAATCTCGATTGAGGCTTGTCTGGTCCTGTCCCACAGTTGGTCATTGGAAACGACTTCCCTTGTGGATTCCAGTCAAGGGCCTGCCTGGTGACACTAGAAGCAGGCTTGTGAAGGGTGTGGCCAATCCATCCCCATTTCTGTTTCTTGATAGGAAGAAACTGCTCAAGTGGAACTTACATCTCATCAATGGAATATGAAGGAAATATGAACAGGGGGTTTACTACAATGTGTGTAGCATGGCAGGTCTTAGCCGTGAAGGTTTGAACTGGTGGAACTAAGGAATGTAGTTCATCTGAACACTTTCCATCGAAATAGCGATAGACCAGTAAGAAGCTTGTGACATTTTGTCTGTGGGAAAGAGGTTGCAAGGTGGAAAATAATTTGTCACCCACAAAGACGCAAAGACACTTTTGGACACTATTGAGACTGGAAAATGATGACTGAGCAGCTCCTGCCCATATATGGCAGCAGTGCTCCATTTTGGGCCTGATCTGGATCTTGTAAAAAGGATAGCAGGAGAAGCCAGGTGCATACTGAATTGATACAGGTAACCAACCATTTTTACAGAAGAAAACTGAATTAAAAAAAGCCAAATTTGGAAAATTTACAATGAAATATAAAAAAAGAAGCCAAGGGAAAAAAAAATTGATGTCTTACCATTTAACTTTAAGTTCCAAGAAAAACTTGAGACTTCCTTCCCCTTTACAATCCGAGCAAATAAGCATCCCACGACCGTCACATTTCTGGCAACTGTAAAAGAAAATACAAAAGTGATGCAGAATTTGACAGAATTTGATAATTCATCCCCAAACACTTAGTTTCCACAATCTTCTTCAAAAGAGTTCCCTGAGGCATAGCCAACCCACAAATTTCAATATAGGACACCTCGAGCAATTGTGCCAGCTCGGGAAGTTGCTGAACATCATGCAAAGCATTTTTAATAGCACAGGTATTGTTTCTTTAATCATTTTACCCCAAGCAAGGCAACAAAGCCACTAAGATGCAGTGGGTTACCGTGTGTGAAAGAATATAAAAAACGAAAACATTATTAAGGATCGGACAGCATGATGCCTTCCTGTTACAGGAATTTCAGTAAAATGGGTTGGTCATTGTTCTAAATGCATATTGCACTCTTCAGCACACTCTCCACATATATCAAGGCTTATATTATGACCAATTTATGGCATGACATAAATAGACTAGTTCACTTATTAAAAATAGGGAAAAAATTTTAGGGGAATAATTTTTGTACTTGATTAACTTACTTTCCTGAAAAATTGTTTTAATAGAAAGATTTTATAAATTTCAACTGACAGTAGCACTGGCTGCTCAGTCAATGAATGCCAAATGTTTCCTTATAAGGAAACAGCTAGTATTGCAATTTCCGTAATGGTTAAAAAAAGGTTTTGAATGAGTGAAGCCTGTGGGTCTTGGCAAAGAACATCCGTCTTTCAACTTTGTGGACTGATGCTACAGATTCACAAACAAAGAGCTGTAGCAGATAAGAGAGACCACACCATTTGAGGACTACCAACAACGGCAACAACTAAAATGAATAGCACATGTAACTAGAAGAAAAAGTATCAATATAATCAAGATGTTGATATTTCACACTACTTCACTTAAAATGTTAGGAAGGAAATGCCCATCAGTACTGGAAAGAGCAAGAAGAACTACTGCTCTTGAAAAACCTATTTTCCTGAAAAATTGTTTTAAGAGAAACATTTTATAAATTTCAACCGAAAGCAGTACTGAGGGCTTGGTCAATGAATTCCAGATGTTTCCTTATAAGGAAACACCTAGTATTTCTATTACCATAATGGTTAAAAAAAAAGGTTTTGAATGAGTGAAGCCTGAAGGTCTTGGCAAAGAACATCCATCTTTCAACTTTGTGGACTGAGACTGCAGATTCACAAAGGAAGAACTATACCAGATAAGAAAAACCACACCACACACTATATTTTCATTACATTTGGAGCATGTTTTCATAATGGTATGCTGATATTTTAGCGATTTTGTGGAGGTGCCTAATATATATATATACATAAGAGAGAGAGAGAGAGATACAAACATTTTTTGTGGGCATAAAGTCTAATTCAGCTTAACCCCTTATATCCTGTCCTTTTCATGCTGATCACTGGTGATTGATGACTCCTTTCAACTTACATTCGATGTCCACTTCCATGACACCAGTTGCATTCATCGGGGTCTGTAGACTCATGTCTTACACCATCACCATGGCACCATGAACACCTTCGCTGTGACAAAAAAAATAAAAAATTAAAAAATAAACTCACCAGAAATCAATGTTCCCTTTTGGTCAGAATGCAATAAAGTGATAATGATCTTAAAATGTTTAACTTAAAAAAAAGCAATAAATGACATAAAAACAAAGATTATAAATTAGATTTTACTTTTGGGGGCAATTATATTCACTAGTGTTATTTTCATTTTTGTATAATTTAGATGACAATTTATCCATCGATACAAGGTACTGTCAACTCAGGCAGTCCTCAGGGCCGGCTCAAGGTACTGGCAACTCGGGAAGTCCTCGGAGCCAGCTCAAAGTACTGGCAACTTGGGCAGTCTTCAGGGGGCGGCTCAAGGTACTGGCAACTCAGGCAGTCCTCAGGGTTAGTTCAAGGTACTGGCAACTTGGGCAGTCCTTGGGGCCGGCTCAAGGTACTGGCATCTCGGGCAGTCCTTGGGGCCAGCTCAAAGTACTGGCAACTTGGGCAGTCCTCGGGGCCGGCTCAAGGTACTGGCATCTCAGGCAGTCCTCGGGGTCGGCTCAAAGTACTGGCAACTTGGGCAGTCCTCGGGGCCGGCTCAAGGTACTGGCAACTCGGGCAGTCCTCGGGGCAGGCTCAAGGTACTGGCATCTCGGGCAGTCCTCGGGGCCGGCTCAAGGTACTGGCATCTCGGGCAGTCCTCGGGGCCGGCTCAAGGTACTGGCATCTCGGGCAGTCCTCGGGGCCGGCTCATCGTACTGGCACCTCGGGCAGTCCTCGGGGCCGGCTCAAGGTACTGGCATCTCGGGCAGTCCTCGGGGCTGGCTCAAGGTACTGGCAACTTGGGCAGTCCTCGGGGCCGGCTCAAGGTACTGGCAACTCGGGCAGTCCTCAGGGTCAGTTCAAGGTACTGGCAACTCTGGCAGTTCTCAGGCCCCCGGGCAGTCACCAGGGTAAACATTAAGGCTGAGGGCGCCATTATGCCGCCATTTGGAATCTTCCATACAAAAAGGAAAAAATGTGAAACTAGTAAATAAAATGAAATAAAAAAACAAAAATATCAAATTTCTTGAGTGGAGTAAAATTTTTGAGAATTTGTTTATTACCATAATTCTTTCTGTTATTGTGTGATGATCAAACACCAGAATTAAAAAATGAATGAGCAGACAATATGGGCATAACGATCATTTTCATCTATAAGACTTTGAATATCTGTGAAGTTTATTTGCCACGATTAATGATGTTTTAATGGCCTTTGAATTATATAAAATATTTACGAATGCAATTTGTATTAATTTACATTTTGCATATTAACCAGTGTTTATGTAATATGCTTGAGCGGGCAGCTTGGCCCGTTTAATTAACCTAGATAAGCTAAAATATTTGCCAGGTAAAAATAAACTCAAAACAGCATGTCAAGGTTTGGAGAATAAGGTAGCAAGAAAATAGTGATATTAATGGATGTGAACTCTTGACTGAACTGAATATTGCAAACGAATTATTTCCTGAAAATGTAAAGCTTCCAATAGAATTCATTAGGTTCATAAACACTAATAAGTTACAGGATGTCATGACAAATCTGTGGACTGTATAGAAAATAATGCTTACTATACCCATTAATGTGGCCATCAGAGAAAGAAGCTTTAGTAAACTAAAATTTATAAAGACATACTTGTGGTCTTCCATGACTTAAGACACATTAAATACTTTGGCTATTTTGTCGACAGAAAATGATTTTGTAAAGAAGATAGGTGTAGAAATGCCATGAAAAGATTTGCAGATCTAAAGGCTAGAAAAAATGTTTTAGGTAGGATACGGAATATTTTCTTTAGCTTGTATTAAGTTGTATACTGCAAGGAACTTGGGATTGTACATTTTCAGTTTTTCTTCATGTGAAAATTTTTTCAAATTATACTTGTAAGGGCGCTGGAGTTCAGCTTGCTTGGGGTGCCAGCAACTCTAGGGCTGACCCTGTATATGAGATTATGGAAAAATTTAAGCATGAAAGAAAGTTCTTATTCACACAAGGGGTGCCAGGAATTGGAGATTGAGTGAAAAAATGCTCACTCCTTCAAAGAACAGATGCAAATTTTTTGGTTTGGTGACATCAAGTGTGTAGCATCATGCTGTCGTGTTTGGGATCTTCCAAACAAAAAGGTAAAAAATGTAAAAATGATAAATTAAATAAAATAAAAAAACAAAAATGTAATACTCGACAGCCATTAATTCTTTACCAGAGAGATTTAAACAGTTACAAAGTTTCAATAACATATGGAGATTTTTAAATAAGCTAAAATATCTGCCAGATAAAAATAAACTCAAAGTAGCCTGTCAAGGTTTGGAGAATAAGTTAAGGTAGCAAGAAAATAGTGATATTAATGGATGTGAACTCTTGACTATGAATAATGTATGTTTTAATTAGCTGGTATTAAATTGTATATTGTAATAAACTTGTTTTTCTCCTTGTGAAAATTTTTTAAATTTATGCTTGTGAGGGCACCAATGTTCAGCTTGCTTGGGGCGCCAACAATTCTAGGAGCAGGTATCTAAGTTTTCAAGCAAACAGTTACAACAGATTGTTTTTTCTTCGTCATTGAACTACTTCCATGGGATGCAAGAGTAAGTCATTACCATGAAAATACTGGTCAAGATAATAACAATTCCAAAATGGCCACTTACCTGTCCCCGACTCCAGCACTCACGACATGGAACAAAACCTTGAGCACAGCACTTGTGACAAGGCTGTGACAAAAGACAAAAAATACAAGATCATAAGTAACCCCAAAAGTTTATCCCTTTCTTTTTGTCACATTAGGAATGTTTAGTTTTTTCCCTTCAACAAAAAAACATAAAAAAATCAAATTTAATTTTGTTAAATTTTTAAAATGTTGTTTGATTTTAATATTGAAGCTGGAAGAAAATAGTCAACATTTCTGGTTTAATTTTTTTTTATTTTAAGAAAGGTAAAATGTAATTCAAATGCAAAAAAAGATTTGTGCAGTTTATGGATAAGGTACTGT
This sequence comes from Acanthosepion esculentum, assembly GCA_964036315.1. Lineage (NCBI taxonomy): Eukaryota > Metazoa > Mollusca > Cephalopoda > Sepiida > Sepiidae > Acanthosepion > Acanthosepion esculentum. The sequence goes on from OZ038510.1 coordinate 14,563,166, forward strand.
GAATTATCAAACATGTAAAAAATGGTTTGCAGAGTTTTTTACTGCAGATTTCTACACTGAATAGACCAGTTGAGGTGAATTGTAATCAAATCAAAACATTCCTTGAGAATAATCAGTTCTATGACACAAGAAATTGCCAACATACTAAAAACTAAAATCAAACACTGAAAATGATTTACATCATTTTGATTATAATAGTCACTTTAATGTGTAGCTTCCATGTGCAATTTGCTACTAAAACATAATGAGAATGTTCCATATTTTAAACATAAAAAAGCTGAAAGGTAGCATAAAATTCATTAAATCATGGAAAATACTTTGATAAATAATGATTCAGTGAATTTCTATGTATCAATTGCTAAGTGTGCTGCTAGGAAAGCTTGTTCACTGTGACATACTCAAGTACAACACAATAAACCAACTGTCTACAATTTTTCTAAGAGAATCTATCGTACAACTTTATAGGTTTAACATGCATCTATACATTGAATATTGCTGCCACATCTGGTGCTTCTATGTATTTTGAGATTATTGATAAAATCCCAAAAAGAATTTGCAATGTTATCAGTCTTGATCTGGCATCTCAACTTCAGTCACTTTCCCATCACTATAACAGTTTCCTTCTGCCTTTTCTATAAATATTTTTGTGGCAATTGTTTTGATGAGCTTTTGCTCTTTGGTACCTTGACTTTACAAATTTAAGTGTAACTCTAGATAGGCAGCTAGGTCTCATCATTTTACAGTTGAAATTGATAGATGGAATCATAAATTCTATGCTAACCACAAATTCTCAGTATCTGTCTATATTTCTGAGATCTCTTTTAGAAGTTTCTAGGGTTTTTGTGTCCTCAAGGACACATGGCACAATGGATAAAGGCGTTAGTTAGATCCAGTGACAGGACCCAAAGAGCGTGAGTTCAATACCTGGTTAAGGCGGTGGAGAACTTGGAGAGAGGAATTAACAGGAGATAACTGATAACTGACATCCATTAGACATGGCACGTGGAACTAGAACAGTCTACCCCAGTGAACGAAATAAAGGGTTCAGTTTGACATTCCAAACACCTGAAGAAGGCTGGAGCATACAACAGCTGAAACGTTGTGATAAATATGGCAACAAAGATGAGGACAACAGTCCAAATAATGTAAATATTGCACTTTTCAATTGTGAAACTTTCTCTTCCAGCTTTTCACTTTTCAGTCAACTTTGATCTTCAAAAATTCAAATGCAATGCTGTCATCTTCTGTTCTTTTATTGTTCTCTCTACTTAATGTTTTTTTCTATAACGATTTCACTCTCAATAACCCCCTTGCATCTTAGTGGCTTTATCACCTCACTTGGGGGGGGGGAGAAAAGCAATTTTGTCACAAAAATGCTAGAAACTTCTAAATCAACCTCATCAATAAATAGGTTAGGTTGGCTAATTTTATGTAATATCAAGTCTTGTTGGGTTAATTAATATTTAATTTTTTTTATATGGGGCACCCAGTTGGGACTGAACACACGATTCAGTAGCAATGGTTAACCAGACTAGCTTTGTTAACCATTACCCCATGCCAAGTTAGGTCAGTTGATTTTACCCCCACCATAATCTTGTTGGGTTATTTAATGTCGAATTTTGGTATGGTGCACCCAGTGAGAATCAAACTCACTACCCAGTAATAATTGTCAACTAGATTAGCCTTGTTAACCATTACCCATCCTTGAGCTAGATTGGTTGACTTTACCACATCAAACCTTGTAGGGTTATTTAATGTGAAATTTTGGTATGAGGCACCTAGTGAGGATCAAACTCACTACTCAGTAGTAATGGTCAACTGACTAGCCTCATTAACCATTACCCATCAGTGATTTAGGCTGTTTGTTTTTCCAACGTGTCAATCATTTCTTGTCAAAATTTTGTATTGGCCACCCAGTGAGGATCAAAATTACTATCCAGTAGTAACGGTCAACCAGACTAGCCTCGTTAACCATTACCCCACGCTGAGTTAGGTTCGTTGATTTTACATGTCAACCCTTGCGGGTTTATTTAATGTTTTGGGTGAGGCACCCAGTAAGGATTAAACTCACTAAGAAGTAATGGTCAACAAGACTAGCCTCGTTAACCAGTACCCAACACTGAGTTAGGCCAGTTGATTTTACAACATGTCAATCCTTGTTGGGTTATTTAATGTCAAATTTTTGTATGAGGCACCTAGTGAGGATCAAACTCAATAATCAGTAGTAACAGTCAACTACACTAGCCTCGTTATTCCATACCAAGGCACCTTGAAGAAATGGTGCCACTCACCTTGACATAAGCTGTATGGGGTACTTCCACTTTTAGACTTTCTTTCTTAAAATATTCCGGCACTTGAACAGGAATTTCCCATGGCAGAGGCGGCACACCCATCTCAGGTCCATCAATTGACATCCCCACTGAAACAAGAAAAGAAAATTTATTCTTTGATTAAATATTGATTTATTTAACTGATTATATATTTTCATAGTAGCAATGATAAAAAAATATATTCTGGTAAATCTATTACATGGAATGCATTTTGGTAAACCAAGAGGAGGAGATAGAAGGGTGAATACAGGAATAAATTTAGAGTTTAGGGTTATAATCACATTGAAAGCGACAGTTCTAATTCAATCGCAGCAGAGGAGTAGATGTGAAGTTGCTTAATCCTCACTTTCCAGCCTTCATATTCTTCTATGTTCCGTGTCCCTTCAGGACATGGATGATCATGGCTCTCCACAATTTCCCGTCCTTTGTAGCTCTTAATAAATTTTGTCTTTTGTTATTTCCCCTAAACCTTGTTCCACCATCCATTTACACAAGATCATTCCTCTTCTCCTATGTGCTGTGTCCCTACAGGATGTAGGCGACCATGGCTCTCCACAATTTCCCATCCCTTGTAGCTCTTAATAAATTTTGTTTTAGTTTAAACCTTGTTCCACCATCCATTTAAACAAGATCATTCCCCTTCTTCTACGTGTCATGTCCCTTCAGGATGTAGGTAATCATGGCTCTCCACAATTTCCCATCCCTTGTAGCTCTTAATAAATTTTATTTTTGGTTATTTCTTTTAAACCTTGTTCCACCACCCATTTACACAAGCTCATTCCTCTTCTGCTATGTGCTGTGTCCCTACAGGATGTGAGTGGTCAAGGCTCTCCACAATTTCCCATCCCTTGTAGCTCTTGATAAATTTTGTCTTTTTGTTATTTCTCCTAAACCTTGTTCCACCATCCATTTACACAAGCTCATTCCCCTTCTTCTATGTGTTGTGTCCCTTCAGGACATGGATGGTCATGGCTCTCCACAATTTCCTATGCTTTGTAGCTCAATAAATTTTTTTCTTTTTGTTATTTCTCCTAAACCTTGTTTCACTATCCATTTACACAAGCTCATTCCTCTTATTCTATGTATCGTGTCCGTTCAGGATGTAGGAAATCATGGCTCTCCACAATTTCCTGTCCTTTTAAGCTCTTAATAAATTTTCACTTTTTGTTATTTCTCCTAAACTTTTTCTGATATCCATTTAACTTAAGTAGGTAGGTTATCCTCTATCCTTCTTGCTGTAAAACCGTCCTGTGAGTATCAAATTTCCCAAGCCCTGTTTCCTCATTATGTACCCTTGAAATTTCAGTTCTCTCTTTTTGATCCTGAGTATAAGTGTTTGTTTTGTTTCCATTTGAATTCAAAGCATGGACGATTTTTGTATATTTATATAGAAAATAACATTGCTGACAAAAGAGAAGAGAAACGTATATTTACATTTACATATCTACAGGGTGTGATGGATAAAATGTCGTCTAAATGATGCAAAAATGAAAATAACACTGACATCTCATTTTAACAGATATACAGGGTGCGATGGATAAATTGTCGTCTAAATGACACAAATGAAAATAACACTGACATCTCATTTTATCTGATATACAGGGTGCGATGGATAAAATGTCGTCTAAATGATGCAAAAATGAAAATAACACTGACATCTCATTTTATCTATACAGGGTGCGATGGATAAAATGTCGTCTAAATGATACTAAAATGAAAATAACACTGACATCTCATTTTATCTGATATACAGGGTGCAATGGAGACACCTCGGCGTGGTGTAATGGTTTGCAAGCTTGTCTCGCCAGATCAGTTACGACTGAAAAGTGAGTTCGATCCTCACTAGGTGCCCTATACTTTCGGCCTTGTGCCATATCTAAGCTACGCTTAGAAAATAAGTATACAGGGTGCGATGGATAAATTGTCGTATAAATGATGCAGAAATGAAAATAACAGACATCTCATTTTCATCGGTCCACGGTATCCTCAGCATCTTTCTGTTGAACCACACATTTCTGTTGCTTCGAGTCTCTTCTTCATCTTTGAGAAGATTGTCCAACATTTGCTGCCATTTAGGAGGACAGATATCACGTAACAATTCATTACTCTTTTCTTCGTTTCTAACCCTAAGAGTTCAAAATCATTTACATGTATTCTGAGGGAAGAATTATTCTCCAACAAAACTACGACCGCTTTTCCACAGACGAAATATGGCTATTTTCATGGCAGATGTTCAAGCGAACTCTATTCCTTAGTTCCACCAGTCCAGACCATCACATCTAAGTCCTGCCAGGCCATATACACACAGCTATTTCATTCTCATTCCTTTTATATCCCTTCTCTTCTTTTTAAATCGACTGTAGTCAGACGCATAGAGCCAATGTGAATGATCCTTTCTTTAGCTGGATAGTATGTGCTACACCAGGACTACGTACAGTTTTGAATTCAGAGTTACTTTCTCCTAGACTGGTTGCCAACCAAGGCTATAGAACCTAGTCTGTCCTTCTATTTTACCCATAGCTGGGGGGAAGAATAAAAGGATTCATACCTTTCCCACTAATGAGGAAGAAGTTGCATTCAGACTGCATCTTTGGCAGTCTGAGTATTTTGGGACAGACTCCCAGAAAGATACTTCCCCAATTACTACAATCATAACCTCTTCAAATCTAGGGTCAACCATTTCCTGTCCTACATACCATCATAATTTTTACCTCTTGCTTCCTTCTAGTATGCCCTTACAACTGCCTTCATTAATCCTCTACCTTAAGCGGCTCTTAGGTCTTGTGTAGGGTAAACATTATTACAAGAAAAAATAAGACAATGTCTTACAGCCATAAATCTAAAACTTTAGAATATAATTTTACTAACTGTTGTATGGTTCATGTTCCCAGCTCACTTGTCGCCCTTCTGTAAATGTCTCCAGCTTGTACTAAAATTAAATATTAATACAACCATTAATTCTTATACATATATACACATACATACATATTTTGGAATTGCATTTTTCATTTATTAATCTGACATTTTTATTAACTTAAATGTTATTTTTAGTGGATACGCATATCTGAATAGATGCTATTTACTTATAAAACAGTATATTTATTTATTTTCATCTGTTGGCCTGAATATTCGAGAAATCTTATTAGAAAAATATGCGTTCTTGTTATAACTCACTCCTAGTGGTTATAATATTATGTCTTGCTTTGGTTACTCACTGTGACATCACTAGAATTCTTTCCGACTGACTCTCCAGATAACTTTGGAACTGTGCTGGCCCGGACAAGGCTATGTCGAAGAGCAGAGTTTCATCTCAGGAGACAGCCACCTGACCCTGTTTTTTTACATGGTCTACAGGGAATTTTTGGCAGAGCCTACAGGCTTGGATACCCCACAATAAACTCAGCCTTGTGCCACATTCTACCGCATGGGGTGGTTAGTGAATATCTGACTCCAATGGAACCTTCTGACTCACTTTGAGTTCTTTATTTATGGCTTCTTGCCTAGTTCATTTGTGTTACCAGGGGTGTTTTATTTACTCTACAATATCTCGACTTTTGAGTTTTTTTCACTAGTTAATATTTTGTTTCTTAGTATTCACCGCCATCCTCTTTCTGTCCAGTTCATCACATAGTGAACTTTGTATTTGTTTTGATTTAGGTCTCCTTCTAGTGTTTTCGTACGTTTCTGTAGTAAAAAAAAAAAAAAAAAAAAACAAACAATGGTGATGAAGGGGTGGGGGTAAAAAATACAGTGCTCACCAGCAGGCCAGCTGTTTTTTCTTCTTCAGTCGCCTCAAGGAAATGGATTGTGTGACTCTCTTTCTCAGCCGTTACGCTGGGCAGTTGCGAAACCAACACCAAACTCAGCCATGCCTACTTCGACTTCTTCATTGTTCGTCTGTCAATTCGTACGTCCATCTCTATTGCACACAGTCCGCCGAATGACTCCCAATTCTGACTCATGCTGCTGGCACCCTGCTTTTTATGCTATTCCAATATGTCCAAAATTTGCATGTGTGCAAATATCGTCTCGTTTTGGACGAGATCTGCGCGCATAAATTGTGTCTTCAACAGCGGCCATATTTTTTTGACATTGCTTTGCAGGCAAGACACGTTCGCGCTCGTTTCGACGTCTGAGGTAAGTCATGTCTTTTGTCACAGTTTTCTCTCTCTGGTAATCGTACTTGTACGTTGAACAAATTCTTGGGTGGTGGGGGTCATCAAAAATATACAGGACTTGCATTGGTCCTTCCTTTCTTGTGGCCCTTTCTTCAGTAAACCTTTTCTTTAACCGATTCCAATGCCTTTTGTGTTCCCATTTTTTTTCCTTTTATCATATAAGTCATTTTTCCAGTTTGTGACCTTATTACGTCGTCTACCCACATTTCTTTTCCATTTTTTATATACTCTGAAAAATACGTTTTAGGCAATTTTGAAAAATTTTATGTCCTTTTTGCTATTTTTTCTTATTCTTTTTTGACCGGGTAACAACTTGTCGATCACCGATTAAATTTTTCTTGCAAACATCAATTCTGCTAGTGACATGTCTGTTGGTGTATTGGGATTCGGCTTTTATCTGGTGTACTCTCAAGAATTTTTGTAGTGCTTCTTCGTTCACTTTTTCATTACTTGCTTCTTTACAAAGCTCTCTTACAAGTACCCACAAACTGTTCTGCTTGTCGGTTTGATATGGCAGAGTAGCAATATCTTCAATCAAGAACATTTTACAAAATTCTTTATATCCATAAGCAGTGAATTGTGTACTGTTATCTGAGACCATGGCATCTGGAATGCTATATCTTGCAAACTGTTTGTGTAAAAATTTCACTGTAACTATGGAAGTTGGTTTTTTGCATTTACAAATTTTACGCCACTTAGTAAAGCTATCGACTACCACAAGATAATGTGATCCACTTATTGGACCTGCGAAATCTATGTGCAGCCTTGATCACAGAGTATCTGTCTTTTTCCCAAGATTGTAAATTCATGGTGGGTGATTTTGCTGCCAGAGCACAATCTCTGCAGGCTTTTACTAATTTTTCAATGTCTTGATCCATCTTGATTCAATATGCATACCTTCTCATAAGAGATTTCATCCTTGAAATTCCTGGATATCCACTATGAACTTCATTTAATATCCGCTTTTGTATTATGCTAGGTATTACTACTCTTTGTGAAAACATCAGTACTCCATCACATAGCGAGTAAGCATTCAAGTCTGGATTGCGTTCTAAAAATCATCTTTCTTACTTTCTTTTAGTCATTTTTTTATTTTTTGAAATAAACATGTCTCATTCTGCTTTTACTTTTATTTCTTCCAGGGTAACTGGTAGTTTGCGTTTTACACTTCATAATATATTTTTAATTTCTATTTTACTTTTTAATGCTGCAATAACAGTGTCCTCAAATGGTTCGGTATTTTTTGGTATCAATCTTGATAAACAATCAGCATGTCCTAATTATTTGGATGGTTGGTACTCCATCCTGAAATCATAATTTAATAAGATGGTACCTCAGAATTGTAATCTATTCACTGTATGTGTAGGAATTCATTTTTTTCAAGCCATAAATTGATAATAGAGGTCTGTGATCTGTCTGTAAATGAAAACTCCTTCTGTGTAAAAATTTAAACTTTTTCACTACAAATATTATCGCTAACACCTCTTTTTGATCTGGCCGTAGTTTTATTCTGCTGGTGATAGCGAATGCAAAGCATGTGCAACAGCTTTCATGTAACCGCCATCATATTTATGTAGAATCACTATTCCTATGCCATAATCACTATCATCTGAAGCCAAAGTGATTTCTGCTTTTGGATCGTAGTGCACTAATAACATAAGAATTTTCTTGATTTCTTCAAACACCGTGTGACACTTATCAGTCCAGTTCCACTTTATGCCTTTTTTTAAGTAAATTGTTCAGTGGAGCTCCCAAATTCTGCATATTAGGTATATAGAATTGATAATAGTTTGCTAGTCCTAGAAATTCTTGTAACCTTGTAACATTTGTTGGAGAAGGCATATTCTTAATTGCACTTGTCCTCAACAGATCTGGTCGATGACAATTTTTGTTAATGATTTGTCCTAGGTACTTGATTCTAGGCAAAAACAATTTGCACTTTTCCTCACTAAGTTTGGACCTGTATTTTCATATTTTTTTCAAAAACTCTTTTCACATTCCTAATATATTGTTCCTTAAATACACTTTTAATTAATATATCATCCAGAAAAGCAACTGCAAAATCATAATCTGCAAGCATAGTATCCATAGCTTGTTGAAATATAGCTGGAGCCACTTTTATCCCAAAAGGAAATCGGTTGAACTTAAACAATCCATTGTGCATATTTATAGTTATTAACTCTGGACATTCTTCTTCTTCAACTTGTATTTGCAAATACACTTCAGAAAGATCCAGCTTTGAAATTTTTCTACCATTTAAATTCGCAAAAATTTCCTCTGGACTTGGTAGTGGGTAATTATGGGATTCTAAACATTTGTTTAATCAGCACAAACACAAATTTTATTACTTTTTTTACTGGTGCTGCCCATTTTGAATGATTAATCTTTTCAATTACACTTATTTTTTCAAGTCTGTCTAATTCTCCATTGATTTGATCCAATGTTGCAAAGGGTATACTATGTTTTGGTTTAAAATTTCTCCTGTTTTTTCAGTAGTACAAAATTACAGTATATTTTCAAGTCTGTCTAATTCTCCATTGATTTGATCCAATGTTGCAAAGGGTATACTATGTTTTGGTTTAAAATTTCCCCTGTTTTTTTCAGTAGTACAAAATTACAGTATATTTTCAAGTCTGTCTAATTCTTCATTGATTTGATCCAATGCTGCAAAGGGTATACTATGTTTTGGTTTAAAATTTCTCCTGTTTTTTTCAGTAGTACAAAATTACAGTATTTTTTATGTTCTACCAGTGCTACCTTTCTTAACAAGTCTTGTTTTTTTCTCGTCCTAACAGTTGATGCATTCTTCTCTGAAAATTTACTCATATCTTCTAAAATAAGCAGAAAAAGTAATTCCATTATCTGAATTGTATGTGAATTCAATTGGCATTTGCCACTGGGTCAAGAGTGAAAGAACTTGTGGAATTTTCCATTTTCTTCTGTATTATTTCAATTAAATTTTGTTGTTTCTGGATTTGGTTTGGTTTGGTTTGGTTTGGTTTTACGGCATATCAACCTCAATGGGTTATTTAATGCCGACAAAATTTTTATTGTTGGTAATATTTTTCCTTCAAAAAATCTATTTCTGGTAAAATTTTTCCTTCAAAAAATCTATTTCTGGTAATAATTTTTCATTCAAAAAATCTATTTCTGGTAAAATTTTTCATTCAAAAAATCTATTTCTGGTAAGATTTTTCATTCAAAAATTCTATTTCTGGTAATAATTTTTCCTTCAAAAAATCTATTTCTGGTAAAATTTTTCCTTCAAAAAATCTATTTCTGGTAAAATTTTTCCTTCAAAAAATCTATTTCTGGTAAAATTTTTCCTTCAAAAAATCTATTTCTGGTAAAATTTTTCCTTCAAAAATTCTATTTCTGGTAATAATTTTTCCTTCAAAAATTCTATTTCTGGTAATAATTTTTCCTTCAAAAAATCTATTTCTGGTAATAATTTTTCATTCAAAAAATCTATTTCTGGTAATAATTTTTCATTCAAAAAATCTATTTCTGGTAATAATTTTCTTTCAAAAATTCTATTTCTGGTAATAATTTTTCCTTCAAAAAATCTATTTCTGGTAATAATTTTTCCTTCAAAAAATCTATTTCTGGTAATAATTTTTCCTTCAAAAATTCTATTTCTGGTAATAATTTTTCCTTCAAAAATTCTATTTCTGGTAATAATTTTTCCTTCAAAAAATCTATTTCTGGTAATAATTTTCTTTCAAATATGTATCACTGGTAATTGTTGTTTCTCGAGTTTCAACAACTGTTGTTGTCGTTGCTGTATTTTTATCACTTGGGTGAATAATTCTTGCATATTTATCTTGTTTTTCCTTCTTTCTATTTTTATAAACACCAAAGGAAAAAAAATTAAACCAGCATGGTTCTAATTTCTCGTTGTCACTGTTAGCATGTCCACCAAACCAAAAAGTACTTTTTCCTACTCTGTACGAGTTCTGATCCCTTGTCACCATTGTTATAACTCCCTCCTATTGGTTATAATATTATGTCTTGCTTAGGCTACTCACCATGACATCACTAGCATTCTTTCCAACTGATTCCAACAGACTCTCCTGACTCACTTTGAGTTCTTTATTTAAGGCGTCTTGCCTAGTTCATTTGTGTTACAGGTGGTGTCTTATTTACTCCACAACAGTCCTCCAGCAGGATTCAAACTGGTGTTCCTCTAGAGAAAAGCATCATTAGATCTGATGTGCTTTAACCACTCAGCTACAGACAATCTATGTCCACGCAAAGCCCAAATAATTCTCTTGAACACAGATTTTTTTTCCCCTGATTCTCGATTGTCAGTTTCTGTTTATAACATCATCAATAATGTTGATTATTCTGCTGATGACACTAAGCATTTCTGGTCCCACTAGGGAATGCTGGGAGCAAACAAATCAAACAGTAGTCTAAATAAAATAGTTGTTGAGTTTACCACATCTTGTATCATCTTTGTATTGCTTCAACTTTTCACCAGCAAGTCTCATATAATTTATCTTTCCACCCTAAGCCCAATAGAACAGTTTCAGATCATAACATAAACAAAATAATTCTAGAATAGATTTTTCATTTAACAGCACTATTCAGGCTTTGCTTGGACATAGGTCCTCTGTAGCTGAGCAGTCAAAGCACATCAGATCTAATGACAGTTTCCCTTAGGGGAACACATGTTTAAATCTGGCCAGAGAACACATATTTTTCTAATAAGATTTCTTGAATATTCAGGTTAGCAAATGGAAATAAATAAACAGAGCATCTACTCAAATACAGCTATCAACTAAAAATAACATTTAAGTAATAAGTATATATATATATATATATATATATATATATAGATATATATAGTGGTACTCGCTTGGAAAAACCTTGGGTATTTCGGCTTGTAGTAGAACAAACCAGTACCCAAGGTAAAATGAGGAATAAAAAAAGAAAGAACTAAGAACATGAAATTGAGGTGAAAACAATCGTCCAGAGTTCAAGTTCAGAGTCCAAAGAAAAAAACCTCCAAAACGAGTAAAAGCAACTACGTAAAGTGCTCAATACACGAAGCAGAGCAAACCTAATATAAACCTAAAGAGCCAGGCAAACCTACCTAGGTTTCACCTAAATGGATTGTCAGGGTAAAACTGGCCAGTTTTACCCTGATGATCCGTTTAGGTGAAACCTAGGTAGGTTTGACTGGCTCTTTAGGTTTTTATATATATATATATATATATATATATATATATATATATAATTTTTTCTTCTGTAATTTTATTCATATCAAACAACAAATCTTTTTCTTACATCTAACCAGATAACAAATCTGCTCATTTTGGATCATTTCCTAAGGTTTCTACACAAGTCCCAGCAATTCTATTAGATTTAGTCCAGATTTCTGAGACACATTCTTTTCAAGCAGTTACTTCATCTTTGTTAGCATTATAATATGGTTTTGGGTAATCTTCCTTTCCACTTGAACTTCTGACACGAGATCTTATATATGCTATACATTGTTATTCTTAAACTAGTTTCTTCTCCCTTAGTTGTATAATGTTTAGATTGCTGTATTGTCTGGCTCTCTTTCTGTTTGAACTTCAAATACAAAATGTTATTATTGTAGGGATACAAAAGGCAATTATCTTCCTTTGGTCGAAATTAAGTCACATGACGGTTGCATAGTGACAAAGTAGCAGTCACCAGTCAGCTTACAGGAGTCAAACAGAGCAGTTGATTTCTTAGCTCAGGCTTCTCAGTCACGTGGTGCAGCTTGCAAGCCTATGGCACCATTTTCCTATGGAAGTATATCTTTTCCAAATATAGAAAGAAACTATCTCCGGCTCGCAGTTCTCATGTTGGGAATAAACCAAGACTCGCTGTTTCCCATTTGTGAAATCTGTCCTCACTAGGGACATAGCAGATACATCCGGCCTGCTCAAATCTGGAATCCTTAATATGGCTTCTCTTAAAAAACACAGAAAAATGACTATATTGTAAGACGCTATCTTTTCATTCTCCTGTTTGTTTTGTAAATAAGTGTTATATTTTCTTTGCATGAGACAAATGTAAATACATGTATACAAGTTTGAGTACAACTTCACCATATAAAACTCTTTCTGAGAACAAAGCATGTTCATCATTCCTTTCATCCATTCTATTCAATCCATGAAAAGCAGTGTTATTATACCATGAATATAATAATGCCTATAATGGGGGAGAATATTCACACACTTCCAACAAGTATTGAATAACAAACTTTTGTCGTTAAAAATTTTAGTCAGAATATTTACTGCTTCTTCAGAACAAATTTCTCCTGTTTTTTTTTTCTGTAGGGCAAAATTACAGTATTTTTCATGTCCTACCGGTGATAACTTTCTCAACAAAAGTGTAGTTTTTTCTCGTCTTCCCAGTCGCTGCATTAATCTCTGAAAATTTGCTTGTATCTTCTAAAATAAGCAGAAAAAGTAATTCCATCATTTGAACTATATTGTGAATTCAAATACAGCATTTGTCACCACATAAGGAGTTGAAGAATTTGTGTAATTTTCCATGTTCATCTGTATTATTTCAATTCAATGAAATGATATGCTATTAAGTCATGAATATAATAATGCCCATAATGGGGGAAATACAAATGTGAGAATGAACATTTCTTCCATAGTGCACTCATCATCTGGATCAACCCAACGTGACAGTACCTCCATTACTATTATACAAGGATTCTTTGAAACTACTTTCTTCATCTTTTTTGACTTCATGATAAAGTTTTGATTACTATATCATCTGACTATCTTTCTGTTTGAATTTCAAATACTTCAATGGGGTTTCATGCTCTGAACATCTATCAGGGCTCAAGTTAACACTCAAGTTTCGTACGAATGCTGGTGTTCCCCAAGGCTCTATACCGGGTCCTACACTGTTTCTGATATTCACCAATAAACTTCTTGATGTCATCAACTCCCAAGTTGACATCTACGCTGACGACACTATTTACTCCTGCCTTAATAGTAGATCTGTCATCGTTGACAAAAATAACCTGGCCATTGGCCTCAACAAGGACCTCCAATCTGTGGTTGACTGGGGCAAAAAATGGCTTGTAAACTTTAATGCCTCTAAAATGAAACTGCTCTCAGTTACCCACCATAGAGAACCCTCCCTGCTTCCAATCAGAATGGCTGATGCTCAACTCCACAAGAGTTCCTCTCTGCACCTGCTTGGTCTCACAATGTCCACTAACCTAAAGTGGAACAACTACATTGAATCTATAGCTTCATCTACCGCAAGGAAAGTTGGTTCTCTGTGTCACGCCAGAAGGTTTTTCTCACCCGTCCATCCTTCAAATCTACAAATCAACCATTCATCCATGCATGGAATACTGCTGCCATATATGGTCTGGAGCTCCCACTGTTCATCTCAAGGTCCTCAAGAAAATCCAGAGACAGATATGCAATGTGGTTGGTCCTGATCTGGCATCCTGTCTGCAGTCGCTATCTCACAGACGTGCTGCGGCTTCCCTCTGTCTTTTCTACAAGTACTTTCATGGCAACTGCTCCAACAAGCTACTTTAAATAGTACCCCATCTGCATGAATTTAAGCATGCTACTAGGCTGGCATCTCGGTCTCACCCTTTCACTGTTGAAATGACTAAATGTAGCCGTCTCTTCTACTCCAACAGCTTCTTATCTCGCACTTCCCGACAGTGGAACTCCCTTCCTCTTACTTGCTTCCTTGATAGCTATAATCTTCAAATATTCAAATGTAATGTTAATCGACATCTTCTGATACCTTCACCTTGATCCCTCTCTTTCTCTTTATCCTTTTCCCAAACACTCCTCTTTACTCTTACTCTCACTCTCTGTAAGCCTTTGTGAGCACTCTTGCCTTGCTTGGAGTGAATTGCTTTAAAAATAAAAAATGTCTAGCCTGGAGTGGCTCAATCCACACTTTCCAGCCTTGAGTTCAAAATAGTTTACGTGGTCTTGCCAAGAATGACTTGTCACCCACCACCTCTGCAGCCTCTCCCCCACAAATGCAACAGTAAAAGTCTACCGTTACCCTATTGCTCTTTCCATGGCAAATGTTCAAATGAGTTCTGTTCTTTAGTTCCATCAATTCAGACCTTTACTGATAGGACACATGCTATGATGATTGGGTCAAATCAGCCCCATTTCCTCTGTACTCCAGCTGTAAGGAGAAGGTTGCACTTAGACAACTGTTGTGTATACTTCCCGACATTGACCTTTTCAAAAGTAATTTGTTATCTATTCTTCTTTTTCTCACACGCTTCAACTCCTTACTATCTTCTTTTACATTCACGTGCCTCAATCAGTAATACTAATTTGAGTGGCTCTCGAGCCTTGTTTTGGGTGAACTTTGGTATGAAAAAAGAAAAAAGTTTGAGATGGAATTATATGGAAGATCAGATTGTACATAAATACCGTATATACTCAAGTATAATGCAAGTTTTTATGATTAGTTTTTTATGCAACAAATAGGGTGGGGTCACACTATACTCAGACAATTTTTTTGAAGAGATTAAAAATCATCTCTTTTCAGTGATCAATTGAACTATACACAGATAAATTTTTCAGGGGAGGGGCTAAAATTCATGCATTTTCGGTGACCATAAACTACCTGGTAGACCTGCATTCTAACGGTACCTTTAGCTAACCTTAATAACCATAAGTTCCTTTAGCCTGCCTCCCATATTTGAGATCAGAAAAACATCTGTTAGTTCTTCATTTATATAAGATATTTGTTGATTTTACGTGGCATACATAGTGGATGAGGTTTTGCTTCTCATGCAGTGACAAAAGGGAAGAAACTTAGGCTACGTAGGAGACAGGCCAAGAGTAAAGGAGCTACCGTAGTCAGGCTTGAATGTAAACAAAACTACAACATCTAAATCTTTGTATCAGATATTTTACAGCAAGTAGTCTTTCTTAGTATTTTGGGGTAGCTTTGTCCAAAAAAGAATAAAGACCATTTATTTGTTATAAAACATGTCCAGGGTGATGCCCTGTAATATTTGACTACTGGTAGGCCTACTAGTATTGCTCGGAAGCTAAATTATACACAAGCTAAAAATTGGGTTTCTCACAAAAGTTTTAAAGGTTGCACTATAATTGACATAGGGTTATACACAAGTATATACAAGGTAATTTTTCTCTTGACTACCTCAACCTTGACCCAGAGCTATGAGAATTTGGGGATTTATCAGTAAGAGAAACATAGCTGTATAATTTTTACCTCAGCAATTGATTTTCAATTTGTACAAATCCTTAACCCTGCATTAGTCATCTTTGATTTCAAAAATGTGATAGCCTTCTAGTGCCTACCTCCCACAACAACTGAGCTACAACTGTGCCATCTTGCATGCTACACACCCTCATTGAGTCAGGAGGGTAGTGGAAGGGAACAAAAGAAACAAGTTACGAACAAGTCCATTAAAGATTTTGGGAGTAACAAAACACCCCCTGTGACTAATGTAGGGCTAATGGGATTACTAATTAATAATTTCAGGAACTTTCGTTTCAGGAAGACTATATAATCAGAATCAACCATTTCAGGAACTCCAGTCTCACTTACATGAAAGCCACAAGAGTTAAGAATTTCTTTGATGACCATGTCGTTGGCTGTGCCTTTTCCATAGCACCGTTTTTCAGAAACGTAATCCAGAAGAGCAGTTTTCACATCTTCCTCTTTCCAATTAGCAACACTGCAAAACAAAAGTAAAAATAAAGATTTAGTCAGTTATATGAGAAAGAAAGGGATTGTTGGCGGTCAGGAATTAATGCAATCACTGGTAACAGAATAAGACAACTCTAGGTAGATTTATTGCTGCATTTTGTCTGTTCTACAAATATTTTCATGGCAACTACTTGGACATGAAATGATTTTAAAAAAATAATTAAAAAAGATTGATTCCAATGAAGTTAAGTACTACATAGATCCTAAATAAAAAATGAACAATCTGTAATATTATTGGTCTTGACCTGGCATTTCTGCTTTAGTCATTTTCCCACCACCATAACATAGCTTTCATGGGGCTCTTCTATAAATATTTTCATGGTAATTGTTCTCATGAGTTTTCCTCTTTGGTACCTAGACTTTATTAATTTCAATGCAGTACTAAATTGGCAGCTAGGTCTCATCATTTTACTATTGAAATGACTGGATGTAACTGTGAGGTCTACACTATCAGTTTCTTCTCTCGTGCTTTTTGCTTGTGAAACTCTCTTCCAGCTTCTTGCTTTCCTGTCAACTTTGATCTTCAAAAATTTAAATGCAATAACTTATCTTCTGTCTTAATTCCTGTTCTTTTTTATTGTTCTCTCTCCTTAATAATGTTTTCTTTTTCTCATATTCCATAACACTCAGTAACCTCTTGCATCTTAGTGGCTTTATTGCCTTGCTTAGAGTGAAATGATTTTTAAAAAAAGTAAAACAGCTAGTGCCATATTTCAGGGTCAGCCATCTCAACTTCATTTACTTTCTCCTGGCGTCCTGGGAATGACGATAAACTACATCCAACCAAAAGGCCGTTGATCCAATCAATCGGCTGGTCATGTCATGCCCCCATCACATCTAACCCATCCCAAAACAACTACAACTTACAATTAACTTTCCCTCCCAAACCCTACACTAAATATACTAACACCTTACCCCTAAAATGTGATGGGAAACAATGATGTTGCCAGCTATACGTTTTTGAAACAATGATGTTGCCAGCTATACGTTTTTGAAACAATGATGTTGCCAACTATACGTTTTTGAAACAATGATTTTGCCAACTATACGTTTTTGAAACAATAATGTTGGCAGGGATACATTTTTTTTATGAAACCATGATGTTGCCAACTATACGTTTTTGATATATCTAGTAAATACTGGATCTGGCATTAAATAACCCATAGTGGTTGATATGCCATAAAACCCCAAACAAACAAACAAACAAACTTTCTCCTGTGGCTTCTCTCTGTCTTTTCTACAAATATTTCCATGGCAACTGTTGCAGTGAGCTTTCTTCAATGGTCCCTTAACTGAATGAATTTAAGCATACTACTAGATTGGCAACTAGGTCTCACTGTTTTACTAACTAGATGCAACTGTCATTTTTATTCTAACAGTTACTATTCTCGCACTTCCCACCTGTGGAACTCCCTTCTGATTTCTTGCTTCCCTGATAACTACAATCTTCAAAAATTTAAATGCATTTTCAATCACCATCATCTGTCTTCTTGAATCCTTTTTTGCCTTTTCCTCACTCCCCCCCATTTTCAATATTCTCATTCACTTTCACTCCCTATAACCTCCTGTTATATTTCCGTGCTAATAGGAATATATACTTGAAAAACAAGGTGGATAGAATAAGTAAAGGTTTATTGTAAAAAAAAGTCAGTACAATAAGAATAAAGGTAACAGTTACGCACAAGGTCGTCAGAAGTAGTAGTGAGTGCTACTATTGGGAGGTCAGTAGTTCTTGTGTCAGTCCGAGTCATACTCAACAGATCCCAGCTAGTGTATTTGCCAACCGCCCCACGCGGTCATGTGTGGCACAAGGCCGAATTTAACGTGAGGTATCTGAGCCCATAGGCTTGGGCAAAAATTCCCCATAGACTCCATAAAAAATGGGGTCAGGTCGGTCTACCATCCCAGATGAGACTCTACCCTTCGGCAGAGAGTTCAACCGTATACCTGAAAAGATTCCAGCTAGCCCCCCCCAATGAAAAGATTCTTTACTAGCTTCCCCATGAGGGTAGATGTGGCACAAGGCCAAATTTAACGTGGGTCTTCCGAGACAGTATGCTCAGCCAAAAAATCCCCGTAGAACCTGCATAAATGGGATCGGGTCAGTCTACCTCTCCGAATGAGACTCTGCCCTTCAGCAGTGCCTCGTCCGGGTTCCTCTCTGCCCAAAGGCAGAGAGTTCGATTCTATAGATGAAAAGATTCCAGCTAGGATATCTACCCCCCACGAGGGTCGTATGTGGCACAAGGCCAAGTTTAATGTGGGTTTTACAAGCTCATAGGCTTGGCCAAAAATATTCCTTTTCGAACCCATATAAATGGGTTCAGGGTCAGTCTACCTCTCTGCCTGAAGAGTTTGACTGTGTAGCCAAAAAATATTTTGGCTAGTCTCTGTAGTCTGTTGACTTACTGATACTTATAGGTAGTTACTACCTATAGTGTAGTCACTCATGGGGGTGACAGGTTATTCCATTACATCACCTTCCACGTTCTAGTGGCATTGACACCTTCATTGGGGTGAAATGATAAAAAGAAAAGTTTATGGATGTTTGCTTGCACTTAGAACATGTTAACATCATAAAATCTGAAAAATATAAACAAGGAAACATTCTCAGTCCTTGAAACTTACTCTGGAATCTCTCCTCTCTCTTCCACTGGTGCACTTGGAACTGGACTCAGAAATGGTGTAGGGGGAGGTAAAAAATCTGCAATACAAAAAAATTGGATATATAAAAGACTATAGTGACCATACACTGACATGCCAAAAGTCATGGCAGTTCAGTATGTAAAGGTAATGGTTGGTGGCTCCACCTAATCTTGACATCATGGAATTAGAGTATTGGATTTTACTTTAGTGCTTATTCATAGTTTTTTTTTTAATCAGTATCACCCCAAGCAGGGCAGTACAGCCACTAGCATGCAAGGGGTTACAGGATGTGGAGGAATTAGGAACAAAAACATTATTAGTAGAAAGAAAAGAGTAATTAGAAGAACAGTTGATAGCGATTGACATTGCATTTAAATCTTTGCAGATTAAAGTTGGTTGGAAAGCAGAGAGTAATCTTCCAGATTAAGTTATTTGAATAAGAATCAGTAGTTTGTCAACACTCTATCATTTAATGAAAAGATAAATTAGTTCAAAGTGATAGAAAGAAAATTGCTTCTGAGATATACAAAGGCACACCTTTTTTTTTGCTTAGCTTGTCTAATATGATGATCTATGTAAATTTCTTAGAGGTGTTAGGTAATATCAGTAATAAGTGAATGGCTTGGTTAAATTATTCAATTATATATTTAGTTTTATGCTCTTGTTTTATATAGCTCAATAGTTATAATATTGGATTTGACTTCAATCTATTATAATGTTAGGACAATGCTGTTTATTCTTTATGGCAAGATTTTTTTTTCAGGCTATGAATATTATGGAACATATATTTTACCAACAGGTGTTCTTCATAATGTTAATCCTGTAAGTTCTTTTTTCACTTTTTTCACTTTATTTTTTAACTTGTTTTATAACTTAATGTTCGTGGTCAAAAACAGATAGAATTGTTTCCACATTATATACACAGACGTGCCAAAAGTCATGCGATAGTAGTATATAAAGGTAATGGTTGGTGGCACCATCATATCTTGACAATATAGAAATGCACCAATCTATATGAATTATGCTCTGGAATCTGGTGAATTAGTATGAATTGGGATCATGCACCATGTCATTGAGCCAAAGTTATCTAGAATTGGTTTGAGAGGCATTCTGGAAACTTCCAACAAATGGTGTGATGGCCATGTTTGTCTGATATGGACCCAATCAGCAATTTATGAGGACATGGAGAGGTTTATTTGCATACAAAATCTTGCGTTTACAAATATCAGAGACTGGCAACTATCAAGATGGCATAGTTTAACATCTCTTCAGAGATTATTGACCACTTGAAGAACTGATATCCTTATCTGTCTATATTTCTGAGGTGAGGTATTATGTACACTGTTTACATTATTTGGACTATTGTCCTCATCTTTCTCACCATATTTATTACAACATTTCAACCATTGTACACTCCGGCCTTCTTCAGGTGGTTGGAATGTCGAACTGAACCCTTTATTTCGCTCACTGGGGTAGACTGTTCTAGTTCCACGTGCCATGTTTAATGGATGTCAGTTATCAGTTATCTCCTGTTAATACTCCTCTCCAAGTTCTCCACTGCCTTAACCGGGATAAAGGCATTAGTTAGATCCAGTGACAGGACCCAAAGATTGTGAGTTCAATACCCGGTTAAGGCAGTGGAGAAATTTCAGAGAAAAATTAACAGGAGATAACTGATAACTGATACCCATTAAACATGGCACATGGAACTAGAACAGTCTACCCCAGTGAACGAAATAAAGGGTTCAGTTCTACATTCCAACCACCTGAAGAAGGCCGGAGTGTACAATGGCGAAACATTGTGATAAATATGGTGACAAAGATGAGGACAATAGTTTGAATAATGTAAATAACTGATATTATGTTACATTGCTGTACTTTGCTGGTATGGAAGAGGTTCTACATGATGCTAAGTACAATCTCCTGCCTTTTGGCATGTCGGTGTATATTGACATATTTGTGAGAAGAAAAACTGACTTATAAATTTCAAGTATCCCGCTGTGTGACAATATATTTTTGAATGGCCATTATGTCAAAAAGTTGCTTCTGAGGGAAGAGAGAATGATTTGACTATAAGGACTTTGTCATGACTATATTGGCTGGTAAGTGCAATTACTTGAGCAGGTCTAATGGTTAACATTTTTATTGGAAAGACTACGGTAGGCTGATCGTAATGATATACACAATGGGATACTGAAAAGTTCTTGGCCCAACCATCTCCCAAAATATGACTAAATATTTGGTCTCCTTTTGTTGTTTGGTCTTATCAGCGACTCTTTATTTTGTGAACGAGAGACTGAATTTAGAGTAGAAAAGTGTTTATTTTATTTATTTACTTTTTAATAAAAATGTTTGAAACATTTATGCATGGCACAGACACAGGGGTACTGAAAAGTCTCATTATGACCTGCAAGGGATTAAGAAAATTTCTTATGTTTAGTCATTTGCTTAGATTTTGGTAAGTGCTAAGAATACTTTGGAACATATATTTTACAAACAGGTGTTCTTCATAATGTTAATCTTGTTAAGTTCTTTTTTTCATTTTTCTTTATAACTTTTTTTACAACTTAATGTTAGTGGTCAAAAACAGAGATAGAATTGTTTTCCACATTATATACACCGACGCGCCAAAAGTCATGTGATAATAGTATATAAAGGTAATGGTTGGTGGCACCATCGTATCTTGACAATATGGAAATGCACCAACATATATGAATTGTGCTCCAGAATCTGGTGAATTAGTATGAGTTGGGATGCTAAAAAGTAATTGGCCTAACCATGTCCCAAAATATATCTAAAAATTTGGTCTCCTTTTTAAGGAGCTTGTTGTTTGGGCTGAGTACTTATCAGCTCCCCTTTATTCCAAATCATTTTAGCAGAAATTATATGTTTACTGTTCCATCAGATTCTCACCCAAACTTTACACACATTGGTTTGTTTTTAGACGTTCTTGTACAACTGATTTTCTTACCTTCAGTTTTTTTTTTTTTCTTAAGGCTTTTTAAACAAAATAAACAGTAAAACTTCAATGATGTTTCTCAGATATCCCTAACATTGTTCAATAGATAGACCTGGAGACTTTTGCATCAATAAATGCATTCTAAATTCTATTTCTACAGAAAACCATTGCAAATGAGGAAAATAAAATTATTGTTTATACTCAGAAATTGATGCTAGTATGACCAAATTATTTATACTGTAAATGCATAACAATTTTACTATAGAACTGCATTGTTTGGTTTGCTTTGCTTTGCAGTATATCGACCTCAGTGGGTTATTTAATGCCGACAATTTTTATTTCTGGTAATATTTTTCCTTCAAAAATGTATAGCTGGTAATATCTTTTTTTTTTCAAAAATGTATTGCTGGTAATAAATTTTTTTTACAAAGTATTTCTGATATTAAAACCCATTTTTACACTTAAATAGTGTTTCGACCCCAGTTTAAGGGTTAACTATTTACTCATAGCTGACAGGTGCTACCACCCCGGGTCAAAAGTGGACCTGGGAACACCAGCAATTAAGAGGTGGTTCCAGTCGCCTCAAAACCTCCTGATCAGTGGCCTTGCTGTTGGACGTAGTTTATCATCATACCCAGGACGAAGAACTGCATTGTAAATAGTTTTGTTATAGAAATGCAAAGCAAATGAGGAAGAAAGAGATTGTCATTAGGAATTAATGCAATTATTACTGAGAGAACAGGGCTATTACATTTTGCAAAAGTCATTTTATTTCCCAAGGAATGCTGAATACAATAAAATGTCTCTTACATTGATGTGCCAAAAATCCTAAGATAGCAGTATGTAAAGGTAATGGTTGGTGGCGCCACTTTATCTTGATGTTATGTTCTGACAATTCTCGTCGGAACTGTTATACTCCGTGCTAAGGGAATAAATAAGTAACACCAGGTGGATACTAGAAGAAAGGTTTATTGTACACAACAAGTACAATACGAAATACGGTAGTTATACACACAGGTCAATCTAGTAGTGAGTGCCACTAATTGGATGGTCGGACGTGTTTACGTTTTCTCTCTCACTCTCTCTTCCCTACCCCATCTCTTATAGACAGTTGACTTTATAGTTACTTACTACCTATAGTGTAATCATTCATGGGAGTACCAGGTTATTCCATTACATCACTTGATATCATGGAAATGCCCAGACATATATCAATTGTGTTCCGAAATCTAGTGAGTGAACACTGGTTAGACTGCAATTACTGGAATCTGAACTGGGCTTGATAATATTTACAAAATTGATGAGATATTCCATTTCTAAAATTGTTGAAACACCTGACAACCCTCAATCTAGAAGGGCCAAGTATGTACCAGGAATCTTTTTCTATATGCCGTGTCCATTCAGAACACTGGCAATCATGGGCCTCCACAATTTCCTGCCCTTTGTCGCTCTTAATAAATTTTATCTCTTTGTTATCTCTCCTAAACCCTGTTCTGCCATCCATTTATTTAAGCTCACTAGGTAGGTTATGCATTGTTTTTCTCTGTCACTTTTACCTTCAATCTGTCTTTTGAGTATTAAATTTTCTAAACCAACTTTCCTCACTAGAAATTTCAAATCTATCTTTCTGATGTTAAGTATAAGTGTCCTCTTCATTTCCATTTTGTCTAAAACTTTGTCATTGCCTGCATGTTCAGTCCATAGTATTCTCAGAATGATCTATTATGACATGTCTCTAATTCGTATTTAGATACATTGTATTTATTTTCAATTTTTCTACTTGAATTGTTCACCTACATTGCATATAATCTATTATTGTACATAATTAGGTTACAATAAAATTTGTATTTTATACTAATACTACTGTTGTGGTCATAAAAAAATAAAAATGAATTATAGTGTCAAAATAAAAATTATAAAAAAATAATTATAACAATTATAATCATCATAAATTCACTCATTCTAAACCAATGAGAATCAACCCCACTTTTCTCCTATGCACACACAAATACATGACATTCTCACTATCAGACAAGCAGTTCACACAAGCAGATCATTAACACATGCATCAACGAAAATTTCATCTCCTTTTCCATTTCAAGCCATAATAGTAATATTTATCTTTTAGCACTCAACAAATTTTGAGGTGAGGAAACTCTAGACACTTGTATTCTCCAATTATCTTGACACTCATTACACATATCTGTAAAAAGAAAATTTACAAGAAAGACAGCATACACTTTACTTATTCTTTATCTTATCCTTCCAATCTATATTTAATCTCCATTTGACCCCAAACTCACAATTTTACTCAGTATTACTCTGTCTTGTGTCTCCAGCACCACAATACAACCAGATAATAAATAATACTTGTTTTGTTGTTTCCATATCTTGTTGTTTCTCATTTTTATGAGCATTTTTTGTATATATAGAAGTCAGGGGGTTTATAATTATTTACTCAGAGTTTTAACTCCCTCTACACTACCTTATGACAATTAAGATGTGGTAGAATGAACATTGATATCATAGATTGGGAGGTGCACAAGGCACTTTCACCAGCCCTGCACACATGTCTCCCAAAGTCTGATGGACACTTGCCTCCTAATGTTGGAGGGACACTCGTCTTCCTATGTTGGAGGGACACTCATCTCCCTATGTTGGAGGGACACCTGTTTCCCTATGTTGGAGGGACACCTGTCTCCCTATGTTGGAGGGACACTTGTCGCCCTATGTTGCAGAGACACTTGTCTCCCTATGTTGGATGAACACTTGTCTCCCTATGTTGCAGGGACACTTGTCTCCCTATGTTGGAGGGACACTTGTCTCCCTATGTTGGAGGGACACTTGTCTCCCTATGTTTCAACTGAATTTCCTTTGGAGTTTTTTTCTGCAGGGTCAGGAATTTGATTGCATGGAAATCCACATGTTAATTTCATGAGACAAGGTCATTCCCTTTTTGGTTAGGTCAAGAAATTGCCCTTCATATTAAATGCTCCTCATATACATCTAATGTAAAATGTCTTGCAAATTATTTTACTATGTATATTCATTGTAAATGTGACAGAAAAGTATTGTCATTGGTCAAGAATTAATGCATACCATAAGCAATACAGCCAATATATATATATACAATACTCACTTTTGTTTCTTATTCATAATCATTTTTTGTAAATTTATGTTTACCAGCAAATGAATGATTAAAACTTACCCCCAGCAGTGAAGCCAGCTCCTTCATAGCCAGCCACGGGGTTCATTTGAGGTGGAGGTTGATCTGGGACAGGCATCTCTCCGTTTGGGGTATTGCCATCAAACTGGGGAGCTGTACATGAAAGCAGAGATGTAATTCTTTTGTAAAAGTCTGGCACGTGGTCATTTTTATTCATCTCGTTTATAATGGATCTACAGATGAAAAAGTGATTTTAACGGACGGGCAGGCTATGAGAAACAAACTGAAACACAGAGATATGCAGAAAGATAATTAACAGATGAAGACAGACAGATGAGCACAGATCGCCAGATATGAATAATGTGAGACACATAGACAAATATGAACGGAGGCAGAGAAAAACAGACTTTTCGAATACATCACGCATTCATCATCAGGCTGTATTTTTTCCTTTAGAATCAAAACTGGAAGACGAAATAAATGTGTTTTTCCGACCGAAACATGTTTTTAAGAATGAGCTATTTATTAACGGCTATGTAGTGTTGGAGCGTGCAAATCGTAACGCTAAAGTTCAAATATTTCGAGTCAGAATTTTTGTGAATTTTGTAATTTGGTAAATCCACAAATTTTTTATTAGAAGTGTTCTTCAGTTAACATGACATGAACTAAGTAGATAGTTCAATTAACCGAGTGATATGTCTTAGTTGTTTCTTTCTCAGGAATTCTTTACTGCAGATCAATTGTTTTTCATGAACATAATAAAATAGGCAGCATATAATTTTATATTACAATTATATGCATATATTAAAATAAGAAGAAAGAAACGGTAAGATTTATAATCCAGTGTTCTAAGCAGTTATTTTTATTTTTTAAAAAACATTGCTCGATACAAACAGTAGAGCAAAATATTATAATTATTTTCTTTTTTTTTATTTTTACAAAGAAAATAATTATAATATATATATATATATATATATAGATAGATAGATAGATAGATTTAAACATATATGGTTAAATATAACAGATAATGAATGTCTATTATGTTTATATGTGTATATTTGCTTCAATTTCAGGAGAAAATAAAGACAAAAATTGTCCACCATTGGGATATTTTTATTATGCTGTTCCTTGATCTAAGCTTTCGGCTCATATGAGTAAAGACAATCCTTAAAAATCAATTTCAGTTATAATTTATTTCATGAATATACTTAAATATTCATCTCTTCAGACTGAAGGTTTTTTGCTTGTATATATATATATATATATATACATATATATATTATATGGATAAAATAACTGAAAAGTTGCAAATTAAAAGAAAAAAAATTGGGTGTTTTTTTGTGAAAGTATTTATTTATATGTTTTTATATATTTGATATTTCAGACCGCCTCGGTCCTTCCTCAGAAATTAATTGAATAACTGTGTTCGGAAGTTTGTTTACAAGTAGCGTCCGTCGCGAGACGCGGACGTCACGTGATGTGGAATGCAACTAGCTGAACACTTTAATCTACCAAGACACTCATTAGATGACTGTAAATGTTTATTGATAGACTCCGAATTTAGTTCCACATACACACGCAGAAAAAAAGAGAAATACTGGATTTTAAAATTAGACACATATAAACTAGGGTTAAACAAAGATTTGGGTATTTTAAATCTGTATAAATATTTCAATAGTTAAAAAAACTCTTTAGATATAGTTAAAAAAACCTTTTTAAACAACATCTAAAATACTATCATTAGATTTACGTTAGAAATATTCAAACACAGTTGCATTCCACATCACGTGACGTCCGCATCTCGCGACGGACGCTACTTGTAAACGAACTTCCGAACACAGCTATTTAATTAATTTCTGAGGAAGGACCGAGGCGGTCTGAAATATCAAATATATAAAAACATATAAATAAATACTTTCACAAAAAAACACCCAAATTTTTTTTCTTTTAATTTGCAACTTTTCAGTTGTTTTATCCATATTATATACATATCAAGAAAGTATACGTGGCTTCTCATTATGCTATATATATATATATATATATATGTATGTTTCTTATATCATTATTAGTCATCTAAGATCACATGAAAATCAGCAGTTTAATATTGACTATGTGACTGTCCTTCCCGACAGACCTGCAGAGTACTTATGTCAGTTTTGTGACAGAATTTGCAGGTATGGTGCCAGGGTGAGGAGGCACACATGAGTTACATGAGGAGAAAGCCAGTTTCAAGACTCTACAAAAGTATTTTGAGTGTCATATATGTAAAAAAGGAAGCATGAGCAAGGCTGGTTTGCAAAGACATCTGTGGACCCAAGGCCACTCAGCTCAACATTGAAGAAATGGCTGCTTTCTGTAAAGAAGTGGCAGTTATCATATATATTTCTAATAACTATATATGTTATATTTAGTAGAGATCTGTTTCTTTTCTAAGCAGTATATTTTTCATGTTTTTTCACCTTCCATCCTACATGTTTTTTGAACAGGTATCCCCATTATGTGAGGGATATCCTCACATAATGGGTGGTGGTTCAAGTCCTGCCAAAGGACACACTGTCTTTATTAATGATTCTCAAAATAAACTGGGTCAGTTGACAAAATATATACCGCTTAAAAAAAAAAAAAAAACATCTGCTCAAACACATCGACCCACAAAATATAATGTTTAAAAGGAATAAAAAATAATGTCACATTATGCATTAAAAAAAATTCATTAATTCCTTTAAATGAAAGAAAAAAGATAGATATAAATAGACTGAGATAGATAGATATAAATAGACTGAGATAGATAGATATAAATAGACTGAGATAGATAGATAGATATAAATAGACTGAGATAGATAGATAGATAGATAGATATAAATAGACTGAGATAGATAGATAGAGAGATAGATATAAATAGACTGAGATAGATAGATAGATATAAATAGACTGAGATAGATAGATAGATATAAATAGACTGAGATAGATAGATAGATAGATATAAATAGACTGAGATAGAGAGATAGATAGATATAAATAGACTGAGATAGAGAGATAGATATAAATAGATATAAATAGACTGAGATAGATAGATAGATATAAATAGACTGAGATAGATAGATAGATATAAATAGATATAAATAGACTGAGATAGATAGATAGATATAAATAGACTGAGATAGATAGATAGATATAAATAGACTTCAAATAGATAGATAGATATAAATAGACTGAGATAGATAGATAGATATAAATAGACTGAGATAGATAGATAGATATAAATAGACTGAGATAGAGAGATAGATATAAATAGACTGAGATAGATAGATAGATAGATATAAATAGACTGAGATAGATAGATAGATAGATAT
The DNA here is from genome assembly GCA_964036315.1 of Acanthosepion esculentum. NCBI lineage: Eukaryota > Metazoa > Mollusca > Cephalopoda > Sepiida > Sepiidae > Acanthosepion > Acanthosepion esculentum. Next base: position 14,591,533 of record OZ038510.1, read on the forward strand.
AAATAGACTGAGATAGAGAGATAGATATAAATAGATATAAATAGACTGAGATAGATAGATAGATATAAATAGACTGAGATAGATAGATAGATATAAATAGACTGAGATAGATAGATAGATATAAATAGACTGAGATAGATATAAATAGACTGAGATAGATATAAATAGACTGAGATAGATAGATAGATATAAATAGAATGAGATAGATACGTACAGACTCAGGTTAATAAATATGAATAGAATGAGATAGATATGAATAAACTGAAATAGATAGGAAGACACTTAGATTGATAGACATGAATAAACTGAGGTAGATAAATTGATATGAACAGACAGATTAGTCTTACGCTTATATCCTTGGGGAAAAGATAATGGTGTTCCAGTAGCATTTGGGCCAGCAGGAGCAGTAAGGGGTGCACTGCTATTTGTAACCTGTGCTAAAGAATTCCCTCCATACTGACCACCATGCATAGGCGGTGGTCCACCTTGATACCCCTGCTGAGGCCCTTGTGGTGGCCCACCAGAATATCCATTCTGAGGTCCTCCAGGGTATCCTCCTTGTGGCTGGGGTGCTGGCCCTCCAGGATATCCTCCTTGTGGCTGGGGTGCTGGCCCTCCAGGATATCCTCCTTGTGGCTGGGGTGCTGGCCCTCCAGGATATCCTCCTTGTGGCTGGGGTGCTGGCCCTCCAGGATATCCTCCTTGTGGCTGGGGTGCTGGCCCTCCAGGATATCCTCCTTGTGGCTGGGGTGATGGCCCTCCAGGATATCCTCCTTGTGGCTGGGGTGCTGGCCCTCCAGGATATCCTCCTTGTGGCTGGGGTGCTGGTCCTCCAGCATATCCTCCTTGTGGCTGAGGTGCTGGTCCTCCAGCATATCCTCCTTGTGGCTGAGGTACTGGTCCTCCAGCATATCCTCCTTGTGGCTGAGGTACTGGTCCTCCGGTGTATCCTCCCTGTTGTGGATATTGACTTTGTGATGGTACTTCTCCAGAATATCCACCTTGAACTGGGGGAGTTGCTCCTGCTGCATATCTACTCGGATCTGAGTATGCTCCTTGTCCTGGAGGAAGCGGTCCACTTGGATATCCACTCTGTACTGGTGGTTGTCCTTCTTGCATTGGAGGGACTGAACTTTGGTCTACTCCCCCATAATTTGGATGGGATTCATGGATTTTCTGGTAACTGCAAAAGAAAATGAAAAAATTTGATTTTATAGTAAGCGTAATAGTTAAGCAATTATGACACGTTTTTGTATGAATTACATCACTGAAATATCTTGTCAGCCATACCAGGGAAATCATTTCATTCATCATATATATATATATATATATATATATATATATATATATATATATATATATATATAACAGGGGATGATATCTATGTATCAGTCTGTCTTTGTGATACTTTTTCAGTCGAGATCCATCCAACCGATTTTGATCAAATTTGGCACATACATTGTACAATGTAAGAGATTGGTTCTTAGTGTAAAAAATTGATCATTTTTTAAAAAATCGATAAAGCCAATCAAAAATCAATAAATTCAACTTTTTTCTTCCAATTTTGTTCAAACTCAGTATGTAGGTTACTTACATCATGATGAGCTCAACGATAACTCATTTTTATTTCTATACCACTGCATTTAGCAAAAAACAGCAAAAAATGAAAAATCAATTTCAACACAAATTTTAAACTAAAAAATCCCTCAATTTTCAAGCAGTCTAATACAAACTTTACTCAGTTGTAGCCAACAATAAACTGATTGATCAACAGTCACTTAACTTGATAATTGTGTCCACCCATATAGTGAAAACTCATGTAAATAGCGAAAAATGGTGATTTTTACTGGTTTCTTTCTTATTTTTTGTTGATCTTTCAACCAATTTTCATCATACTTAACAATTGCTTTATAAATGTATATTCTTTTACATCCCTGGTAGCACACTGACAAATTGAATTTCAAAAACTCCAAAATAATTGTGATCTGAAGTGGGTCTTCATGTTGCCTGTTTTACCTCTTCATGCCCTCAGCTAATTTCAATTGAACAAATACAGACTACTTCTGTTGTCAGTAACTGCATTAATTCAAAATGTTTTTAATGAAAGTACTTTAAAGTAATTGAAGAAGATAGACTCTTTTACATCTAAACATGATGCTGTTTTTGCTCCATTCTAATTGAACGCATTTTTGGATCAACCAGCTGGTTATGACCAGTTTTAGTCATAACTAAAACTTATCTTGAATCATTGTCTAATTCATGTTTAGAGTAAAAACATACAGAAAGAATAGATTTCTCACAAAATATCTTAACCACAAATAAATATAACATATTTTATTAATGACAAAGACATTTTGCTAATCCTTCATGTAAGCAGTATAAAATAAACTGAGCAAACTTGGACCTTCATGCCCACAAAAAATAGAATGTCAAAAGGACAGTTTTTCCCTTGACACCACTATTATTTTAACTACCTCCCATCCTTGGCAATGTTGATTTAAAAATTGATGATTATAATTTAATAAAACCTAAACATATGATGAAAGTTAATTTATACATTTTCTTTGTTCTTTATAATTTACATTAAAAACTATTTATTAGATTGTTTATTTACAAGAACAATTTTATATTTACAACATTCCAAAAAATAATATAATTAAAACTAATGCAATGCAAGAAATAAATAAAACAATTTTTTATTCATAAATTTATAAATATTTACTAAATTATTAAAATATATAAGTCAACAATTAAAAAAAATCCTTATAATTTACCATTTTATAAAATTTGAATCAATTGGCAGTTAGCCAATGTTTGCCAACCATTCCAATAATCTAATAAATAATGTAAATAATCACGCTAATAAATAAATAGTGTTTATTATTTTTGCTGTCAATTCTCAAGAACAAAGAAAATGTATAAATTCACTTTCATATATTTAGGTTTTATTAAAATTTTAATCATTGTTTTAAAAAAAACAATAAACATTGCCAAACATTGACTGTAATTAAAATAGTTGCAGTGTCAATGGAAAAACCATCAGTTGAAACTCTGTGTTTTTGTGGGCACAAAGATCCAAGTTTGCCATGAACTGCTATTCCCTGAATGGCATAAAATCAATAAGACCAAGGTATATATGTTTATTACAATTAAACATTATTACAACAGGTAATGGTGGACAATGTAGAAAATAAATGCTGAGAACACAGAACTGTTCTTGTACTACAGGATCCACATAATACTGCTGATGAATAACAACATCATAAGAGTAGATCCTGGGGTTGATTTCTGTGTCAATTGCTGTTATGCTACTCGTATATCCTTTGAGCATTTCCAAAGACCATAAAAGTACTTTGATGCTTACATGATTTGCAATACCAGCTATTAACCATTTGTTGCATCTTGATAGACATTTAGCCCAAATGGCTGGTTGCACTGTCAACTGTTTTGAATGAGCCGTCATTGGGTTAACCAAGACAGCACAATTATAGGCTCCCCTACGAGGATTGCTGTGCTCCAATAAGCACCAGTTTTGTTACGTTTATTAAAATTAAACGTTATTACAACAGGTAATGGTGGACTATGTAGCAAATAAATGCTGAGAACACGGGACTATTCTTGTACCGCTGACGCCACACAAATTTGTGATGATGCAACGTGAACACCATCTCAGTAATTGTTCACTTAAATGGTGTAAAATAACTTTCTATTCCCTGAACAGCATAAAATCAATAAGACCAAGGTATAAATGTTTATTACAATTAAACATTATTACAACAGGTAATGGTGGACAATGTAGAAAATAAATAATTCAGACTATTGTCCTCATTTTTGTCGCCATGTTTATCAATGTTTTTGGCCGACAGATACTGTAGAAAATAAATGCTGAGAACACAGAATTGTTCTTGGACCACAGGATCCACAAAATGCTACTGATGAATGACAACATCATAAGAGTAGATCCTGGGGTTGATTTCCTCAATTCCAGCAGAAGCAGCCCAGGTTGAATATACAACATAATCACCTCCTTTCAGAGGCTCTGAAACACTTGCACGAATCCCCACACAATACCACCGATTACCCAATAGCCACAATAACCTTTTTTTTTCTTTTTTTTTTAATTTTTGGGAAGGATATTAAAATAATCAAAAACCTTATACTGGCAACCACCCACCTGCATACAGATAGAAAATGATTTCAACAGATATACAAAAATAGGAAGGAATGTAAAACAAGATGTCTTCTCACTGGACTTATTCAAAAAAAAGTGATGGACAGAATATTTAAAGATATAAAATGACAATTTACTTTACGTTGCTTAAGTAAACGGTTACTGAAATTTCTCACATGACATTAATAATTCTTTTAACACCATCTACAAATTGTTTCAAATCGTTGACCAATTCCGGTTGCCAACTTTGAGAACGAACAGGGCAAAAGACAAGATTAACAGGATTCATAAAGTCCAAGGACGGAATGCTGATATTAGAGAAAGAAAAATAGTTCAGAGATAGAACGAATATATCAGAGAACACATCCATAATGAAAGAGAGCAACCGGCAATACACAGAAATGGGATGGAAATATTATAATCTGAAGTGGAAGCTACACTGGCCTAATTGAACAGAAACAAAGTGGCAGGGCCAGACGGAATTGTAATAAAGATTCTGGAGACCTTAGACGATTTCGACATAAACAACACCACAAAAATAATAGATGAAATCTACAACAGTGGTGATATACAAAAGACCTAATTTGATCTTTTTTCATAGCACTGCCTAAGAAGCCAGGTGCAAATGAAGGTGAACTCCATCGGACTATCAGCTTAATGAGTCATAACAAAACTTATCTGAATATTTATGCTCAAAATGCTATCAAAAAGAGCAATACAAATGCAAAAGTAGATATACCTGTTTTTTATAGATTACAAAAAGGCATTCAATAAAGCACACTGCAAAGATCTGTGGTTCTGCTCAGCAACCTTGACATATTTGGGAAGGATATTAAAATAATCAAAAACCTTATACTGGCAACCACCCACCTGCATACAGATAGAAAATGATTTCAACAGATATACAAAAATAGGAAGGAATGTAAAACAAGATGTCTTCTCACTGGACTTATTCAACCTAGATGGCACAGTGTTGATAGCAGACAATACACCCAGCCTCTTCCTGAAGGAGGTGTACTGCCTGAGGGATGAACCCTTGGGGTTTGAACAAATATTATTGGCCGAGGAACAAACCACTCTGCCAGCCAGCACACAGTACAAAATAGAAAATTGTTATTGATTATAATTTTAATTTATAGAATTTTAAAAAGTAATTTTATGTGATACTGATTTATGTAATTCTAAACTTTATACATTCCTAAGTGTGCTTTCCTCCATATTTTATCAGTCCAGCGGTAGTCATTTATCCCATATACCTACTCTACCCATACAACTTCAGCATTTATATAGTCTATACCTTGGCTATGATAATTAGACAGTCATTTGCATATCGCTACACTTTGAATCCTGTTCTCTTTATTATTCTTTCACTTCGTTTACATTTTCTCAATTTCTTTCATTCTAAGTAACCCCCTTTTGTCTTTGTGGCTTTATGATGTAATGGAATAACCTGTCACCCCCATGAGTGACTACACTATAAGTAGTAACTACCTATAAGTATCTGTAAGTCAACAGACTACAGCGTCTAGCTGAAATCTTTTTCGACTGATCAGTCGAACTCTCTGCCTTCGAGCAGAGTATCATTCAGGGAGGTAGACTGACCCTGAACCAGTTTTTACGGGTTCAAATAGGGAATATTTTTGGCCGAGCCTACGGGCTCGGAAAACCCACATTAAACCCGGCCTTGTGCCACATGCAACCCTCGTGGGGGGATAGCTAGATATCCTAGCTGAAAACTTTTTCGGCTACAGTCGAACTCTCTGCCTTCGGGCAGAGAGGAACTCAGACGAGGCTCCACCGAAAGACAGAGTCTCATTCGGAGACGTAGACTGACCCTGAACGCGTTTATACAAGTTCGAAAAGGAATGTTTTTGGCCGATCCTACAGGCTCGGAGAACCCACATTAAACCCGGCCTTGTACCACATGCAACCCTCGTGTGTGGGGGGGGGGCTAAATATATAAGCTGAAATCTTTTTTGGCTAGCTGGTCGGACTCTCTGCCTTCTGGCAGAGAGGAACACAGATGAGGCTCTGCTGAAGGGCAGAGTTTCGTTCAGGGTGGTTAACCAACCCAATCCCGTTATGCGAGTTCTATGGGCATTTTTTGGCTGAGCCTACGGGCTCGGAGCACCCACATTATATCCAGCCTTGTGCCACATGCAACCCTCGTGGGGGGCTAAATATACTAGCCAAAATTTTTTGGCCAATACAATCGAACTCTCTGCCTTTGAGCAGAGAGGAACCCGGATGAGGCTCTGCCAAAGGGCAGAGTCTCGTTCAGGGAGGTAGAATGACCCTGATCCCATTTATACAGGTTCGAAAGGAAATATTTTTGGCAGAGCCTACGGGCTCGGAGCACCCATATTATACCCAGCCTTGTGCCACATGCAACCCTCGTGGGGGGGCTAAATATACTAGCCAAAATTTTTTGGGCGATACAATCGAACTCTCTGCCTTTGAGCAGAGAGGAACCCGGATGAGGCTCTGCCAAAGGGCAGAGTCTCGTTCAGGGAGGTAGAATGACCCTGATCCCATTTATACAGGTTCGAAAGGAAATATTTTTGGCAGAGCCTACGGGCTCGGAAGACACACATTAAACTCGGCCTTGTGCCACATCTACCTTCGTGGGAGGGGCTAGTAAACATTGACTAGCTGGGATCTGTTGAGTACGACTCAGACTTACGTGAGAACTACCGACCTTCCAATAGTAGCCCTCACTACTGGATTGACTTGTGACAACCTTGTGCATAACTGTTACCTTTATTCTTATTGTATTGTTTTTTACAATAAATCTTTACTTATTTTATCCACTGTGTTTTTCAAGTATATATTCCTATTAGCATGGAATATAACACTTTATTCCCTTGCTAGGGGTGAAATGAATAAAAAAAAATAGAAAATTGTTGTTGACTATAATCTTAAAAATTATAAGTGCATTTCATTCATATTTTATCAGTCCAGCAGTAGATGTCTACCTTGTATACTGAGAGCTACTCTACCCTTACTGCTTGGTAATTTATATAGTCTTTGCCTTAGATATGCTAACTGGACTGTCATTTACATATCACTATATAGACATTGATGGACATTTATTTTTAGTTTTCATTCATCAAGGTCATCAAATTTTTATGAGAAGAAAGACGTTTTTAATCATTTTTATCCTTTATTGAAAACCCTGTTCATTGAATTTTCTTTTTTTTTTATAACTATGCCTGTTAATATCAACCTCACCCCTGTTTTACATTTTCTGATATTTTTGGGCCACCACCATCCCATATTATGGTTTCTTCCTGAATTTAGCATCCAAGAGGACTTATTTTCCTTTTATCCGTTAATTCAACTAAATCATCTGGATTATAGGATTTTGCCGTCAGACAGATTAAATCAAAGTGCAAGATGAGTCATTAATACAACAATTGTATGTCTATCAGTAAAGATTCGGTTAAATTGAATTAAATTGAATAGGTACCTCCACAGATTCACTAAAAAAATGAGCAAACACAATGAAAAATTGCCCAAAATTTAATAAAAACAAAATTTTATCATCAAAATCTTTGTTATTAAGAGGAAAGATCAAAGGATTTTATTTATTATTAAACTATTTTTTAATCCATTTTAGAAACTTCAATATTTTGGTTAAAAATCTTGATTTTCAGGCATCAACAAGTGGCTATAAATTAGTACAAGAAATTTAAGTGTCTTTTTGAGTTGAAAAACACATTAATTTGGAAATTCTTGCAAAAAAAATCATATAATTTTCAGATTTTAATGAAGCTTTCAGGACTTTAAAATTACTTTTAAAATGTTCCGTTTTTTTAGAAAAATCTTGGTAGAAATATATTTTTTACACCTGTTACCCACCATTTATTTTATTCTACAAAATTTTGATAAATTCTTTTTGTAGTGCTTAATGTTTATATTAGTCATAAGGACAAATCCTTGGAGAATTTTGTGGGGCATATAGGACCACCAGTTACAGAATCATAAAATAAACAATTAAAAACATTAATTAAAAAACTTTAAAATACCCCCCCTCATTTTTCTAAGGGGGTGGTTTCATTCATAGTACAGTGTAACCCGGATATAAGAGAGTTGTCGGGACCAGAGAAGAAGTATCTTATATTATCCGGGTTTGGTCTATTATATATACATTAACACAGGCTTTAATTTGGGACCAGATAAAAATCTCTTATATCCGGGTTTCTCTTATATCCGGGTCACTTATATCCGGGTTACACTGTCGTAGAGTTCTAATATATTCTTGCCCTCTTTTCCACACTCAAGCTGTTGGGCCACAAGAGAAGTTAACTTCAAAACAAAATCAAAGGGTTAACTTAATAACATTAAATCCAGCAAACAAAACAGTGTTATTTGTCTGCTATGATTTGTTTCCTCTACAAAACTTAGAAAATTGGGGGACAACCGAGGGGCCAGCCAAAGTTCGCGGGGGGGGGGCATTGGCACGTCCGTAGAATAGCCACTGATCACAGCACTTACGAAATGTGAATATCTCTCTGATTTTTAATAATTTTTCATTCTGTGGGTCGGAGTTGCGAGGTAAGCTAATTAACAAATTTTGATTGTAAAATTAATTTATCATTTCAAAAGAGTGCTAATAAAAAACCAAACATTGGAAATTTATAATTTCTTGGAGTGAATTATTAATTATTTGCCAAATATGTAACATTATTTATTTGGGGTGAATTTGATTGGCTTCCTTTTTTTAAATAAACTAACGAAAGAAAGAGCAATTCTCGTAAAAACGGTCCATTTTAAAACTAAAAGTTACATTTTAAATCGAATCCTCAAAAAAGAAAAACAAACTTTAAAGTTAATTTCCCGATTAAAAAGTCATTTATTCAGAATACTAATACATCCGAGCATTTCGACATGGTGTCAGTCAACGTAACTGACGTGAAGTGTAATGAATGGTTCTCTTTTCTTTTCTAAATGGTTAGCAAGCTTTTCTAGCTAGATCAGTTACGAGTTACGACTGATCCTCACTGGGTGCCCCATTCTTTCGGCCTTGTGCCACATCTAAGCTACACTTAGAAAACTATCTAGGTCATCTCGAAGTGGTAAAAATGGTTTAACAAGCTTGTCTTGCTAGAAGAACAATTACGAATGAGCAGTGAGTTCGATCCTCACTGGGTGCCCCATGCTTTCGGCCTTGTGCAACATCTCTGCTCTTAGAAAAAAAAAAACAGAATAAAAAATGCATAAGTAAATTATGCATTTTCCGACAAAATTAGACGGCAGCTCATTGGGGGGGGGGAGTAACCCGGACCGAATCCCTCTCATTTTTTTTTAACAGTTTTTTTTGTTTGAGCCTTTGACTTTTGAGATTTGTTTTAATATCAATATGTTTGGATTTAGTATGACACAAGGTGAAATGGAGATCGGCACCAATTTTCAAAGTAAGGCTTGCCTGCTTCTTTGGAGAAAAACAAAATCAGTTATTCGAAAAATGCTGATATTTTTTTTTATCCTTACACAGGCTGGCTACTAGTGAAAATCATGAACAATAGGGAATATACATTTTAAAATAAAATTGGTATTCTGGGGAAACCAACAAGGACCTGGTATTAAGCTTGATGGCCTTTTCTTGTGTAGGGAGGTACGTGGGGGATGGAGTCTTTTCCGTGAAGTTGAAAAATTAATAAAATTGTAATGATTTCATATTATAATCTAGACGAGAGGGAGTGTCAACTTTTTCCCTTTTGTATTTATCACGTTGGTTAGATTTTTTTTTTTGTTAGATGTGTGTGAGGTTTTTTAAAAATTCTGCATGTAATCTGTATTTGTTCATTTTTTTTTTAATTATTTGAAGTTTTGTTTTCTTGTTTTGCCATCATTTTTTATTTCAAATGTTTTCGCTCTATTTAAAAACAAAATTGCTATCTTACCTGTTTGTACGTTACAATGTAACTTACAAACTAAACAGGTAAGAATAGCAATAATTTTTCTTGCAATAATTTATTTAACTTACATAAACACACTGCAAGAAAAATAAACTATTGCCTAGAAAAAAGAAAATTTTTTCCCGCACTAAAAACCAAAAAGTTTAAAAACAGAATTTTACGGCATGCACACTTCACATACCCGAAGAATTTTTGATTCAGTTACCCACGAATCAACAAAAAAATGAACAGAGAAAAGATCTTTCCATCATGTAATAAATTCTAAAAATCTCTTTTTTTTCTTCTTTTCGTATTTCAAAATAGAAATAAATGCAGAAAATAAAGAAAATTATTTAAAAAGTAAAAAACCTAACCTGCCATCCATAGTAAAAATCCTGTCGTCGTCGTCGTCGTGAGGGATGGAAAAGCAATTGAAGGCAAGCAAAGCGTTAAGCAACCTTTGCTTTTTTTTAACCCACTTTGATAAACTTTGAAGTAGAAGAAAAGGGGAAATCTATACAGAACAAAATCCTTTCTTTTTTTTTCTCTTCTTACTTATTTGCTGTGAGGACAGTAGAGAGAGAGAAAAAAGATTAACAGTGTAACAGTTTTTTTTTTTGTGTAAATGTAACACTAAAAATTTAGCGTTTAACAGTGTTAATCTTTTAAAAATCTAGGTCTGTCTCTAATTCTCTCTACTACTACTCATAATAACTAACAACACATTATGATTATATTGTATTTTTATTTGGGAGTAGTGAAGAATGCTGTAATTTTATCCATACCGACATTTCTTAGCTTACAATTAGGACAAAAAAATGTTTGCAGACCTTATTTCCCAAGCATAATTGAGATTTTTTTAAGTTCAAACCTGATGAACATGTGTGATACAGTAACACGAGTCCACCATAAATACAATGTTTCTCTTTCTTTCTAAAAAGCTGAAGAGAACTTCATATTTTTCTGCTTTCGATTCTTAAGCTGCTACTGAGATGTGTAGCACAATATGGGCGTGGTGAAGTAGTCAACGAACTATGACAACATTCTACCAAAGCGGAAAATCTCAGAGCTGTGACGTGCCGAGGTTTGGTAATGTTTCGTGGTGCCAGGAGCCAACTCTTATTCAATCAATGATTGTATGCTGCCAAGACTCAAGTAGGAGTGCCTATAGAGCCTATTACGGGGGGAATATGAGAAAGCAAGCCATTTTAAATGGTTTTATGCACTAAAAACAGACGAAACATGAAATAAACACTTTTTAAATTAAAAATTTAAACTAAATTTTTATTTCACTCTTTGATTGAATGCCCTTGTGGCGGACTTACACTACATTTATTTAATTTTGATTAGGAAACCAAACTAATGTAAAGAAAGGGAGAAGGCAAATGTATCAATATACGTATATAAAAACTGTATTCAACAATGAATACAATAAAGAATGTGTACGAAAAAGCATGCAATGAGTAAGACGAGAGTTGTCTCTCTTTGACTATCAAAGTCTATTAAAGTTCTCTGAAAGAAAAGAGTTATTAGTTTATGTTTTTTAACAGTTCTGCTGTGCAAGGGGAAAATTATGTAAGTGTAAAGGAATATGCAGTTTGTGAGTTTTGAGCGAGAAGATGGGCGCATAGCTTCAACTGTCGTGGATTTCTGTGGCAACTAAAGTCTCACTAGTGCGTCTCCTCTTTTCTCATTGAATCAGGAGTGCTGCGCGGGAAGAATCATTCTCCACGAGCAGAGAATCTGATTGGTCGATACTGACCAATCAGAGCATGAGCTTTGGGGAGACTTCTGGGAGCTGATTCTCCCAAAAGTGCACAAAATCTATTATACGAAAATATAGCGATTTCAAAATTGTCGCATAAGATAGCAGCGTTGATTTCTATCCAATGAATGATTGTTATTAAAAATTTGAATTTGTATAGGTGTATGTGTGTGATGATGATGATCGCCATACCCTTCATGAATAGACGCCCGGGGCTGTCGCACCCTCTGCCCCATTTCTGCACGCTACTGTCTCAGAGGGAGACAATATTCAGAAAAAAATACTACTTTATTATTCGGACCAGCATCTCATGTTTTTTATACTTGCAACGTTTCGGCTGTTGTGGACTTCGTCAGGTGTGTACTATTATTGTAGGGCAGAGGGCGCGAACTAGTCGTTAACTGTCCTATCTCTCTAGGTTAGCTATATTCAATCACTGACCCAATCATTCGATAATATTTCTTGAACCAAAGCACATTCTTACTTACCATTCCTACTACACTCGCCATGTTTTGTACTTATTGATGAATATACTGTGGCCGGTTTCACCACATTAATTTAACTTTAGATTAGGAAACAAGACTGACGTGGAAAAGGATAAGCAAAAGACATCGTTACACATAAAATATGTATTTAACAAGATGTACAATATCAAACAACAATATGAAAGAAAGCATGCATTTAAGTAAGAAAAGGTTGAATAAAACAAGAGTTGTCTCTCTTTATCTGTAATTTTAGTATTTCAAAGTTCACTGGAAGAATGTTTATGAGAGTTTCTTATAATGACTATTCTCAGAAGATTTTGCTGTGTATGAAAAGATTATGTGAGTGTATAAGGAATGTTCAGCATGTGAGTGGTGGTGTGAGTGAGAAGATTGGCGCATGGTTTCAACTGTCGTGGATTCGTTTGGCAGCTGAATTCTCACTATATTTATGGTACGTAAACTGTACAAATGCGGCACAAGGCCAAGAAAGGGGAAAGGGGGGGAGGACGGCCATCAACCGTCTTAAGATTAAACTTAGCTAGTCACAACCACTGACCCAGGCATACAAACAATATTCATTTCATTTCACCAAAACAACGCATTCTTACTTACCATTCTTACCTCAACCACCATAATGCTTCAGAAACTCTATGAAGTCCTAAACTAGTCCCCATATTTACAATTCATTGTCTGTGGTGGGAGGGGAATAAAAATAACAATTTAAAAATCTAAAAAAAACAATGATTATTTACATATGTGTACAAAACTATATACAGTGTAACCCGGATATAAGCGAGTTGTCGGGAACGGAGACTAAGTCTCTTATATCCGGGTTTCTCTTATATCCGTGTTTGATCTATTTTGTTTTATTGACACAGGCTCTAATTTGGAACCAGAGAAAATCTCTCTTATATCCTGATTTCTCTTATATCCGGGTCTCTTATATCCGGGTTACACTGTACAAGAAACTAAACAAAAATTTTGTTAGTAGTAAAAAAAAAACACAGCCCTAACTGTGGCAGAAACATCAGTTGACGAAATCAATGCGGGACTTTAGAAAACTTAAAACATTCGTACAATTCATGCACTCACTACAAACACACACTCATTCAAACACAACAACAATTACGAAAGACACACTCGAAACGAAAGGCGCCCCGCACCTACCAGAGAACTGATATCACTAACCACCTAACGATGAGAGGGATGCGAAATTAAGCAAAAGAAAAAAAATAAGGCCAGAAATAAAAGGGGCCAATGAGCATACATACTCTAGCTAAGTTAACTTGAAAAAAAAAAAGAGAAAAGAAAACTAAACAAAACTAATTCGCTAAGAAAAATTCTTGCTTATATAAGTGACTCCAGATCGTTGCGCGTGAAAAGTTATTCTTCACGTGCAGACGATCTGATTGGTTGGCATTGACTAATCAGCGAGCGAGTTTTGGGGAGACTTAAGAAAGTTTCCGGGATCTGTTTCTCCCAAAAGTGCACAAAATTGACTACATGAAAATAGAGCGATTACAAAATTGTCACATTGCTGCGATTTTTAAATTGCCTGTAGTAATGCAGTGGTGATTTATTAACCAATGAATGCTTGGTGTTGTATGTGATTTGTATTTTTGTATGTATGCATGTTCGTGCGTAATAGATCCGCACAAAGTCGAAGTGCCTCTTTCGCCAGATGTCAGTCTTCATAGTCTGTTTATTTAGCGGAGCCGCATATCAACGCCTTATGTGTCATTTAATGTCGAAATTTAAATTTCTTTTGGAGCATTAGTAATTTCTTTTAGAAAAATGGATTTCTGATTATTTTTTACAGAAATATATTGCTGCCAATTGTTTTTACTATGAAAATGTATTGCTCGTATTTTTACTATAAACAATATTTTTATACTTTCATAGTGTTTTGACCCCAGTTTGGGGGTTAACTATTTGCCCATAGCTGGGACCCTAACAGCTACTACTACCAACCCGGGTCAGAGTGGACCTGGGAACAACAGCAATTAAGAGGTGGTTCCACGCTCCTCAAAACTGTAATCACTGATGAGTTACACCCCTTGTTTTGTTGTTATTCGTTTGATGTATCGATAGATCATTCTTAAAGTTAAAATAGGATTAACTTCTTCTTTTAATCTATCTTCCTTCTTAGGCCAACCATTTAATGAGATGAATAACCTCCTGTAGAATGGAGTTCTTAGATGTAGCATTGATAATTTTTCTGCAAGAAGCTGATCTAGTCTTTACTATGCTGTTTATGTAGTTAGTGCTATTGGTTTGCTGCATTGGATTTCTGGACAGTGCATCTGATACTAGTAAGAGTTCCCCAGGGATATATTCAGCAGTCGTGTCCACTAAAATATCAAATACAATATTGATAAACCAATCACACTCAAGAAAACACTTACATCTTAAAACACACCAATAAAAACATGGATTACAAATCAGAATGTTTGTTGTATTAGTCATCATTATTTTTAGATACCGACCAAATATCGTACGGACGTAGTAGAAGACATACCACGTGTCCTTTCAGGGCCAATTAGGAATAAATAAATAATTTAATTCTGGAGCCGATTTTGTTCGGAAAAAGTGTATAAAAACATACGAAATCCGTTCCCAAACAGGATACACGCGGCTGTCACCAAACTCCACACAACTCTCGCTGATGATCTCCATGACCTCATGTTAAAAGCGACAGTGTAGAAAAAATAAAAATTGAAGAAGAAATAAAGTGGAGAAAAAATAAAAAAATTTATAGAGAGAGATATAGTGTCTCCTGTGCGTCAGTGTGAAGGGTGATGTCAAAGACCAAAATTTAAATGAAAAATTAAATTCTCAATCAAATTTAAATTTTACCCGTATACGATCTTAAAGTAATATATTTAAATTACAATTTAATACACTAATAACACACAGGACTAAACTCCCGATTTCTTTCTCAGATTCTTCAAAGGAAATCAATAACAAACCCACTCAATGAAGCAGACGATCTTATAAACAACTATACCGTTAGTGTTCACAGATCAAATATTTATTTCAACAAAAATCATAATTACATGCATTTGGTCCATATGCTAAGTGGGTAACAAACAAAAATGAACAAAAGAATTTTTACTTACAAAGCAAACATCTTTCAACTTTTTCTTTACAACAAACAATTAAAGCATTTTTTTTTTACAATCAATTCAATTTCTTTTGTGTTTCTTCTTTCTTCAAATATTTTCTTTTCTTTCTATGAGACTCTTTTTCACTTCCTCTGGAGCTGAAAGGGTAAATTGAAAAACACAAATCCTAACCTAGTCTAGAATCTTAAAATCTTATTCCATGAAGAATATCTTTCAAAATATTTTGAAACTTTAGCTTTGGAATTCTTTTAAATCTTATTTTAAAATAAAGAATGTGGAATCTTCCACGACAGCCAGTCTACCCTCCGCTGGAAATGCACTCTTCTTGCATCCATTGGTCGATCACCGTAAATCCGGCTTGCTGATTGGTCAGTTTCGACCAATCAGATCGCTCCCACGCGCACGATTATTCTTCGCGCCATTCTTCCTGGAGCCTCTTTGACTGTATATAAACCTTAGTAACACGTGTCACCTTGAGCATTCCAAGAGAGATTCCAAAGAGAGCAGAGCCGAGCAATCCAGATTCGAGCAGAGCAGACCCGAGCAAACCACACCGACAACCAATTTCGACCGCTCAACACAATTACCAAAATGTAACCTTCAAGGAACTCCCGTCTTTGACTAACGCAGTCAGACGTTAAAGAACTTTCGAACATAAAACAACTTTGCTTACCCAAAGTGAACAGAACATTCACTACTCAATCAGAAAAGAACCTTATGACACTTACGCAAGTACAATCTACAATCTACTTCTAATATGAGCTTAGATACAAATATACCAAGTTAAGGGTACGCAACTTTTCTTGACTTAAACCAATACAACACTACTTCTAACATTGAACATCCGGCAACATAAGAAAACACTATTGTAAATACCTTTCAGTTGTATATAAATGTTTGTATTATTTCAATTTATTCTTGCTTTTTTTGTTCCATATTTTTTAACTTTAATATTGTTGAGGATGAATGTAAAGAACACATCGATCTAACAACCTAAACCTTCTGATATAACATAACACATACTAGCCATCCACCACATAATTAATAATCCTGCACGTCCCCAACAAGAACGTGAATAGGGGCAGAATTCCCCGCATCGAATGACTGCCAAACAAATAGAAACGTTGATTCTCCGAATCAACAAACAAATAAATCAAATGAAATAATTCCCCTTCTAGGGAATAAAATTACTTCTTTTAGCTTCGGAATTCTACCGAAGCTAACAAAATCTTTTCTTCCAAATTTCACAAATCTTAGCTACGGAATTCTACCGAAGCTCACGAAATCTTTTCTTCAAAAATTCTCAAATATAAACAAGTCTTAGCTACGGAATTCTATCGAAACCAATAAACTTTTCTCTTCTAAAATTTCACATATTTAAACAAAACTTAGCTACGGAATTCTACCGAAGCTGAACAAATCTTCTCTTCAAAGTTTTTCAAATATAAACAAATCTTAGCTACGGATTTCTACCGAAGCCAATTAAATTTTCCAACAAAGCCCTTCGATGCGAAAACTCACACTCCCTTGTTCCCATCCATAAATAAAATCAGTAATATAGCTATTAAAAGCTAAATAAATATTAATTCTATAATCTTTAAAGGCAAATAATTCGATACTGTAATTCGAATTATTTAAGGTAACACTAATTACGTGGCAAACTAGAGTAGTTCACCACGGAGCCAGAATAAACACGTCTTTATTGTCCGAGGATAAAATTCTGACTGAAGACAAAATCTTCTGATACAAAGGACTCGCTTTCAACTTCCAAATTCCATGACAAAGCGCGGCAACAAATTTACCGACTGTCTCGTCCATAGGCGCCACCGACTCAAGACATCAAAAGAACATATCTCACCACCGAAGTCATTGAAAGATCTCTTCTCACACTTACATGCTGAATTTCTTCCAATAAAAATTTCCCAAAAACACTCAAAACATCAATAGAACATATCTCACCTCCGAAGTCATTGAAAGATGTCTTCTCACACTTATATGTTAAATTTCTTTCAATAAAAATTTCCAAAACAGCGTTGACAAACTTCAGACTCACAGCAACACCGCCAACAGTAAAAAACAATTTCTATCACTTGTATCCTCTTTATTATGAATCAAGCACACACGTATTGACTTTTTCATACAAACATATATATCACAATATTTCATTGTTTCTCACATACGTACACACAGAGAATTTATATTTTATTTCAGAATTTTATTAACCCAAACAAAAAGACATTACTTTCCAATCTATCATCAACTGCTTGTATTCTTGTCGTTGTATATTAAATTAATGTTTATTTGTTGAAACTACGTTGTCTTTTCTACTGAATTTTATTCCTTCAATGAAAATAATAGTGTGATTATTCTTGACGGTCAAATTATGAGCGACCATGTAACGATATTTTGTTATTGTATCGAATCCCGACACTCCAAATTTTAACATTCAACGAAAAACTGAGTAGAAGGATTCCTACACAGACAGGTACAAGATTATATCTCCTAAGTCTCATTAACAGTCTTTGGCATCTCAAAAGAGTGTTGTTTAAATCCTGAGTATTGATTAACGGTAATAAAGGTTTATGATCCGTCAATAGGCGAAACTGACCTAGTCCATTGATATATACGTCAAACTTCTCACAGGCCCATACGCTTGCTAAACATTTTGTTTTATCAAGATCGCATAGTGATTTCACAAAATCTCAGAGCAGAAATACTACGAGCAATACACAGAGGACATCTTAAATAAATGCAGAGAACGAGCAAAGATGTCTGTATGGTGGCCGAAAATATCACGGGAAATTGAAAACTTTGTCGGTGTTACCTCCTCCTTAATTCCTAAATTGTCACTAGGGGTCTCTCTCCCCATACAATAAATACTGGGCGACTTCTTTGTCTCAACCTTCTTTCCCTCAGGCTTCGTGCCGCATCCCACCTCTCGTGCAGGTGAGGTAATTCTTTCTTCATTTCAGCGAACACCGCTACTATGTGAGCTCTCACAAAGGACAGCGTTTCCCAATTTCTGGGAAGACGCTATGAACATTACAGACATACACGTACGTACGAACATTCACCAAAATATGAACATTACGAACACTCACCAAAGAACAAACACAAATGTTCAAACACAAACACAATGTTAACTGTCTACGTCCATTGTATAATTGTTTTGTTTAATACATATATTTGTTTATATATATATATATATATATATATCGGTCTTGTTTGTTTGTCTTCTTTATCTTCAGTTGGACTTAATTCAAGTCCGACATTTTCTTGTAGCTGGACCTTTTTCTAGCAGGAAATTTAAACGCACGCGTTTTCTTTACATCTTCACCCCCCCCCCCGAACCTCCGGTCCTCTACAACTTTATCAAGGTATGTGGATTTTGTAATTGTCATCGCGTTGCAAATCCCCACGAAACCTTGAAACCAACCACTTTGCCAGAGGGGCCGTGACAGAAGTTGAGAGCAGACATCTTAAAATTGGATGGGCAGTATTACTTATTCGTAACAGACTATTTCTCCCGTTACTTTGAAATAGTGAAATTAAGTTCACTAACAAGTGAAACAGTAATTGGAAAATTACAATATATATTTGCGAGATAGGGAATACCAGATAAAGTTGTAAGACAATTCACAAGCACACATTTCACAGAATTTGCCGAAAAAATATGGGTTCACATGTACAACAATGAGTCCTCATTTTCCACAAGCAAATGGAGCCGCTGAAAGTGCAGGGAAAATTGCGAAAAAGATATTGCGACAACCAGACATATTTATCGCATTAATGGCGTAGCGTAGTACACCGATAACTGCTACTGGAGTTAGCCCAGCAGAATTTTTGATGGGCAGGAAAATTAAAATAACTTTACTCAAATAAATTAAAACCTAAATGGCCAAATTTTAGGGAAGTAAAAGAAAAAGATGTATGTTATAAAACAAAAAGTAAAATAAATTATGATAAAAAACATGGAGGTAGGGATGTAAAACCGCTAAAAGTGAGAGATAGAATCCGAGAGAAAACGGATGAAGAGAAAATTTGAGAAAACACGGGTACAGTCATAGCAACAAATAAGCACAATAGGACATATACAGTAAAGTTAGACTCAGGTGAATTCCGAAAAAGGAATAGAAAACTGTGACGATCATCATCACACACATACATACATACATACACAAATTCAAATTATACAACAACAAGCATTCATTGGTTAATTAATCACCACTACGTTATTATATACAATTTACAAATCGCAGCAATGCGACAATTTTATAATCGGTCTATTTTCATGTAGTCAATTTTGTGCACTTTTGGGAGAAACAGATTCCAGACGCTTTCTTAAGTCTCTCCAAAACTCGCTCGCTGATTAGTCAATGCCAACGAATCAGATCGTCTGCACGTGAAGAATAACTTTTCACGAGCACCGATCTGGAGCCTATAGTCACTTATACAGTGTAACCCAGAGATAAGAGACCCTGACATAAGATAAACCCGGATATAAGAGAGATTTTCTCAGGTCCCAAATTAGAGCCTGTGTTAATGTATATATAATAGACCAAACCCGGATATAAGAGACTTCTTCTCCGGTCCCGGCAACTCTCTTATATCCGAGTTACACTGTATAAGCAAGAATTTTTCTTAGTGAATTAGTTTTGTTTAGTTTTCTTTTCTTTTTTTTTCCCAAGTTAACTTAGCTAGGGTATGTATGCTCATTGGCCCCTTTTATTTCTGACCCTATTTTTTTTTAGTAAATATTTTCAGAAAATATCAGCTTCTAATTGGTCAATAAACACACAAGTGGGCGTTGCAATCCACCCACGCACAATATATATTTTTTCCAGCACGTGACCAAGTCAAGTTTCCCGCCAAGTTCTTTTGATCCTGTCACGTGATTACATTATCTATAAATAGCAGACACAGGCTTGCTTTCTCTCTCTCTCTCCTTTCTTCATTCGCCTAAGGAGATGTGATCTTCAGCATTCTCGTCTCAACCAGTCGGTCGGTCAGACGTTAAAAGCATATTCACGCATGCACGTACATACGAACTTTTCCAACCTACATTACAAACATACAGAACATTTCAAAACATGCAACAAAAACTTTTTCTCTTTGAAACATTCTTCTAAAACTGCAGTTTTATAATTAATTCAACCTTTGTGAGCTCCGATAAAAATATTCCCAGTCTAAGAGACATAACTCCATCGGATCTTTAACTTCTACGCATGTACATCAACACACGAATAAATACAATGTTATGTTTTAAAACCATTTTGTTCTATCTTGAAATCATGCGTTGTGGAATAATACTTCAACTCTAAAATTCTGTGGTCACATTAAGTCACCGCCGGGTCGCTTCGCAGAACCTGATGGCCGCTTTCAGACCACCACAAAACATTTACTGCCTATTGTGGAAAATATTGTTCAAGACAGAGAAAAGAAAAGAAAACGGGATCCATTTAAAAGTGTGGATCAAGAAGCAAGATCTAGTAAAGGGTGGTTAACATTAAAACTAAAATACGTACTTAAAGAACTATGTGTGAGAAAAAAATAATCATAGAATCTGGACGGATGGAAGTGTATCATCAGTAATCACTGATGAGTTACACCCCTCGTTTTTGTTGTTATTGTTTTGAGTCGCTCGGGGAAGTTGTTAAATAAAAGGATAAAATGACTACTACTGTAGCGGACCGTGGGGGGTGAAGATGTCAAGAGATATCAGAAGGTTAAAATTTCCTGCTGGCCGGTCCAGCTACATGGGAATGTCAGACTTTAATGAAGTCCAAAGAAGACAAAGAAAACAAACAAGACCGATATACATGGGTAAACAAATATACAGTGTAACCCGGATATAAGAGAGTTTTCGGGACCGGAGAAGAAGTCTCTTATATCTGGGGGTTTCTCTTATATCCGGGTTTGGTCTATTTTATATACATTAACACAGGCTCTAATTTGGGACCAGATAAAATCTCTCTTATATCAGGGTTTCTCTTTTATCCGGGTCTCTTATATCCGGGTTACACTGTATATTAATAACAAAACAAGTTAAACAAAGACATGGACTGTTACATAGGGTTTGTATGAAGACATTATGTGTGTGTGTTGTAAGTGTTCGTACGTACGTGTATTGTTCTTAGCGCGTTCCCGGAATTTGGGAAACGCTGTATCTGTGAGGGGTCACATATTGGCCTAAGTGGAAAAAGAGAGATTTTACCTCGCCTCCTCCGCGCGAGTTAGCGGCCCGAGGCCTAAGTCGAAAAAGAGAGAGAGAGAGAGAGAGAGAAGGATCAGCCAGTATTTATAGCCAGGAGAGAGAGACCCCTGTTGAAGGATTAAAGAACTGAGGAGGAGCTAACTGTGACACTACGGTTTTCGTTGAGCTTTCTGTCGTTACTAAATTAATTGCAACGTTCGTGTATGAAACAAAAACCTCCCGATCAAAGGCCTTGCTACCGGATGTCAAAGCCAGGACGATCTTCATAGTCGATAAAAATCTAGGAATTAATAATAATTTCTTCACTTCAAAAAATTTCCAAACAGTTATCAATTATACGACTACACATATTATAGACGAACCATAACCCTATAGAGATTATAGCTGTTAGTATGGAATAATTAAAATTTGAAGATTAATATTTATTACTAGCTTAAAAGCCCGCCCATTTAAACTACGGCTTTTGGTTGGGCCTTCATAACAATAGGTAGAGAGGAGTAGATGCAATAAGCACATTAACAATAAACTACAGAACTCAAAATTGATCGCTACATTTAAGTATTTAATTAATCTTTAAGCTTACCTTTTTGATGTACGTATGTCCTTACTTTCCGTACAAACAATTACTTTTATTTCATGGGTGACTTTCCCAATTAATTTTAATTATTCCTAAATTTATTTTATTTCCAAGTTATAAAAATTGTTATCGTACAAAAAAAAAATATCTGTCGTAAAAAATCACGTAAAAAAAGCGAGAAGTACGGAAAAATAAACTGTTAGCATAGAATTTACGGCTACATCTAGCCAGCTCCACTATAAATTGATGATATCTCGACGTCAGTCTAGTACTGCGCTTAAATAAAAAAAAAAAAAGGGAAAGAGCTTATCCGAACAATTACCATGAAATTATTTATAGAAAACTAAAAGACACAGAGAAGCAACTTTACGGTGGTGGGAAAGTCACTGGAACCGAGCCACCAGATCAGAACCGATAATATTGCTGATTCTTCTTTGGATTTTATCAAAGAGTTAAAAGTAAATAGCAGGGGCACCGGACCATATGTGGCAGCAATATTCTAAGCATAGACGAATGGTAGACTTATACGTATGCAAGATAGATTCTGGTGAGAAAAATTGTCTTACACGACACAGTGAACCAACTTTCTTAGCAGGTGACCTAGCAATGGATTCAATATAGTCTTTCCACTTCATGTCAGCTGAGAACGTTAGCCCGAGAAGGCGCAACGTGTCATTTTCCTAGAGGTTAGCATCAGCCATAACTGTTGTGTAGAAAGACTGACTAACCTCCTCTACACTTATTATTGAAACATGGACTCGTCTATCCGCTATGAGTAGAACGTCTGCTCATGGAACAGGAACAAAAAATAGTCGCAAAGGCGTACCGCTTTACAGTCGTACGTTTGTCACATAATGGACTATTGTATTCTCAATGCATGTTCTCATGCGATTAAACCCTTCTTCACTCAAACTTTTGTTTCCAGTGTTTTTATTACAGTCTTACTAACCAGCAACTATCAAAGTTATACGAACTTTATAACAACAACGCGTTAGTCCGTTTTCTTCCCGGTTTTCTTCTAGTGCTCAACGGTCCTGGTAATAATGATTTTCCAAGCGTAGCTTAGATGTGGCACAAGGCCGAAAATATGGAGCACCCATTGATGATCGAACTCGGTCCTCACTCTTAATGGATCTATCGAGACAAGCTTGCTAACCATTACACTACCTGGAGGTGCCTACATAGTCATTTTCCAAGCGTAGCTTAGATGTGGCACAAGGCCGAAAGTATGGGGCACCCAGTGAGGATCGAACTAGCTCCTCAGTCTTAATAAATCTAGCGAAACAAGCTTGTTAAACATTACACCAGATCGAGGTGCCCTAGTGATTTACTAAGCGTAGCTTAGATGTGACACAAGGCTAAAAGTATGGGGCACCCAGTGAAGATAGGACTCACTACTCAGTCGTAATTACTTGCTAACCATTACACCGCCTCGAGGTGCCTCAACGGTCCTGGTAATAAATACTATACATCTGCGATTTTTTTCAGCGTTGTGATCAGTGCAGGCAGCACTTGTAATAAGAAATCTAACGCAGGCAATCTCTTAACGCTGAAATATAGCCCCATCAAAAAAGAAAAAATCAAAATCTCCCATGACAACAATAGCTGGTCTACATAATCTAAAACCCACCAATCGCATTGCAAGATTCCAATCAGCATAATGTCGTATCACAGGCGGCATATGAAAGCAGTTCTGCTAATATCGGTAAAAGTCTGTATGGTGACCACACACCCCCTGCACTCCATTTTGCTTTCTGTGTTTTCCTCTCTTTCCTCACAAGGTGATCGTTCTTTCCATTAAAGTACAAACACTAGGGCAATCATTGCCGGACGCTTTCAAACGTTTATCTTTCCAAGCTGCTTTGGCAGTTTGTCCAAGAGCGCACATTACATAATGATTCCTCATCCCAGAATTCAGACAGAAAATGTTTAAATCAATAAATTAACAACGACGTTTTGGAGAGAATGGAAACAAAAAGGAAACGCATACACAACATCAGGAAGAAGCAGCTGAAATTTCTGGGACACGTAATGAGGAAGGAGGGCTTGGAAAATCTGATACTCACGGGACAGATTGATGGAAAGAGGTACAGAAAAAAGCAGCGCGTAACATACTTGATGAGCTTGAGTAAATGGATGGTAGAACAGGGTTTGGGAGAAATAACAAAAAGACAAAACTTATTAAGAGCTAAAAAGGATAGGAAGATGTGGAGGTCCATTATAGCCTATGTCCTGAAGGGACACGGCACATAAAAGAAGATTGAGACTCAAATTCAGCCAATACCGTAAGCAGCACTCTTATATATATATATATATATATATATATATATATATAATTCATTCGAAAATTATGAGATAAATATGTTATAAAATCACTACAAAAATAATCATTTTGTTTTAACACTTCTAATGTCCTATCAAGTGTTTCAACACCATGACTTAATAAGGCACTAGAAGTGTTAAAACAAAATAGTTATTTTTGTAGAGATTTTATAACATATTTATCTTATAATTTTCGAATAAATAATTGTATTTGCTCTACTCTGTATTGAGTTCTCTTTTAAGAATAGTATTTGTTGGTTATTGGAATTTATTCCGTATACACTGATCCTATACTTGTGAGTGTGTGTGTATATATATATATATATATATATATATATATATATATATATATATATGTATATATATATATATATATACGATCGCTCAGTAATGATACTGAAAAGATGGTGGGTTCTTTGTACTGCTTCAGGAAATATCTAACTCTTCCTCTGTTACTTTATCTTGACAAGAGACAGATTAGACCAAAAAAGGAATATTGCTGCCATATGTAGGCTGGAGATGTCCAGTCCTCACTTGATTGTGATGAATTACAGGGTTTGGGGGAAATAACAAAAAGACAAAACTTATTAAGAGCGACAAAGGACAGAAAGACGTGGAAGGCCATGATCGCACATGCCCTGAAGGGACACGACATATAAAAGAATAAGAATTGCAAGAAGATAAAATGTACTGTTGTCAGCACCAAAAAAAAAAACAAAAAAACAACCCAACTCGCGAATTACAAACTGTAGATGCCAAAAATACACAAGTACAAAATATTAAATATCTAGGAAATGTTTTAACAGGGGACGGAAAATGCCATATCAAAACCCGATGGCTCATTAGGAAAGCGAAAGATGCCTTCCAAAAGGTAAGCAGAGTATTAAGAAACAAGAAAACTTTGTTCGAAACAAAGAAAAGAGTACTGAACCGTTATGTAATATCGGCCTTGCGATATGACAGTGAATGCTGAACAATCTCATCATAGATAAAAAAAAAAAAAGAGACTTGACACAACAGAGATGTGGTTCTACAGAAGTATACTGAGAATGCCATGGACCGAACGTGTGAGCAGTGACGAAGTTTTAGAGAAAATGAAAACAAAAAGGACATTTATACTTAACATCAGGAAGCGATAATTGATATTTCTAGTGCACATAATGAGGAAAGATGGCTTAGAAAATTTGACACTCACAGGACACATTAAAGGCAAGAGGGACTGATGAAAGTAGCGCATGACCTACCTAAGGAGCTTGTGTAAATGGCTGGCAGGACATGGATTAGGGGAGGTAGAAGAAAATACAAAATTTACTAAGTGTTACAAAGGACAGGAAGTTGTGGAGAGTCATGATCGACTACGTCATGAAGGAAGACGACACAAAGAAGAACATGAACAACAACAATAATTACCCACCTTCCAGTCCCAAAATTCAGGTGTTCGTCCGTATTGGTAAAAATCGTAGGTTTCCAGTTCATTTCTATTTAATGTTTCGTTAAAAAAATATGTAATCATTTTTTGTTCTTGTTATAACAATTTCTGTGTCTTTTCTGTTAATTCACCCCAAAATATTAATTCATTCCCAAATAAAAAGAAACTATTTTCTCTTCTAGGTCAACCTACGTCACATCGGGGTGGTTTCCTGCGGAGCCCTCCCCTTGGTTAGGTTAGACAAGCTTTTGTGTACCTAGTTAATGTGAGTAAGTGTTGTTCTTTGCCTGTTCCCGGCTGCCTCTTTGGTTATGATCCAAGTCGAGATTCCCAACCTCCGCAGTTTGTTTTGGCCCCTTTTTATCTCGACTGGGTCAGCTTTTTATTTCCCATGTCCGTATATTTTTTCTCCATTCCCACTCCCTTAGCGAGAGAGCCTCTTGATTTTGTCCAAATGGGTAGAATACAGCGGCCTCTCTTTTCTGAGGTTTGGACGGGCCCTACTAACATCAGTTATGTTTAGTTTGTTTTGTGTTAATATTATAGTTTGTTATTGGGTTCATCTCCCTCCCCTCTCATTTTATTCATCCCTAAATTTTTAAGTACACATATATAATCATTATATTTTTATGGTATGGGGCGCATTTTATAGGATCCCCTTGAGAGGATGCGGTATTGTGGTGTATGGAGGATTGATTGGTGACGGACGAGTTTTTGTGGTGAATGGGCAAATTGTAATGATTGAATGGGTCGTGAATCGGATTAGCTAGGTATAAGATAGTTAGTGTGGACTAGCCTCAACCCCTCCTCTTTTTGGCCTCGTGTCGTAATTGTGTATGAAAACACAATAAATATCAATAAAAAGAATTTATATTTACTAAAAATTCACACCGAATTCTCCCAGAGCGAGGCGCTTCCGTTGTACTCTGGTTGGGTCGACCTTTGCGATCGCCCCAAATGTAGGCGACTCGGGAGCGCTATTTCTAAGTGTGGGGTCTACGTTCGCGCTCATCCCGATAAACAAGCCAAAACAGATTTTTTTTTCTTTTTTTTTTTTTAAATTGTAAAAAAAATCCTTATAAGTACTTCGAAAATCATCCACTTACGAAATGTGAATAACTTCCTGATTTTTGGTAATTTTTCATTGCGAGGGTTGAACGCAAGCTAAACAAATTTTGATTTAAAACTTATAATTTCGAAAGAGGGCCAAAACTAATAATAAAAAACAAGGTTAGATTTAAAATTTATAATTTCTTCGAGTGAATTAATATTTGCGATAAGTAATTTTACATTATTAACAGAAAAGATCCGGACTTCCTTTTTAGCAGTTTAAGTAACACTAAAAGAGTAATATTTCCTCCCTGTATGCCAGACGACTAATTAAAATCATGGGAAAAAAGCTGATTTCCAATCGCCTTTAAACGAACGTCTTCTAATTTGAAAAATTTGTAATGAACAATTTTCGCAACCGTTACAACAAATATGGCCAACAATACTTTTACGGTCACAGCAATTATATATATATATATATATATATATATATATATATATATATATATATATATATATATATATATATATATATATGTATGTATAATTAATACAATACAAAAGCGCTGACATAAGCTATACAAACAATAGTACCAATAGTAAGAAAAACAGGAAAAGAAAGATCATATGGTATACCCCTCCGTTCAACCAAATGGTCAGTACTAAACTTGGGCATAAGTTCCTAGCTTTAATTGGAAAACACTTCCCCACAAATAGCAAACTGAGCGAAATCTTTAATAAAAACACCTTAAAATTAAGTTACAGCTGCACTGAAAACCTAGAAAGAATCATAAAAAAGCATAATAATAAAATCCTAGAAAAACACGCATGCCAAAACAGTGTCAATAAAACTCCTAAACTGCAATTAGACAAAAATAATGACTGCCCTTTAGAAAACAAATGCCTCACTAAATCCGTGGTATACCAATGCACCATCTCATCCATTGAGAGTCCTAACACTGATAGGATATACATTGGGTCAACGAAGAATAAATTTAAAATTACATGGAGACAACACAAGAGCTCCTTCAACAATATCCAAAATAGAAATCAGACATCTCTATCCCAATACTACTGGCATTTAAAAGAAACGAATAAAACACCGAAAGTAAAATAGAAAATAATAAATAGAACAAGAACTTGTAAAACCTGGGATGACCCATGCCCTTTATGCCTACATGAAAAACTACACATCATTAAGTTTCTAAATAATGAAAAGTTATTAAACCATAGACAGGAGTTAACGGTTTTTTGCCGACATCAACAAATTTTTGCATTAAATAATTAATAAAATATATATATATATATATAAACAAATAAATTCTATAGTTTAATAAAAGCCTTAAAAGCTCAGCCCAATCATTAAATAGAAAAACACTTTGTGGAGTCGCAAAAAAAATCTAATCCATTTCAACACGTTTGTAAAAGAAAATAGCCATTTGAATAAACAAATAAATAAAGAGATTAATAGACAGATAATAATGAAAGAGAATCCTCTCGATACTTAACGACCAGCCGCAAGGCCATAAAAATGCCTTTTTGACCAACTAGACGTCGACCGCTCCTATCAGACTTGAAATAGGCACCCCAATATAACCTGACATAAACTTCTCGAAGGGGACTGGTCTGTAGATAAAAATTAATTCTTAACTCTTAGACCACCTAACCAATATAGCCGACCCTAGCCGTTTCCATAGTAACTAATGTTGCAAAAGACCATACTTATAAACACGCGCAAACCACAAGATAGCTTATTCCCAAATTCTCGCTTGACGAGGAAGCGTGACCAGACACCTTAATTCAACTTCATTTCAAAAATTATATTAAGGGTCTCGGCTCTCGCTTTTGAAACATGAGAACTCTTATGTAGCGAAGGAATCATATTTTTTTTTTAAATATTATAATATATATATATATATATATATATATAAAAATAAAAAGATGTTTTTATCAAAATTTCTCGGACATTCAGGCCGGTAAATGTCGTTAATACTGTATATTGTTTATTAAAAAAAGAGCATTTACTTAAATTTTTGTATCTATAAAACTAACGTATAAACATTCTCAATGACATGAATGTGTCTCTTCAGGCGATGTTAAACTACTGAAACATAATTGTTATTGTGTAGTGATGTTTTATAACAGGTTTTAATATCCTATAATAAATAATATTTAGCTCTACAATGTATTGAGTATTGAGCCCACTTTTCAATTAAATGTTGCGTAATGGAATCATACTTTATTTGTTCTCATTTTACCTGGATTATACACACACAGAGTAAAACCTCGGTTCACGAAGTTAATTCGTTCCTGAAGACCGTTCGTAACCCGAAATGTTAGTAAACCGAAACTATTTTAAAAATAGGAATCGATGTAGAGAAAAAAAGGTCACAGTACAATAAGATTTGGAAAAAAAAGCACAACACAACACACGAATGTATACAACACGGAGGTCAAATTATTCCGTTCGGGTTAATTCGGTTCGGCAATGTTGTTCGTGGACCGAAATTTTGTTTGATAACCGAACCGAGGCATTTTCATCTCGAATTTTCTGTTCGAAAACTGATTTGTTTGACATGTGAGACGTTCGAGAACTGAGGTTGCACTATATATATATATGTATATATCACAAAAAGTCCAAAGTTACATCCCATCGGGGTATAGATCTATTTCAACCAACGTGAAGTATGTTAGTCTAATTCAACCCCGTTGTACAGACTCTATCTGTACTATACACACGCACGCACACACACGCATATACATATATATATATATATATATATATATATATATAAAGTCAAGGAATACTAACTACGTATGGTACCATGGTACCATGGTTTCCACTGGTAAGGTTTCTTTCAGGCAGTAGAGGTTAGTTGGAAGCCAAGGTAGCATAAGTGGTTAGTATTAAATAGCTCTGCATATTCTGTTTTTCTTTTTTACATTGTGTATTGAGCACTCTTTTATATAACCGTTTTTCGAAGAAGTCTAAATTTGACCGAAAAAAAAAACTGTTTTAAAACTGTTTTATTATATATATATATATATATATATATATATATATATATATAGAGAGAGAGAGAGAGAGAGAGAGAGAGAGAGAGAGGGGGGGAGAGAGAGAAAGAGAGAGAGATGGCTTTATTGACACTACAAGTAAGGTAAGTGAATGTATAGTTTTGATTATTTAGTGCACAGGTAAGTACGGCTAAGGACAACAAGGTAGGTTGTAACGCTGTTATTACTGTGGATTTTACAAGCAAGTGATGTTTATTTTAAATACAGCTGTACTTTTTTACTACAGTAAATAGATGTATAGTTTAGTCAACGGCATAGCGAAGGCCAGCACTATATACGCTAATTTTATATCACGTGTATGATACGACCCCCTTAAAATTAGCTTCAAAATTAGGTCTACAAAAGTCGCATGATACGCGAGTATATACGGTATATAATCAACATATACTTTTTAGCCAAAAAAAGGCTTATTTCCAAACAAGATCAACTATTACCCTAGGAAGATTTATTTCATTCCACCCCAGATGAAAAGGACATGAAATTGCGGAAGACGTGATCGCTCTAGTCCTGAAGGGACACGGCAAAGAGAAGAAGAAGAAGAAGAAGAAGAAGAAGAAGAAGAAGAAGAAGAAGAAGAAGAAGAAGAAGGTGTTCACGTAGATGTACTTCGTACAATGTAATCTTAAGTATAAATTATAGATGCACTGATAACATTGTACAAAGTACATAGTCGTGTTCGTGTCAAATCGTGTTATTGCTGTCGTAACCGTTTAAGCACTAAGTAGATCATGGCTATTTTTTAAATCATTTGACGCTAAGGAAGACGATAATGCCACTAAGACGCAAGGGATTACTGGAAGTGAAAAACATTAGAAATCTTAAGTGAGGAGAAAGGACAATAAAAGAACAGGTTTCAGAAAAGCAGAAGATGACGATAATGCCACTAAGACATAAAGGGTTAGTGAAAGTGAAAGAAAATGAGAAGACTTTAGTGAGGAGAAAGGACAATAGAAGAACAGGTTTCAGGAAGACAGAAGACAGCGATTGACGTTGCATTTAAATTTTTGAAGATTGTAGAGCGTCCGGTTACATCTAGCTAGTTTAACAGTTAAACGATGAGACCTAGTTGCCAATCTAGTAGTATGCTTAAATTCATGCAGAACAGACGCATCAGAACAGTTATTATTTATTTTTTTAAAAACTGTTTGTAGAAAAGACAGACGGAAGCCACGTCACGGCGGTGAGAAAGAGACTGAAGACGAGATGCCAGGTCAGGATCGATTATATTACAGATCCTTCTTTGGATTTTATCAAGAATCTCGATATATATATATATATATATATATATATATATATATATATATCGAGATTCTTGACAAAATCTCTCTCTATATATATATAGTAGCAGCAGCATATCATATAAGGCATCAGTATTTGATGCACGCCGAACGGTAGATTAATAAATGTGAAAGATTGATTCTGATGAGCTTAACCCGATATAGAGTGCGATGGATAAATTGTCATCTAAATGACGCAAAAACGTAAGTAGCACTGACATTTCATTTTAACGGATATATTTACCAAAATTATACTAACATATCTTGAAATACTAAAGAGTAAATTCATTAAAAAAAATCGCTATTGGCTTCAACCACGACCTCCACCTTCGTAATCACCATTAGACTATAACATTTTTGAAATTAAGTTGAATTAAGGTGTCTGGTCACGCTTCCTCGTCAAGCGAGAATTTGGGAACAACTAGATAGCTTATAAACACGCGCAAACCACAAGATAGCTTATTCTCAAATTCTCGCTTGACGAGGAAGTATGACCAGACACCTTAATTTCAAAAATTATATTAGGGGTCTCGGCTCTCGCTTTTGAAACATGAGAACTCTTATGTAGCGAAGGAATCATATTTAAAAAAATATTATAATATAAGCTCTACTTCTGTATGGAGCACTGTCTTTTTAAAAATAAAAGCAAAAATACTAAGGAACTCCGGATTATTTACCTCACGTGTTCTTTTCTATTTTTCTGCATACCTGCACACACACATATATATATATATATATATATATATATATATATATATATATATATATATATATATATATATATATATATATACAGAATTAAATAATTAAAAAAGAGAACCTTAAGATTTCATGACTATAATTTATTTTCACAGTAATTATATTTTTGCTGGTTCATCAGGTAACAGCTCTAGTTGCAAAAGAATTAGTTTTTTTTCCTTTACTGTATATATATATATATATATATATATATATATATATATATATATATATATATATTATAACATAAGCATGTTAAAAAATCACTACAAAATTAGCCATTTCGTTTCAACACTTCTGGTGTCTTGTCAAGTAGTGGTGTTGATTGCAAACTAAAGAATTTTAAAAAGATTAAAACCAACCAACTCCCCCTCAATAGGGAAAACATTGTTACGTAAGGTATGATGGCCAATCAAAATACAAGTACAGTGGAACCTCGGTTCACGAATTTAATTCGTTCCTAAAGGCCGTTCGTAAACCGAAGCGTTCGTAAGTTGAAACTATTTTACCATTAGGAATAAATACACAGAAAAAAAATGACATTACAATCAAATTGGAAAGGAAAAACACACGAATGTGTGTGTGTGTGTGTATATATATATATATATATATATATATATATATATATATATATATATATATATATACAGTGTAACCCGGGTATAAGAGACCCGGATATAAGAGAGATTTTCTCTGGTCCCAAATTAGAGCCTGTGTTAATGTATATATAATAAGAGAAACCCGGTATAAGAGACTTCTTCTCCGGTCCCGACAACTCTCTTATATCCGGGTTACACTGTATATATATATATATATATATATATATATATATATATATATATATATATATATATATATTGGGTACTACTAAAAAATTCACTGGTTCACTCGCCAATATATAGGTAAGAGTTTTGGTGGGGTTATAAATTAAACTGGTATTCATTAGACCATTATCAAACCAAGACGGTTGTCAGAATCGAAAAATATTACAGTGTAACCCGGATATAAGAGAGTTGTCGGAGCCGGAGACGAAGACTCTTATATCCGGGTTTCTTTTATATCCGGGTTTGTTCTATTATATATACATTAACACAGGCTCTAATTTGGGACCAGAGAAAATCTCTCTTATATCTGGGTTTCTCTTATGTCCGGGTCTCTTATATCCGGGTTACACTGTATTTTTTATCATTTTAAAAGTGGTAGTATTTTCATAATATAAATTCAATGTCATCTCCTATTTCATAAAAAGTTATCTGTACCTTGTTTTTATTTAATGTCAATTTTGCAACTGTTCTTTCGTTATTGATAACTTTATACTATTACGAAATACAGGAAAAAGACAACATTAGTAAAAAAAAAAAAAAATTGTATAGCCAAGAATGACAATCATCATCATCATCATCATCATCATCATCATCATCCGTCCCATTACTGGGTGTGTTCGTAGGGTCACTGCGCAGTTGAACAATTTCCTCCACATATCTGGGTTGAAAGCCGGAGTCATATTCACTCATACTCGGCGTGTCTTGGGTAAGTAAAACCCAGCGGATCCCATTCCCCTCCACGTGGAATCATGCCCGATGTCCTCCAACTTCAAGGCTCGTGTTGGTCACGGACATATGAATTGATCGGTGTAAAGCCTCAGTCCAGACCGGTGTCTTCAGTCGGGGAAATCCTCGTATCATTGACGTACTGGCTGCATCCATACCTATAGATTCAAGTCTACCCCACTTGTCTAGATGGCCGTTGACCACACAAGAAGATTCACCCGACCTTTGACAGTGATTACTTTTAAATAGGCTGAATGACTCGCCAGCCTTTTTACCAGGAAAAACCTGATGATGAAACCGGTTTAGTCACCGATGACCCGACCACGCGAAAAGTGATACTGGTTTCCGAATATGGTATCAGTAGCACATGTGACCTGACATTTACGAAAATTTTCATTCTTTTACAAAATCACGAGATGAATTAAAACAAAAAAATCCCCAAAATACACAAGAAACATTTTACTCTGATATCGAGTGAAGAGGACCAAATTCCAATTGATAACACATAAATAAATGTCAAGCAGCAGATAAACCAATGATTCCCAACGTGGAGCGCATGCCCGACCGATGGGGCATGGTACTATTTTGATGGGGCATGGTACTATTTTGATGGGGCATGTGTAGGATGTGCACCCTTCGGTTTACTATATCAACGTGAGCTCAAATTTCATTTTGTTTTATTATTTCATGATTAAAATGATCACTGACAACGGCACTGCATTCCGCAGTGGACTATTTAAAAATTTGGATTTTCTGAGCTTGGTGGACGAACACGCGTTTTTGCTGGTGAGAAGTGAAGGTTGGATTTGTGACCCATTTTGTCGTTTCTACGTTGCCAGTTGGACTGTTATCGTTTGAACTGTGATTTGGCTACAAATGTTGCGGTCGAGAGACAGAAGAAATCTATTGCAGACGTTAATTGCTACTATAAGTTGACAACCGTTTTTTCCCCTTTTCTTTACAGCCACAGATTTGAAAGTATATACGGTGTAACCCGGATATGAGACCCGGATATAAGAGAGATTTTATCTGGTCCCAAATTAGAGCCTGTATATATAATAGACCAAACCCGGATATAAAAGAAACCCGGGTATAAGAGACTTCTTCTCCAGTCCCGACAACTCTCTTATATCCGGGTTACACTGTATATTTAAATGTCCTTTTTTGTTTTTTGAATTTTTCTCTTTCATGGACGCCCTGGCCTTTGGACGCTTGTTTAGAGACAAAGTCACAAAGTTCATAGCCTTTTCAGCTTCCTCCATGTGAATTGCAGTAACATTTTGAATATGTAACAATAAAATATTACGGTGGGGGCACGAGAATATTAGAAATACCAAAGTGGGGGCATGGCCCAAAATCGGTTGGGAACCACTGATCTAGAATATTGCCTATGAGAGTAAAATTTTGAATATGTAAGAATTAAATATTACGTTGGGGATCACCAGAATTTTAGAAATACCAGAGTGGGGCATAGCCAAAAATGACATATTACGGGGGAGGGGGGCACCAGAATTTTAGAAATGCAAAAGTTGGGCATGGCCCAAAATCAGTAGGGAACAACTTGATCTAGAATATAGGCTACGAGAGTAAAATTTTGAATATGTAAGAATTAAATATTACGTGGTAGGCACCAGAATTTTAGAAATACCAAAGAGGTGAATGACCCAAAATCTGTTTTAAACCACTGATCTAGAATATTGCCTATGAGAGTAAAATTTTAAATATGTAAGAATTAAATATTACGTGGGGTGCGCACCAGAATTTTAGAAAAACCATGTGGGGCATGGCCCCAAATCGGTTGGAAACCACTGATATAGACTGATAAATAATTAAGAAAAATTCGATTTCGGACAAGTTCCAGTGAAAGAGAAAAGTCATTGTCAACATTTTTATTTGGACTTTTAAAACTTGATATTTATGCTGGTTATTTGCATCTGTCTTAATAGAGCAGGTCGATTTTCACTTAAAAAAAATCAACATTGCACTCGGTGTGCAAGCTGCCGTTTGATGTGATAAGTACTTATACCAAAAGTTTTTATTCATACCTTTTACCAATTTTTGAGCATTTAGATTTAAAGAAGTCTGAAAAAATATACAGAACTACCTAATTTCCGCAGTTTTTTACTGGCAAACTAACTTCAAAATTTTACTATTTCAAAAATAAATCCAAATAAAGCGAATATTTTTTGTACTAGATACATTGAATGGGAAATATATTCACACCAGAATTCTAATTATGAATCACCTCAAGCAAAATATGCAATTTTATTCGCTGTATTCAATAAGTAAAAACTCTAAAAAAAATTTTAAGATTACCAAAAAGGGCTTCTCAATGAATAAGATTTGTTAGATCATTTGAGAGATAATAATTAATAAAAAACAAAATAAAAGTGTATATAACATCTTAATACTGGGCATAAATTATGAGACAAAATGGTTTAAATTTGCATTGTTTATTGAAAATCGCACTTAAACTATTGCACTGTATAACATATTACATCATAATATAACTGATTTGTTCAGTAGAATTTCCCTTTTAAAATAATGACGGTCTTATTAGGTGGCAAAATGATTTAGAAATAATGTGCTTGTGTCATGCATCTTGTCTATATACAGTGTAACCCTGATATAAGAGACCCTGATATAAGAGAAACCCGGATATAAGAGAGGCTTTTCTCTGGTCCCAAATTAGAGCCTGTGTTAATGTATATATAATAGACCAAACCCGGATATAAGAGAAACCCGGATATAAGAGACTTCTATCTATCTTATATCCGGGTTTCTCTTATATCCGGGTCTCTTACATTCGGGTTACACTGTATAAGGATCGGTAAATTATATTTTTTTTAAGGCTGCGCTATAAGGCTTTCACTGATCACCGGAATGAAATTGCAACGCTACAATTTTGAACCTAAACTTAATCATTTAACTCATTTCCTCAAAAAACAATAATGATTTAGAAAAAATATTTCGTCATTATTTATCATATGAAACCCCAACTTTCAAATTGTGTGCAATACCATGGTTCCAAAATCGACCTGTCCTATTATCTTAATCGTTTCGCTAAGGTCAAATTGGCAATTGATCGAAAAAAAATGACCTACAATCTGTTGTTAACTGGGGCAAGGAGTGACTTATTAATCTAAATGCCTTCAAAACGAAACTGCGCTATTTTAATCGTCTGAGAGAACTCGTTTTTTATTCTATCAGCATAGAGTAACTCATTGCGCCTTCTTGGACTAACGTTTTCAGTTGACATGAAGTGGAAAGATTATATTGAATCAGTTGCTAGGTCTGCTGCTAGGAAAGTTGGTTCACTGTGTCGGGCTAGACAATTTTTATCGACAGAATCTATCTTACACATTTATAAGTCTACCATTCATTGAATATTGCTGCCACATCTGGTCTGGTGCTCATGCTATATATTTAAAGATTTTTTATAATATCCAAAGAAGAATCTGCAATATTATTAATCCTGACCTGGTATCTCGGCTTCAGTCACTTTCCCACCATCATAATATAGCTTCCCTGTGTCTTTTCTATAAATACTTTCATGATAATTGTTCTGATGAACTTTCCTTTATGAATTTAAGCACAGAACATGCAACCCAAAAAGTAAAATTAGCTTGAAAACTGAGAGTGTGGAAAAAAATCTTTTAATCATCTGAGTGGAAAGATTATATTGAAACACTTGCTAGGTCTTCTGCTAGTAAAGTTGGTTCACTCTGTTGAGCTAGACAATCTTTCTCTCCAGAATCTATCTTACACGTTTAAGTCGACCACACACACACACAGATATATATATATATATACAGCGAAACAGTCTCTCTGTGGATGACAATATATGCTCCTGAAAAATTTATTTCGGTTGAGCTCTCTGGGGAGGATGTGTGGGTTTGTAAACAGTGACTATTACGGCTAATAATGCAAGACTCTTCGGTAAATCGAATCGAGTTCTCTCAGTCACTGTGTGTTTATCTAAAAATAAATACGCTTAAACTCACCTTTAGTTCCATTTCCTCGTCAAGATTCCAAAATTCGCTTGACGAGGAAATGGAACTAATGTCTTTGGTTTAATAATATAATTAAATTCAAAGGCTTTAGCTTCCATTTTTGAAACATGGTTATCACTGTGTAGCGAAAAACCCATATTTTAAATCAATTAATTTATAATATTAATGCTCTGTAAATTTACGTTGAGCACTATTGTGTAAAAATAAAAATATCTATAAGGACACCGGATTTTATATCTTACTGTTCTTTCTTTTTATATATATATATATATATATATATATATATATATATATATATATATATATATATATGGCTGATGCTAACCTTTAGCAGAGTGACTCATTGCTCCTTCTCGAATTAACGTTTTCGCTGACATGAAGTGGAAAGAATATATTGAAACAATAGCTAGGTCTGCTGCTAGAAAAATTGACTCACTGTGCCATGCTGGTAGATTTTTCTCGTCAGAATCTAGCTTACATATTTCTGAGTTTACCATTCGTCCTTGATTTGAATATTGCTGCTACATCTGGTCTGGTGCTCCTGTTATATATTTAGATATTCTTGATAAAATCCAAAGAAGAATCTGCAATGTTATTGCTCCTGACATGGCATCTCGGCTTCAACCACTTTCCACCGCCGTAATGTAGCTTCCCTGTACCTTTTTTTATAAATACATTCATGGTAATTCTTCTGATAAACTTCCTCTATGGCACCTAAATTCGTGAATTTAAGAGCAGTACTAAATTGGCAGCAAAGTCTCAACATCTTACAGTTGAAATGGCTAGATGTAGTCATAAGTTCTATGCTAACAGTTTCTTCTCTTGCACTTCTCATTGGTGGAAATCTCGTCCAGTTTCTTGCTTTCCAGTCAAGTTTTATCTTCAAATATTTAAATGCAATGTCAATTTTTATCGTCTGTCTTGATGTTCTTTTACTGTTTTCTCTCCTTAATAATATTTTTCTTTTTCTCATCTTCTTTCACACTTGGTAACTTCTTGTGTCTCAGTAGATGTATCACCTTGTTTGGGGTGAAATGAAGAAAAGAATGTCTAGCACAATAATTTAAGTTTGAATATAGATAACACCATATTTTAATGAAGCCCTTTCTCAATGGGGCTAATATCATACAATTGATGGCTGTCCTGACATTTGAAGAGGACCATAAACTGAAAACTGAGAGAAAGGAGTTCAAAAGGAAGTCATGGTAATTGAAGTGCAGTACTAGATTGGCGGCTAGGTCTCTTCATTTTACAATTGAAATGGTTAGATGTAACCGTAGCTTCTATGTTAATAGTTTGATCATCAAAAATGTAACTGTCATGTCAATCGTTATCGTCGCTCTTCTTAATCCCTGTTCTTTTATTGTCCTTTTGACTTAAGAGTGTTTTTTTTTCATATTATCTAACATTCAGTAACCCCCTTGCATCTTAGTAGCTTTATTGCCTTGCTTCAGGTGAAATGATTAAAAAAATATCTAATCTTATTTATCGTTTTTTTTTTTTAATCAAAATATTAACTCTTTCACCCTAACCACCAGTGTGACCTTTTTAATGGGATTTATACTGGGTCCATCGAATACCCATTTTTTTTTTTAGAATTTTAATAACACAATTTGGGCCACTCGTAAAAAAACTTTCGGAAGGATTTTTTTGTAGATTAACACTCCTTAGACATTCCTTAAGCCGTGACACCTGTCAGAGTCGAAAAATATTGAATTTTTTTATCAATTTAGAATAGGGGTCATCTTCATAATATTGATACAGTGTAAAATTGATCCCTGATTTTTTATTGTCCTTTCGACTTAGATCTGTGAAATCTTGCATGCATTAATTTCAACTTTTTCTTATTAATAACTGCATTATTTCTTTCCAGGTACGAGGCTGGGCTGAAAAGTTCATAGGCCGACTATGAAGGAATGATGCTACATCTGTGAAATCTTAAATACATTAATTTCAACACTTCTTATTAATAACTACATTATAACTCACATCTATTTCACTGTTCAAAGAAGACTGTTCATCCTCTTGGTTAAAAAAGTTATCAACAGTAGATATGACGTCATTACTACTGCGATACTGGCTCCCAGTCAATTGTTTTTTTTCATGTTGGAGAACAGATGATAGTCAAATCAGGAGAATAGAAAGGATGATCAACCAGTTGAAATCCAGTCACGCACACCAGCCATTGAAACCAAGGTCTTGTGTGCTAGACCATTGTCCTAATGAAACAAGACTCTTTTCGACAGTTTTCCTGTGCTTTTGATCTTGATAGTCTATCGTAAATGCATCTCAATGTTTCGGTAAATTTCTCAAAACATTTGATCGAACTCTTTATTCTTTTTTATATAAAATGAGGATAAAATTAATCAAAGAATAGTGCCTGACGTCATGTGGGAATTTTCGTTTCAGTTCCTCGTAACCAGCGTTGAAGTACTCACCAGTGTAAAATTACTTGTCAGTTATATTATCGACCTCTGATCAGTACGCAGCACTTCAGAGAATTTTCTTTCAAAACAAGAAAGCTAAATATTTCAAACTCTCTTCGTTTACTTTTGAAAGTATGCAAACAATATATCCCTTCGGTGGGCAACAAACTTTCTTACATTTATCTTAATCATTTAATCGGTTGTATGAACATTTCCTCTTCATGACAATTCGTTAAAACTACGGACTTTAAATATTTCGGATTTATTTTCCTGAACGTGCTTCTGACAAAACTTCAAGCATGTAAATTCGTAAATAAATTCCTTACTTTGTCTTGTTAAAATTTCGCATGTGTTTCTTCGTCATTATTATCTTTCATTAATTTTCTTGGCGTGGGTGAATCATTTTAACCAGGAAGCCCCAAGCCCATATACTGTTTCTCTCTCGGATGCTCAACACAGTCTGGGTTTAATATGATTTTTGATTAGAAGATTTTTTTTTATATTACAAAATGATTATAATTATTAAAGAAAGGTTTTTAATTTCTAAATGTCACTTGCAGTTCAGGGGTGAATTTATCCTCAAGAGATTCTTAGGTCAAGAAACATGATTTAACCCCGTACCGGCCGTTATATAAGATGACTTCTTCTCAAATCACTCTCAATGCAGCGCTCTCTTTTTGAATCACGACCCCCTCCATTTCTCTCTCAGTATCTATGATACTAATCTTGACATATTATAGTTAGGTAGGTAACTCCTAAGATCCACGACACTATAATGTCATTATTTCCTCTTCCAGTTACATGTGCTATCTATTTTAGCAGTTACTGCTGTTGAAAGTCCGCAAGTAATCTACAATAATAGTGTTAAAATTTACTTTGTTGCCCTTAGCCGGACTTCGCTGAGCAATAAGAAAGACTGTACATTCACTTACAATACTTGCATTGACATTAAAGCTACCTCTCTCGCTCTCCCTCTTTCTGGTAAAACTACCTGCTCGGTAACTTATTTATGATTGTTTTGCTTGAATAGACAAAGGTGTGGCCGTAAAGGTTTTGTCGGCCATATTTGTTGTAACGGTTGCGAAAATCGTTTATCACAATTTTTTACAAGTTGAGAGACGTTCGTTTAAATGTCATATGGAAATCAACTGTTTTTCCCATGATTTTAATTTGTCGTCAGGGAAGAAAATATCACTCTTTTAGCGTTGCTGAAGGTGTTAAAAAAAGAAATCATTAGAACAAGAACAAAAAATGATAACTTTTTTAAAGAAACATTAAACAGAAATGAGCTGGAAACCTACAATTTCTACCAATACGGATCAGTACCTGAATTTTGAGAATGGAAGGTAAGTTGTTGTTGCTGTTGTTAGTAGTAGTAGTACTACTACTACTTCTATTATTTGTAGAAATATCTCCTTTCCTATACGTACATGTGTAAAGACACTATGAATGCCTGTGAAAAAATTACATTTTGAGAAAAGTTCTTTGTTAGATTTTTTGTAGAATTATTGCCAGAGCAAAAATAGAAAGATCCCAAAGGAGCAAATGAAACGGTGTGTGTATAGAGCTGTCCTTTTCATGCGTAAAGTGTACATGAAAGATTGTGAGAGAAAAGTTCTTTGTTGGTTTAGAAGAATTATTAGATATATTTGTGTGTATGGTGGCTGGCCGCTCATATCTGAGTATGACTGTCTGCTAGAGCGACTAGTCAATTCCTATTGCAGATGCAGGCTCAGGCACATTTGTGTTTGCTCAGCACCCTCACAACCTACCTGCGGTTTATACTGCAACTATGCTGAACAGACCTCAGTTATAGTTTCTGGGAGAGAGCACATTATCTAGCGGATCAACAGTCTGAACAAGGCCAGTGCGCACAAGACCTCGATCACGATTACTGATGAATTTGTGCTAGCACAGTCATCAAAAACTCCCAAATAGCTCTGTCTACCCAATTTCACTAACAAGGCCTGGGTCAACACGTGGTTTTTAGGCTTTTCAAAGTGAACATTCAGGCACAACAGGAAGTCATCTTCCTGATAACTCGATCATGATGAGATTCGAACCCAGGTCTCATGGTTGGAAAGTGAACTTTCTAACCACTCGGCCACGCGCTCATATTATATT
Organism: Acanthosepion esculentum; assembly: GCA_964036315.1. NCBI lineage: Eukaryota > Metazoa > Mollusca > Cephalopoda > Sepiida > Sepiidae > Acanthosepion > Acanthosepion esculentum. Next base: position 14,633,774 of record OZ038510.1, read on the forward strand.
CGTGTGTAATGATGTAAGCATAGGGCTTTTATACTGATTTGGTAAGATTAGTTTAAATGTAGCACAAAGCTGAAAAAATGGAGTACCCAACCCAGTGAGGACTGAACTGTTCAGTCATAATTAATCTAGCAAGATAAGATTGTTAACCATTACACCATATCAAAGTACCCAGCTTGTGGCATTTATATGCTGTGTACGTTCTATGTTGTGTTCCTTGTGATACGACGTTTACCGGCGATCTAAAGGCTCCTCATAGGAAAAGCGAAACATGTCCAAATTCTAAGGCGTCCTGTGGTTAAAAGAGAAAAAATATAGGATGTATAGAAATTTTCCATAAAGAAAAAAAATTAAATTTAAATTTTAAAAATTCCTTGGTTAATTGGGCGCTGAAGAAAGGAGAATTCTTACTCTGTGTGAAAGGAAACAGAAACAATTCTTTTATTTGCAATAAGTTCGTGTCAAGAAAAACAAAAGTCTTACTGAAAATATTATTTTTAGCACTTAATAAATTCAGCTACTTTGAGAAAAATGTTTATTTGAAAATCGGACTTCTTCTATGTGCTGTGTTCCTTCGAGATGTGAGCGATCACAGCACTCCACAGCCTTCGTGGATGTTTTTAGCACCCCGCTACCACCCTTTTTTTTTTTTATCAACATCGATTTTTGTACAAAAAGTGGATCACAGAGCTTATTCAGCTTAATATACATTTTCAGAAAATCTCAACTTCTGATTGGTCACTTAATATTTAAATCATGCCCGAATATCAATATCAATTTTCGTACAAAAAGTGGATCACAGAGCTTATTCAGCTTAATATACATTTTCAGAAAATCTCAACTTCTGATTGGTCACTTAATATTTAAATCATGCCCGAATATCAATATCAATTTTCGTACAAAAAGTGGATCACAGAGCTTATTCAGCTTAATATACATTTTCAGAAAATCTCAACTTCTAATTGGTCACTTAATATTTAATAACATCGACCTTGTCGCAGTTAGCTCCTCCTCAGTTCTTTAATCCTTCAACAGGGGTATCTCTCTCTCCCCTCGCTATAAATACTGGCTGACCCCCCCCTCTCTCTCTCTCTCTCTCTCTCTCTCTCTCTCTTTTCCGACTTAGGTCTCGGGCCGCTGCCTCGCGCGGAGACGAAGTAAAATCTTTCTTTTTCCACTTACACCAATACGTGACCTCTCACAGATACAGCGTTTCCCAAATTCTGGGAACGCGCTAAGAACAATACATGTACGTACGAACACTTACAACACACACATAATTTCTCCATAGAAACTCTATGTAACAGTCCATGTCTTTGTTTAACTTGTTTTGTTATTAATATATATTTGTTTACCCATGTATATCGGTCTTGTTTGTTTTCTTTGTCTTCTTTGGACTTAATTAAAGTCCGACATTCTCATGTAGCTGGACCCGCCAGCAGGAAAATTTAACCTTCTGATATCTCTTCACATCTTCACCCACCACGGTCCGCTACAACCTAGTTCTTGACCTGACCAAAAAAATAATTCTGCTAGAATCTGTCAAGCCTCTGTGAGCCTAACACGTGACCAAAGTTAGCAATAAAATATGAAACGCCTTTCATCTTCGACAGTGCGCCGATCGGAATCCTTTGAATTCGTCACACAGTTCCAGGCTTTACGTTAAGGTTCCTTAACATGATTCCAGTCTGAAGGAACACTCACTCACACAGCAATATTTTATGACGAACAATCAACTCAAGTTTCCACATTCAACTTGATACAAGAATCTTTTTCATACGCTTTCAAGCTCAACGTTAATTATTGCAATTAACATAAACACAGCTTGTTAAGAACCACTTACTCCAACTAGAATATTCTCTTCGAACGACAAGTGAAAACAAATCAAAGAGCGACAATTCCGTAAACCTTAAAGTGAGTCGTAAACAATATTTCTCTATTTTAAGTACAAACTTGAACTGTTTATTTTTTTTTCTTAAATTACAATAATACTCAAACACACTTTCTCATAATTGTACAGACCGTTCAACAACTTACAATTTATCAAACCAGAACTTTGACAACATTCCAATCTAAACATAAAAGGACATTTGAACTTTTTAAAACCACATCTTTACTCCAGTTGTTTGTATCTCTTGTTTATATAAATATTTTATTTATTGTTGTGCAAAAACTGTTGTTTCTCATGTTGCCCTTATTCTATGTTTGTTGAATACTAAAAATTTGATGTGAGAGAAAATTGTTAATTTCGTCACGCAACCTCATTTACTCAACAATTTTTCATCCATAATCCATTAACACAACCTCCACAGATTTTCTTTAAACGAGAGACTAAGAATGAACAAACAATTACATACTATTGTAGCGGACCGAGGGGTGAAATGTGATGAGATATCTCTGGGTTAAGATTTTCTGCTAGTCGGTCCAGCTACATAGGAATGTTGGACTTTAATGAAGTCCAAAGAAGACAAAGAAAACAAACAAGACCGATATACATGGGTAAACAAATATATATTATGGGTAAACAAATATATTAATACACGAAGACATGAAAAGTTACATAGTGTTTGTATGGAGAAGTTATGTGTGTTTTTGTGTTGAGTGTCCGTATGTAGGTGTATTGTCCTTAGCGTGTTCCCAGAATATGGGAAACGCTGTATCTGTGAGACGTCACATATTGGCCTAAGTGAAAAAGAGAAAGTTTTACCTCGCCTCAGCGCGACGTTGCGGCCCAAGGCCTGGTAAAAAAAGAGAGTTTTACCTCATCTCCACGCGAGATGGCCGCCCGAGGTCTAAATTGGAAAAGAGAAAGTATTTATACTCGTGGGAGAGAGACCCCTGTTGAAGGATTAAGGAAATGAGGAGGAGCTAACTCCGACACTATTAAGAAGATCTTTTATTGCCTTAGCAAACTGGATAGAAAGGAATCGAATAGACATTTGTACGTAGAAATATTATTTTTCTTACCTACGTAGATGAAAATAAAAGACTGTGAGAAAATATATTTTGAGAAAAGTTGATTTAGTAGAATTATTAGATATGCTTGTGTATAAAGTCAAGTAAGCATTTGTATAGTGTGTACTAAAGTGTGGTGGGTTCAGTGAGACGTAGTTTACTGAGAACTAAATTTGCCTCAGAATACAAATGAAACATCGTATTATAAAAGGTGTGCATGTAGAAACTCCCTTTTAGATGAAAAATAGGAATCAAGACATGTCCTAATGTTGATTTGATACACTTTTACCCGTGTATAATCTCTGTAAGCTTTGGGCATTTATATGCTGGGAACTTTCCGTCTTGAGAAACGTGGTTTATATACAAAGAAAAAAATATTTAAATTTTCAAAATTCCTTGATTAACTGGGCGCTGAAGAAAGAACTCGTACTCCGTGTGAAAGGAAACAAATACATTTGTTTACTTGCAATAAGTTTATGTCTCAAGAAAAACAAAAGGCTTGCTGAAAATATTCTTTTGAGCGTCTAATAAAATAAAATTCAGCTAGTTTGAGAAAACTGTTCATGCGAAAATCAGACTTCGTCATCTATGTGTTGTGTCTTTTCGAAATGTGGGCGATCACAGCTCTCTACAACTTCCTATGCCTTTTAATCCATAGTAGCATTCATTCCTTTGCCAATCCTCTTGTTGCACTATTCATTCACACAAGCTCAGTGTCCCGCTGCCCTCACTGTCCCTTTTGAATTATGTCCTGTGAGTATCAAATTCTCCAAGTCCTCTTTCGTCATTATCTCTGAATCTGAGTAATAAGTGTTCTTTATTATCATTTCTTTAAGTCTTCCTCGTTGGTTACTGTTGTGGTGTCCTCCCTCTAATAAGGCAATAGTGGACTCTTCCACTTACTATAAAGTTACTAGGAGAAGTAGGCCTGAGGGGGAACAGTGATAGACTGAACGCTGGTCGACCGATACACATTCCCAAGTCGTGTAACACTCTTCTGTTGTATTTGCTGTTCAGTACACTATTTACCTGCAATCTCTTGTTTTGTTATTCTTCGCCATTTACTTGGTCACAACACTTACTCTATTTATGGAATTCTCAACATCCTTCTGTAGGACCACATTTCTACTGGCTTCAGTTTTCTCTTCATCTGAGGGGAGATTGTCCAGTATTCACTGCTATACAAGAGGATTGACATCACATAACAGTTTTGCACTCCTTTGTTTCCAACGAAGGTTTTCTGTTTCTTAGTACTTTACTTAGCTTTTAGCATGTACCTTTCGCTAATCAAATGCCCGTTCGGATTTCGGTGTCACTTTTTCTGTTAATATCCATTTTCCAGATAAGTAAGTTGATAAAATTAAAAATGTGCTTGGTAAAGGGATACAGCCAGGGTTGGATTAACAATTAAGCAAAATAAGCACTTGATTAGGGCATCAAAGAAAGGGGGCACCACAGAAAATGTTATATGGCGTTGTTGTTGACGTTTAAAGAAATAAGTCGAACACTATGAACATTTGAAATCTGCCGGGTGCCATTACAAACGGGGAGACAACTGACCCGCTGCAAATTTTTATTGCGATTCTGATTGGTTAATAAGGGAATGGACTAAGGGAGATAATGAGGTTTGTATTTACTCAATACATCACATCTCCACTCTTGAATAAGTTAGTACAGGTTGAGTATCCTTTATCCGACATTCCAAAATACGAAAACCTCCTAAATGCGAAAATTTTTCCAGGTGCTGACATGAATTCTCACAAATGGAAAATTTCAAAAAGATTCCTAGGTGATATGCAGCTGTTGTAAGTGGCATCATCTGCTCTAGGTGGGGGTTCCCCAGCCCAGCTACTTAGCCTATCTTGGCGCCACTTTCTTATTAGCGATTGTCACAGCAACACCTTCGTTTGTGGACTACTTGTCGGAGTTAACTCCTCCTTAAATCCCTAATTGTTCACTAGGGGTCGCTCTCCCGACACTATAAATACTGGGTGACTTCTTGCCTCGTTCTCTTTTTCACTTTGCATTTCAGCAGACATATTTAAAAATATGATCCTTCGTAGAGATCCGCGTCTTCCCATTTGTGGAAGACGCCGTGAACATTATACACACATACACGTACGTACGAACATTCACCAAAATACAAACTCTTCACGTTCACACACAAACACAAATGTTAACGTCTTTGTCACTTGTAAATTTTTGTTTAATACATATATTCGTTGATATATATATATATATATATATATATATATATATATATATATATATATATATATATCAGTCTTGTTTGTTTTCTTTACATCTTCGGTTGGACTCAACTTGAGTCCACCATGTTCTTGTAGTTGAACCTTCTAGCAGGAAATAAACAGCACGTGTTCCTAATTCAACAACACTTAAACCCCCACGGTCCTTTACATACTTACCAGGTGTTTTGTGCTTAGTAAAGATATTATTCAAATTGTCAAAAATCCTGCAGATACCCATTGTTGCGAAGGCAGAAATTAAACTATGTGCCTCCTTACTCCGTTGAGTAGCCGAGAAATAGGCAAAATGCTGGCGGTGCATCCAGAGTTGAGCATGCTAATGCCGGAGAAGGCGAAATTGTTGACGGCAAAGTTGGCCCTTGATGAATGGAGATTGTTTCTTGAGTGAACGTTGGAAGTTGAATAAGTGACGGTGCTAGTAAGACTGGTAGGCGACCCATCAAACAGAAAAGAAGACAAGAATTGTTAAGATAAAAATGTTGACAGCGAATTTGACATTGATGAATGGAGATTGTTTCTTGAATCAACGTTGGAAGTTGAATAAATGGCAATGGTAGGAAAATTTATGGACCAGGGAGAAGCCATCACATCTTGTCTGGTCCCTACTGAAATTCCGTTGAAGGGATTTGTGGAAACGATACTAGGTGTCTAATTTACTACTTCTGTTATGTTGGTATATATGGTCACGACGTGTGCTTGAGTGCGAGTTTCGTAATGTGGGCAATTGTTTTCCTTAACACATGTGCAGCTCTTCCTGCAGATAGTGGGGTCATGATTTGAACTGGTGTGTCTGGTTCCGATTTTGGATAGATGGCTATACGTGTTCAGGTTAGAAAGTTGCCTGCTTATCCGAATAGCTGCTGCCTTACGTCAGTCTCATTGGGGTAATGGTTTGATTTGCACAGCCATTCTGTTTTATTTTAACACATTACGTTGGGATCAAGGGTAGTTGTGGTATCGGTTTTAATACCAGGCCGGGGTAATATTGTGCGTCGTTTGCTACATGGCGCGCTGAATAATGGTTGTCAATAGTCTTGATAAGGCGATTGTTAAATGGCTTTGATTTAACACCCTTGAGAGAAAAGACAGTATCGACAGTTATTTCTTCATTCCTGTTGTCTGTCTTGATACTTGCTTTGATATGGACGGTAGCTTCTCAAACTGTGTTTTCAAGTGGGGCTGCGAAGTCTGTCAATTTCTTAGTCACATCTTTGAAGGTCCCATGCTTGGCTGAGGTGTTTAAAATTCATCATTTGGCCGCCATGAGTAACCATAATGTCGGCCTTTAGATGCTCGTAAGCTGGGGTGTCATGTTGTAAGTCTTCCATCCACAGCCGGTGCGTATTACCTTCGTACCCCCAACCGAGGTGGGGTCGGAGCAAGCCTGATTGGGGACCCTGGGAAGTTCTTTGTGACTTTCATTTTCTTGTCAACAATTGCTTTTTTCTACCTACATTTATAGAGATTACACATTAAACTAGGCACAACTATTATGATTAAATTCTTTTGCGGATTTTGATGTCATCCGGGGTCTTTGGTTTTCATCCAAATCCGTGAATTTGTTTTGCTCATGCAGAGTCACAAAAAAAACCCTGCATTATAAAATTCACTATTTTTATCCACAATGCTAAATGTGTTAAAATTATTCAGCTTTATAACAAGGAGAATTTCAAGTTGATTTTAAAAATTGCCGTAAACATTGTTGATTTATTTAAGATGAAATAATCTATTATGACATGTCTCTAATTTGTATTTAAATACATTGTATTTATTTGCAATTTTCTACTTGAATTTTCACCTATATTGCATATGATCCATCATTGTACACAATTAGGTTACAATAAATTTGTATTTTATATGAAAAATTCCTTATGAAAATTGAGATGTAGTAGAGTTGGAGAGTCGTATCATAGATTCAGAGGGGGACACGAGACCCATGTTCCGGCTTTGCTTCCATCTGTAGGAGAATGCATTCGTTAATGAGTTGTTTGGCAATTTTGACGAATTCATCCTCCATTCGTGAGTTATTGGCCAGTTCTGGTTTGACTTGGATAGTATATGCTTTGTTCAGAACCAAAACAAAGCGACTGACGTTGTTGCCTGTGTAGTGACATTTAAGATAGTAAAATCAGCAGCTTTATCTTAAAAATAGTATCAGCAGCAGCTTTACTTTAAAGATTATATCAGCAGCAGCTTCACTTTAAAGATAGTAGCAGCTTTACCTTAAAGATAGTATCAGCAGAGGCCTTATCTTAAAGATAGTATCAGCAGCAGCTTCACTTTAAAGATACTATCAGCAGCGGCCTTATCTTAAAGATAGTATCAGCAGCAGCTTTACCTTAAAGATACTATCAGCAGCAGCTTTACCTTAAAGATAATATCAACAGCAGCTTCACCTTAAAGATAGTATCAGTAGAAGCTTTACCTTAAAGATAGTATCAGCATCTTTATGATAAACATAGTATCAGTAGAAGCTTTACCTTAAAGATAATATCAGCAGCAGATTTACCTTAAATATAGTAGCAGTAGCAGCTTTACTTTAAACATAGCATCAGCAGCAGCTTTATCTTAAAGATAGTATCAGTAGCAACTTTACCTTAAAGATAGTATCAGCATCTTTATGATAAACATAGTATCAGCAGCAGCTTTACCTTAAATATAGTAGCAGTAGCAGCTTTACCTTAAAGATAATATCAGCAGCAGCTTTACCTTGAAGATATTAGCAGTAGCAGCTTTACATTAAAGATAATATCAGCAGCAGCTTTACCTTAAAGATAGTAGCAGCAGCAGTTCTAACTAAAACTTATCAGCAGCTGTCCTAGAATATAAAAACATGTGAAACCTTAAGTATTTTTTTCCAAGTTTTCACTCTTTTGAACTGTTGACATGAACTTTCCATGCTGAACCTACAAAAGGCTGTTTTTGAATCTTCTATTAGTTTTCATGTCAAGGGACAACCATTATCTATTCTATATAAACTCATCATTTAGTATTCCTCTACCTTGACTTGTTCTTGGGCCCTTTAGTAAGGGAATATTTTTCAAGCAGCAGTCATATTTATTTTAAAAGAGATACTTAAAATCATCATCCAAATTCGCCCAACAAGTGAATTCATTGAACCCCTCATAGTTGAAAGGATGCTTTATTTTAAGTGACAAGGGACCCCAATTCATAATGTTGGTCTTAGATTTATTTTAAAGCAAATACTTTTAATCTTCAACTAACTCCTCCCAGGAATTGAAATCATTGAATCACTCATAGACTATAGGATGCCATTCTGTGGCCAACAAGGGACTCCAATTTGTCATGTTTATCTCAGATTTATTTTGAAAGAAATACTTAAAATCCTCAAACATCTCCTCTCAGCAAGTGAATTCATTGAATCCCTAATAGATGAAAGGATGCCTTTCTCTAACTGACAAGATACTCCAATTCATCATGTTGATCTTAGATTTATTTGAAACTAGCAGCAATTAAGTTAGCTCCTGAATAGTATCCTTGGGCCTTTGTCTTGTTCAGGAGTTTGAGAGTTCCTAAATCTTTGCATATTCTCAGGATTGGAAGCTCTCCTGGTTGCCATTTGATCTGGGTTTTCATTTGCATGGGTCTTTCTTTTCCTCTCTGCAGCCTTGGCTCTTTTGATTGCAATCTGGTCAGCTGTTGCAAAGATTTCTTTTTGCAAGGCATACCGCTGCCATATGCGAGAGGTAACAATAAACTACAGAACTCAAAATTGATTGCTTCATTTAAGTCTTGCATTAATTTTTAAGTTTACCTTTTAAAAGTTCAACTATAATTCTTCTGCCACCACTTAATTTAGAGACAATTTGATGTACGTAGGTCCTTACTTTCTGTGCAAATGATTATTTTTATTTGATGGGCGTCTTTTACAATTAATTTCAATTATTCCCTAATTTATTTCCAAATTATAAAAAGTGTAATTGTACAAAAAAATTTATTGCAAAAAAATCACATAAAAAAATCACCAAAAACAATTGCAGTAATGTCAAGTTGGGAATCCAGAATTTCAGGATTGCGGGTCTGGATCCATCTGGATCCATCCCAGAATGTTTTAATTTGCTCACAGAGTCGGCCTGATTTCAAAATGGTATGATATGTTGGACGACGGCCTCTAGGAGTAACGTTGAAAAAGTGTGACTCACTGACACACTGGTATTTACATTTATCCATTTTGTGATGCCAACAAATACTCGTTGCCACTTTTGTGATGCCAACAAATACTCGTTGTCACTTTCATAATGCTCATTGTAGTAGAGACTTTGTAATCGCAAATACAACTATAGTAACACCGTTGAACAATACTGGTGTCAGATGCCCTCGAATAACACACACTAATAGTACTTGCTCCATAACACCTGCTTGAAAATTAACCTTCAAATAGGGATCCGAATAGTAATCCGTATAGTGATCACTTAGACACCATGCTAATTCCAATATATATATTTCCTTTCACATCATGGGATCTACTTATTCAAAATGGGATCGCCTGTGTTTGCTCTCTGGTGGTCTGTGTCCAACCTCCAGTGTCGACAGCGACACTTTATTCCCATATAATAATTTATATAGACGAAATAGTTAAAATTCTCATCCAACTACTCCCACTCATAAAATATAGGATGTCTTTCTGTAACCGACAAGGGACTCGAATTTTTCATGTCGATCTCAGATTTATTTCAAAAGTAATACAAAAAAATCCTCATCCAATTCCTCCCAGCAAGTGAATTCATTGAATTGTGTTATAATGAGCTTTTGGTTGTGAAAGGAAAGAAATAACAATGATTAGATTGTGTATTTGTTTAATATGCATGATATAATTACATGTTGTTAGAATGGGCACATGGCCGAGTGGTTAGAACGTTTGCATTCTGACCATGAGATCCGTGTTCGAATCTCACCATGGTCGATTTGTCATGAAGGAGAGTTCATGATGTTATCAGTCTGGTGGGGTCAAGCTTTGAGAGTGAAATTGGATAGATGGAACCTTTGGGGGCCATCAATAGCTGTGCTAGCACAAAGTCACAAGTCATCATGTCCGAGGGCTTGAGCATGCTGGCCTTTTGCAAATTGTTGATCATGCTAGCTAATACACTCTTTCCCAGAAATTGTAACTAAGGTCTGCTCAGCATAGTTGCAGTATAAATCACTGGTGGGCTCTGTGGGTGTTGAATAAGCACAAATATGACCGAGCAAGCGTCTACAATAGGGATGCTAATACTAATTTTTAATAATGGTAATTTTTAGTAATGGATTTTTTATTTATTAATCCGAAAGATTTTTATCACTTCAGACATTATTGCTGGTCACGCTAGATAACACGCCCTTTCCCTGGAATTGTAACTAAGGTCTGCTCAGCATAGTTGCAGTATAAACCACAGGTGGGCTCTGTGGGTGTTGAATAAACACAAATGTGCCTGAGTGAGCGTCTGCAATAGGGATTGGCTAGCCATCCTAGTAGACGAGTATCCTCAAATACGACTGGCCAGCTATACTGATTGATACATGTTGTTTGAAAATTTTGCTTGCTGGCCCTCAAGAGAGTGGTTAGGTTTAAGGATAGTTGCAGTATTTGACCGATTTCTTGGGCTGGTTTGACTGAGGTCACAGGATAGGTACAGAGGGTATTTAGTCATTGGATGGGTTCAGCAGATGTGTTGATCAATCAAGGCCATGGTGGTAAGTTGATTCATGGTAGTGTGCATTGGTTGCCAAGTTGAAGTGGAATGTTTCAGTTGATTTGATCGAATGCTGTACCAATGAAACAGGGTCACAGTGGTGACTGCAAAGGTATGCCTGTAGCAAGTCAAGTTGCTGCAATGACAGCGGTGACAATGAGAGATAACATGTAGCTAGTAGGCCTATGTTGGAATGTTCCACTAAAAGTTTATGCCTGTAGAGAGTCGGGTTGAATTCATTATATCACTCATAGACTATAGCATGCTTTTCTGTGACAAACAAGGGACTCCAATTTATCATGTTGATCTCCCATTTAATTTCTATCAAGCTATGATCATAGTTTCACCAGTCAGACCTTTACAACTAAGACATGTCATGCCACATACACTGAGTCAAACAATCCTAATTCCTTTCATATTCCATTGGTAAGGAGTAAGATCCATTCAGACTAGACTGCTTCTTCTCAGGAACTGCTACATTATAGAACAGACACCCGAGAGGATGCTTCCCTGATCACTACAATCTTAATCTCTTCAGGTTAACTGTTATCTAGCCAACATATCCACATAATCTGAACTGCTTTCTCTTACACCAATAGAACAGCCTCATTTAGTATCTCTCTACCTTGACTGGCTTTTGGGCGTTTTAATATACAAACAAATTTTTTAATCATTTTACGCCAAGAAAGGCAATAAAGCTACTGAGAAACAAGAGGTTACTGAGTGTAAAAGAATAAGAAAAAGAAAAACATTATTAAGGAGAGAGAACAATAAAAGAAGAGGAATTAAGAAGACAGAAGATAACGATTGAAATTGTATTTCATCATTTCATCCCAAGCAAGACAATAAATCTACTAAGACACAAAGGGTCACTGAGTGTGAAAGATTATGAGAAAAAGAAAAACATTATTAAGGAGAGAGAACAATGAAAGAAGAGAACGCAAGAAGACAGTAGATAAGAATTGCTATTGCACTTCAATTTTTGAAGATCAAAATTGGCTGCAAAGCAAGAGCTCACATTTTAAAAAAATAAAAACTGGATTTGCATGAGAGCAAATTTGACATGAGGTCAATTGAATATTTCACCCCTATGAGTATGTAGTAGGATTAGGTAGTAACAACACTATATAGAAATATACTCTCTCTCTCTCTCTCTCTCTCTCTTATACACATACTTCCTTTCCTTTCCTTCTATTTTTCATATCCGCGGTAACTGACAAAACCCGGACATAGCTTATGTGGGTCAGTGAACGTCATAAAAAAAAAAATCAACCAACGACAACACGTCCCACCAAAAATCAAGCTGAAAACACAGATACATCAGGCCCAATAAAAAGAAGAAAAAATCATGTGCATAGCAGAAGTGGGAAATTGGTTCGATGTAGCAGTTTGAGACACAAAAGTTGAAGATTCATTGGCTCTGAGTTTGACTGGACGTACAACTCCAGAAGCAAAAAGAAGAAGAAAGGATGAATTCAACAAATTAATTTCTGTCAACCAAAAACACAACGACCTTGTATGAACTCTCAAATTACAAAAAGGACTAAGACGGTAGTCACCCACTTTGACCACTGTAACCACATGGAGTCAACAATAAAGTGATATTATAGACAGTAAATTTGGCCATTACTTATGTATTAGCCCAGCATTCATCTCTATATACCATAAGTATATGAACTAGAATAAAAAACTGTTTGGAATTTTAAGACATCACACACATCAGGGATTGGCTCTAATTTTTGTGCCGATCTATATTGCACACACATACATACATACATACATACATTAATACAAATCACATACAACGACAAGGATTCATTGGTTAATAAATCACCACTATGTTATTATAGACAATTTACAAATCGCAGCAATGCGACAATTTTGTAATCGCTCTATTTTCATGTGGTCAATTTGGTGCACTTTTGGGAGAAACGGATCCCAGAAGCTTTCTTAAGTCTCCCCAAAGCTTGCTCGCTGATTGGTCAATGCCAACCAATCAGATCCTCTGCACATGAAGAGTAACTTTTCCCGCGCAGCAGTCTGGAGCCTATAGTCACTTATATAAGCAAGAATTTCTCTTAGCTAATTAGTGAGAATTCAGCTGCCAAATGAATCCCCGACAGTTGAAACCATGCGCCAATCTTCTCACTCACACCACCACTCACATGCTGAACATAATCTTTTCTTACACAGTAAAATCTTCTGAGAACAGTCATTATAAACTCTCATAAACATTCTTCCAGTGAACTTTGGAATACTAAAAATAATAGTTAAAGAGAGACAACTCTTGTTTCATTCAACCTTTCCTTACTTAAATGTATGCTTTGTTTAATATTGTACATCCTGTTAAATACATATTTTATGTGTAACAATGTCTTTTGCTGTCTTGTTTCCTAATCTAAAGTTAAATTAATGTGGTGAAGTCCACCACACCCTCCTTCTTTAAGTTCTATGGGATAGGTGCTGCCTGGAGGAATTACCCACGAGAGTTGAGCATATGATTTTTAAAATTTAAAATTAAATTCTTAAAATTCAGAATGTAGACAATCATGGAATTCCTCGATGTTTTTTATCTTAGGAAAGATAGCGCAGTAGTGTCTTTCTGCCCTTGCCATGGTTTGGAATTAAGAGTTTTTCTTCTCTTAGAAGCCACTTAAGACGAGAGAAGCCAGTCTCCCCTCCCCTGCTACTTAACCCATTGCTGAGGGCGAGAAGCAGAAATGGATTCAGGCCTTCCTCAATGGCATTTATTCAAAAAGTGAATGCAACAGACTAGCCTGGAATTTGAACTCGACTCGCTGTCTCCACTTTTCACAATGATACCTGTTACGCTACCTACACACCAATAATAATACCTACTTATTCTTACCTGAGGAGTGCTAAATCCTGTGTCGTACATGTGTAGTTATTTACTAAGCTTAGCTTAGTCTGGCACAAGACTACAAATATAGGGCTCACAAGTCAGTCAGAATAGATCTGTGAGACTAGCTTGTCAATCCATTTTAGGGATTTACTAAGCAAAGCTTAAATGTGGTACCCGGCTGCAAGGATGGGGCACCCAGTGACGATCGAACTCACTACTTAACTAGGCAACATTTCTAAACATTAGACCACGTTGCAGTACCTTAAAAAAAAGATTTTAGATTTGGCACCAGGCTGTAATATGGAGTACCCAGTGAGGATTGATCTCACTATTGTTCAGTAATAATGATCTGTAAGACCAAGTAGTTATGTGCCATATGTGATACATGCTTAGGCGATCATGTATCTCTCGATACATGACTGACGAGGTAGAATTTTTCCTGCTGCAGGTTGCCATTTCTTTCTGCGGTAGACTAGTTGTCATCCAAGGCTATAGAACCTGGTCTGTCCTGCCATTTACCAATAACTGGTGGGAGAAGAAAAGGATTCATACGAGGCATGGTGGAGTAGTGGATAGTGGCTCGGATTGAGGAATTGGAGAGCCGAGTTTGAATTCCAGTCGAATCCATTACATTCACTTACATGCTAATATCCTTGGGAAAGGTATGAATCCTCTTCTTCTTCCCCCAGTTATGGGTAAATAGCAGGACAGACTAGGTTCTATAGCCTTGGATGACAACTGGTCTACCACAGAGAGAAATGGCAACCTACCACAGGAACAAAATCTGCCTCATCAGTCACGTATCGAAAGATACATGATTGTCTAAGCGTGTATCACGCATGGCACATAACTGACTGACTTTCCAGTCGAATCCATTACATTCACTTACGTGCTAATACCCTTGGGAAAGCTATGAATCCTCTTCTTCTCCCAGGACGGAACAGGTTCTATAGCCTTGGATGGCAACGGCTCTACCACAGAAAGAAATGGCAACCTACCGCAGGAAAAATCTACCTCGTCAGTCATGTATCGAAAGATACATGATCGCCTAAGCGTGTATCACGCATGGCACATAACTGAATACCAGGTAAATTCATTTTAACTCAACATTTTATCCTAGCTAGCTTGAGAACATTACAAGACTTGTAAGGCTCTAAAGCCAGAAGTTGATAAAAATAACTGGAAATTCCTTGAAATCGTTTCTTTCGATTCCCACACCTCCTACAAAAAAACAAAAAACATTTTTGACTTTTGCGTGGCCTGCAGTGGAAAATTATAAAAAGATTACCAAACGACAGTTTGCAAAACCACACCTTAGACCACTTAACAAAATGAAACTAATATGCGCATGTGCAGACAATATCATTTTTCTTGTTAAAACTTCAAGAAGGCAAGATCTAGGAAGTTTTTTTTGTCGGAACATTTTCTTTAAAATACAAAAAGTAAAAACCACGCAAAAACGAAAAGAAGGAAGAGAATACCTGCTTTTAATTGTGAAATACAAAAGGAAGACTGATGTCGTCATTTGGGTAATTTTTTTACTTTTTTAATTTTCAAGAACGATTTTAAAGACTGAATTCTTTTGTTTACTACTCAGTTGTTGACTGGCGTGATTTTTTTTTAAGGATGGGATCTGAAAAGAAATTAATGAACACCTTCCTTTTCAAATAGATAGGATTTTTTTAGTCTTTAATAATCTTTGTAAAGTTGTGATGGATAAGAGTGGAAACTTGACCTAAAAAAATAAAATTCCCGTCGTGTGGCGAAACTGAAAAATAAACTTAATTCCGAAGAACAAGAAAGAGAAAAAAAAAAGGGCAATTTTCAAGTTTAAATTTTTTAAGCACGATTTCAAAGACTAAAAGACAAAGTTCCTAATAATAATGCAACTAACAATTATTGTCTATTAAATAAGAAAAAGACATCAACTTAAATAGACTGGTCCACTCCTAAAAAATAGGGAAAAATGTTTTGGAAAATAATTTTGTAGTTTAGCATTCTGTAGCCATAGCCATTCCTTGGGCCGCGACACTATCAAAAAATAATTTTTTAAATCATTTTAAAATAATGGGAGTGTGATTCTTAAATTTTAAGAAATTTGCTAAAAATCCCAGAATCCCCCCAAAATAAAATGCTTTGCAAGTATTTTACTTTTAAAATCAGATTTTTTGGTTTCAAATAATTTTTTTCGTCTTAAAAAAAAATAAAAAAAATAAAAAAGTACGCAAGAACAGGAAAAGTCCGTTTTCACGAGAAAAAAAAAAACAAACTAAAAATATAAATTTATTTATTTTTTTTACATTTTATCTCCTGTTGCAAATAAAAGTTGTCATTTTTAAAAATCTTTTTGACAATACTTTTTAATTATAGAAAAAAAAAACTGGACAAAAATAAATGCTAATCTTTAAAACGCTGACTAAAATAGTTATTTTACTGACTAATGAATTTAATTTAATCAAATTTATCAACCACGAGGAGCGCTCCGAAATTAGTGCTCCTTAATTTCTATGTATTGTAAAAAGTGTAAACATTAACAACAGATACAAAAAAGAAGCACAATAACATCGCTACAAATCAATATTTTTCCCTTTAGTGACCACTTACTACTATAAGCGAGATCAACACCAGTTCATTTCGGTCAGTTCCGACCAAAAGGTGATTATTTGTCAATATCAACAAGCACTACATCGCTTTTTAGCCATTACTGGAAAAAAAAAAAATCTCAATACCCGCCGTCTGACTAAGCTCATATCCAATGTTTGGTTTCCGTAAGCGTTCCACAAGTGTAGGTGAAGGTTCATGGGTTAATTTTTTTTCTATATGGAAGAATTCAGTGGCAGCTTTGCTTTGTACACACTTTCATACCAGACATTATTTTACCAGATTGCTATGATCTACAAACATAGCAACAACAAAAAAACAAAAAAAAAGTTGGGATGGTTCAACAACACAACAATCTCTACTCACTACTACTGCGATACCGCTAAATAACAATTGCCTCTGATGCCGTAGCCAACAGAAAATAAACATTCATTACTCCCTTCAAACCGACCATCGTATCTACTGTTTACTAGTTTACAAAAGCAAAATTGAATTGAAAGTTGAAGAAACCTTCAACCATTTTAGTACTAACTGGTAGTAATTGTTTAAATCTTTTTACCCATAAAAACAACAATTAAAAGTAAAACACGTTGTGGCTTGCTCCGTTTTTTTTTTAGTCACTTCGACGTGGTGAAATGAGGAAGCTTACCTCGCCAGATCAATTTACAACTGATTAGTGAGTTCGATCCTCAGAGTGCCTCATAACTTCGACCTTGTGCCACATAAGCTATGCTTAGTAAATAAATTTCCTTGTGACTTGCTCTGTTAGTTTGAGGGGCGGATTTTTGTTTTGTGCGGCAAAATCGTCGCACAGTATTTGACATTATTAAACTTAGATTCACTGTACGACACGAGGACACAACGATGACGCGTCCGGTAAGAATCGAACTCGCCACGCCAAAGATTTTTGCATTTGAAACTATTTTTAAATAAGAGTAAAAAAAAAAAAAGTCTAGGTACTTCAGACAAAATCCGAAAAATACGTTTTCAATAATTTGAATGTCTTCTTTAAAGTAAAATTTCGTTTTATTTGAAAGATAATAGTACAGCCTAAATAATTTAAGACTAAAAGAAAAATATTTGTTGTCCTCCGTAAGAATGGCCTAATAGTGGAAAAAAGCGTTGGTTCGTGAACCTGGTGATATATAGTGATTGTAAGTTCAATCCTTGAGTCGGGTAGTATGTACTTGGAAATAAAGGGTTCAGTTCAGAATTCCCTGTAGGTAGATCGATATACACCTGATGAAAACCGGAGTGCACAACAGTCGAAACGTTGTAATAAATAACAAAAAGCACAATAGTCCGAATAATGTACCATGAATTATAAAATAATAATAAAAATATTGTGAATGGATTAATTTTACCTTTATTATCTTCGTTTCAAAAGAAAAAAAATGTTTGGCACACGGCTCTGGTTCAACGTGAGGTTCCTCGATCTGATATTGACAAGTATTCAGTAGTATTCACGTCAGGAATTTAAAATTGTTTTTTTAAAGAAAAAATGAAATATTCTTGGTGGCGGGAGAATTCAGGAAAAACTAGGATAAAGGGAGATAAATCCGTGTTACTGTTTGTTATGTAACACAATCATCGCCGATATCCGCTTGCTAAGTGAATAATAAACATTCTTACTTCACAACAAAATAAGGTTAGTTTCCCCTGTCACGAGGACATCGTAATGAGACACTCTCCTCACGTGAGGATTGAACTCATTTACATTAGCTAGCCATCACTGCACTAAAAGGGAGGGGACCAGGTCACAGTGTGAGGGTTGTCCCAAAATTGTGTCATAAACTAGCTAAAAAGAAATTTCAGCAAACCTCTTGTTGAGAAATATTTATTTTTTGTTTTCAAAGTTAACACTTTTGTTGCCCTCCCCAACGAAATGAAAGCAAAAAACCTAAAACCTCCTGTGTTTACAAATTTACCAAAAATCATGGATTTATCCGATTTCATTTAAGTGGAATTTTCAGTGCTTTTTTTATAATATTCATGATTATTATTAATGAATAAAGTCTCTGACTTTGCTGGATGGGTTCTTAGAAAACTTTGTATATGTTTTTTTTGTTATTTCTCTCGATCACCTCTTTAACATCGTAAAAGAAAAGTAAAAACGCATGAAATTGGAGGGTTATGGCAATTTTTTTTATGCAGTTAAGTTTTAAAGAAAAATCCTTGAAAATATTTAAGTAAAAAAAACATTTATTTTTTTTTTACAATATCAACTGAACATCTTGAAAATTTGTCCTGACACCTAAAAACAAAAAGTAAATAAAAAAGATTTTGTACAGAGTTATGCTTGTATTCATTATTTTATTTCAGATTTTATAGGGGGGAATTTACAATTAATATTTTTTAAAATTTTACTTGTAATTTTAAATTTTTCTGGATGCTAATGACAAAAAAAAAATAGATCTTTTTTATGTGTTTGAAAAATGTAAAAGTTTAATAATGGCATTTTCAAGTGAAATATATATTTTTTTTAAGAATTTAATTTTTTCTTGTTATAACCGTTAAATTATTTTTCGTACGGAAGATCAAATAGGAAATAATTCAACAATTCAGAATTATCTTTCTAAGTTAAAAATAATTGTGCATGATGTGTGGAAGTGTCTAGAATTTATTTTATGACATTGATAAATGAAAGAAAACAAAGTAAAGGCAGTCAATAAACAATATCAATTCAGCCATATTTAGGGGGGATAAGTTTTCTGAAAATAATTAACGACATGATGTGGTGCAATTAAATTTTTTTGACATAAAATAGATAAAGAAAAAATAAACATCAAATACTTTTTATTGCTTCTTTATTCTTTTTCCTTAGATGGATCTGTCTCTGTCGGAGTTAGCTCCTCCTTAGTTCCTTAATCCTTCAACAGAGGTCTCTCTCCCTTGGCTATAAATCAGTTATGTGCTATGTGTGATACACGCTTAGGCGATCATGTATCTTTCGATACATGACTGACGAGGCAGATTTTTCCCCACAGTAGGCTGCCATTACTTTCTGCAGTAGACCAGTTGCCATCCAAGGCTATAGAACCTGGTCTGTTTTGCTATTTACCCATAGCTGGAGGGAAAAGAGGATTAATACCCTTTCTCAAGAGTATTAGCACATAAGTGAATGTAATGGATTCAACTGGAATTTGAACTCGGCTCTCCAATTCCACAATCTGAGCTGCTATCCATTACTCCACCTTGCCATAATAGCTTTCTATAAATTATATCACCTGTCACCACTTCTTTTTCTCCCTGACCATGAGGTAAGCGACAATCCATTTTTTCTTCTTGTTTCATTCAAACTACAATTTGACAAATACAATAATATCATTTACCTTTTTATATTTTCTTTTTTCAAATGTTCACCCAATACAAGGCCTAAGGGCCACTCAATGTAGAGTGTTACTGTGTGAAGTTGTATTATCGTAAGAAACATAACAGGAAAGATAGACGGCTAATTCTAGCTTAAAGAGGTCAAACTTAATTAGTGAATAAAATTTCAGAGTTCAGAAAAAGACATAGGTGTATAGAGTTGAAGTAGACTTTAGAAGGAACCGGAAACCCAATCCTAAACATTAAATAATGGATGAACCTCTACTTTTGCTCAAGAGATTGGGGAGAAGTGTGAACTGGGCGATCAAGAGCAACAGCCACCAAAGCTGGACTATTACAAAATCTTCATGGAAAAGGCTTTTATGAGTTGATTGATTCACTTTTTTTATGGTTTATCAACCATTTGCAGGAGCTGGAGGGAGAAGAGGTGGATTCACGCAATTCCAAAGGGTAGTTCCGCATAAGTGAATATATTAAACCCAAAGTGTATTGGAACTTGGCTCTCCAATTAACAATTCCAAGACATTATCCATTACACCAGCTGCACATCCAAGCTTACAGCACCTGGTATTCACAAGCAGTCACCCATCAGGCTCAACATTGCTTAACTTTGGTGATTGTACAGAAACTGATGTTTCAACATGATGTGGCCATAACCTTTATGGAGAGGTAACAATGGCCCATTTTTGCTTTTCTCAGCATGCCTTTGTCATTAATACTTTGATTACATTTTCTAGCAGAAGAAATAAAATGTTTTTCACAAAATCTCGCATACTAAATATATGGTGAAAAGACGTTGGCATTTGCTGATATTTTAAATATAATTTTAGTTTTGTCACTATGGTTTTTATCATTATATTAAATCAATTTTTGTTTACTGAAACATTATAAACTGAAATTGTGGCC
Source organism: Acanthosepion esculentum (assembly GCA_964036315.1). NCBI lineage: Eukaryota > Metazoa > Mollusca > Cephalopoda > Sepiida > Sepiidae > Acanthosepion > Acanthosepion esculentum. Next base: position 14,654,386 of record OZ038510.1, read on the forward strand.
TATATAACCAGTTTTAAAATAATTAGATTTGAAGTTATTGCCCTGTTGACGGGGGATCAGAATATGCCAACTGTCCCCCTGCAGAGGGTAAAAGTCCCTCAAAGGGGCCACTTGTTGGCTGTGGGTGGTGACCCGTGATGCCTGGGGATGGGATCCTAGTGGTTGTGCAGACCATGACCTAGGCGTAAAGAGGTTGCAGTCCTGCAACACACCACCTTGGCCCTTACCTGGGCTAGATGGTCAGTCAGAAAGGCCCGATCCAATCAATCGGCTAGTCATGTCAAGCCCTAACACTTACACTTGCAAATGTCGACCACAACATCCAAGAATAAGATCCAAAGGTACTACAACATCTTTTTTACTCTTACCATAAACACAGGCAAACCGAATAAGTGTTAGAAGGCGGTTCAAGGGTCACTCAATTATTGAGACGAAACCACATGACTGTTCCTTACTTGATGTGTCTATAAAACTGGGAAGACAAAATCATGGGAAGAATCAGAAAATGACGGTGGAAACTCAACTAATTGAGTATACCTTTTTTGTATCCTTGAGATGAAAGGGCGAATGGGTTTCCCCCCGCCTAACATCTCCCATATTTGGGCTCCAAGGAGGGTGGGGAGCAAGAAAGATGAAAAAATCAAACATATTTACATGGAAACTGAAAACCCCAATAAAAAACCCCAAAACCAGATAAAGAACAATAGAAAAACCAAAAGAATGCACTCCGATATTTCTGATGTCTCCAACTCAGACGGTGAGTGGGAATCCAAATCAGAGAAAAAATTTTTTTCTGAATATAGAGAAAGGAAAAACTTCCCAAGATTCATAGTTGTTGAAACCTTAGAAGGAAAAAAGATTAGCGAACTATCTCCATTTCTAATCGAAAAAATTCTATACCAAAACAGTAACCCCAAAACAGTCAAAAAAATGAAAAACGAAAATCTTCTAGTCGAAGTAGATCATTACAGAGATGCTGAAAATCTCTTAGGAATGAAAAAATTCCACACCTACCAATGTAAGGTCTTTGCCCATGAAAAACTAAACACATCAAAAGGCATCATAAGAAGTTATGAACTAACCTTGACCACAACTGAAGAAATTAAAATTGCTCTGAGAAAACAAGGAGTAATAGACCACGTCTGGATCAACATAAAAAGGAATGGTCAAATCATGCCCACAAATACTTATATCCTAACATTAATACCCCTAAAATACCTAAAGAAATCAAAATTGGATACATAATCCAAAACGTTGACCCTGACATACCAGCCAGCCCCCCCCCCCCCGAGATGCTTTAAGTGCCATAAATTTGGGCACCGCGGGGGGGAACTTGTAGAGGGCACAGAATGTGTGGGAAATGTGGGGTTAAGGAACCCAATCGTACCGAAGATGAATGGCCAAATGAAACAAAGTGTCCGAATTGCTATGAAAATCATCCAGCTTACTCTAGAACATGTAAAATTTTTAAAAAGCAAAAGAAGTCACGGAAGGGAGATACAGGAAAAATGTATCCTTCCCAAAGGCGAGGAAAATAGTAGATTCCTATCAAAAAGCAAACACTTATGCAGAAATCATCCAAAAACCAAACCAAGCAAACAATCAAGACCTACTCAACAAACTAGTCTTTGAACTTAAAAATCTAATTGAAACTTTAAAAACAACTCCAAAAGTAACTAACAAAAATCAAATAACAGCATCTACTAAAGCCCAGATAAGCGACCAAAACCAGAAACAAATCCCTAAGAGCAAATCAGAACCAGACCAAATCAATCAAAATATACAAATAAACCAACAAATTCCCCTCCACAACAGCTATAACATATTAGAAACAGAAGACTCTGAAGAACAAAGCTCCCACAATAAAGCGAGTTCTTCAACCCCCCACAAAAGTCTAAATATAAAATCAAGTAATAACAACAAATACAAAAACAGAGATACAAAAAAAAACATCCTCTGAGCAAACAAAAACAACAAATGGGAAAAATTCTCCAACAAAAATCAACCCCATAAAAACCAAACTACGGTCCCGATCAACCTTTAGTAATAGAGATAAGTCAAACATAAAATCTAACAAATCAACAACCCAACCCAAAGAATTGGAAGATATGGAAATAGAAACTAAATCTACCAGCGAACAAAACCTTTGAAAAAAAAGAAAGAAAAAGAAATAATACCTTATAAATACACAGACATATATATATATATATATATATAAATAAATAAATTAAACGGCTTTCTCTTTTCCTCTGAACAACAAACTTAAACTCCAATAAAATCCCTCTTCCTACTAGACTCTAAGAAGAAAGGTCAAATCCTAGATCCCCCCCCCCCCCAAAATCACCCCAATCATAATGAATACAAATCCAAACAAAATACTACAATGGAATTGCCGTGGAATGAAAGCCAACATTAATGAACTACTTCTGCTAATAACAGATATAAATCCAGCTGTTATCTGCCTTCAGGAAGCCTTCCTTAAAAGTGACAACAAAACTAATTTAAAAGGATATCAACATTTTTACCTATATTAAAGATTCTAGCCTTAGAGCATCAGGTGGTACATCTATCTTGGTCAGAAATAATGTGTCATATAGTCACAAAAACCTAAAACTGATCTACAGGCAATAGCTGTCAGAATAACTTTACATAAACAAATCGATATTTGTTCCATATACATACCACCTAACGCAGAAATAAGTAAAGACAAACTGCAGGGAATTATAGGACAACTTTCTGCCCCTTACCTAGTACTTGGAGACTTCAACAGCCACAACACCATATGGGGCTGCAAAAACACCAACAGAAGAGGAAAAGACATAGAATCATTCATTGACAACAACAATCTTTGCCTCTACAACAACAAAACCCCAATCTACATATGTCCTTCCTCCGGCAGCCGCACGGCAATAGAATTGTCTTTATGTGATCCCTCCATCTTCATGGATTTTAATTGGTCGGTTTACAATGATATGTGCGGAAGCGACCACTTCCCCCATAATTCTCGAAAACCAAAGTCCAAATCTAAATGATAAAATTCCCAACTGGAATTTAAAAAAGGCAAGCTGGGAAAAATTCAAATTAATGAATCCAAATTCACTCCAAATGCAAAAACTGAAAATGCGGACCATGTCACCTTTTTTTCAGAAACAATCATATCCATCGCAGAAAAATGCATTCCAAAATCCTCCAAATCCACCAAATATAACAAACCCTGGTTCAATGACAATTGCAAAAAAGCGATCAAGTTGCACTGGGCTGCCCTCCGCAAATTCAATCTACAACCAACTACAGAAAATCTAAACTCTTTTAAAAAAAATACAGAGCAATGGCATGATGAACAATAAAAGAATCCAAACGCTCCTCTTGGAAAGATTTTGTGTCCAAAATAAACTCATATACAAAGACTGTCTGGAATATTATCGGAAAGATTTCCGGCAAAAATAAAAACATTCCACTTAAACACCTTGTTAATAATAACATAACAATTACCGACCCCAAAGAAATCGCAAACACATTTGCCCAAAATTTTTCCCAGAACTCTTCTCCTGCTAACTATAGCAGAAAATTCCAGAACATTAAAAGAATTGTTGAAAAGAAAAAACTAAATTTCAAGTCCAACAACATTGAAAACTATAACCAACTTTTCACCCTATCAGAATTATCAAATTCCTTAAAACAATCTCATAATATCACAACAGGTCTGGATGACATACATTACAAATTCCTTAACCAGTTACCAGATATCTCCCTAACATACCACCTTGACATTTTCAATAATATCTGGACTAATGGCAACATCTCTAACCTATGGAAACAAGCCATAATTATCCCAATACTCAAAACCAAAAAAGATCCATCGACCCCTTCCAACTACAGACCAATTTCTTTAACTAGCTGCCTCTGCAAAACTTTAGAAAGGATGAATATTAACAGACTAATCTGGTTCCTCGAAACAAACAATCTAATAACCAACATACAATGTGGCTACCGTAAAAATCGGGGGTGTATCGATCATTTAACTAATTTAGAAAGCTACATTAGAGAAGCTTTCATAAGGAATCAACATGTAACAACTATCTTTTTTGACCTTGAAAAAGCTTATGAACTTTCAGAGTACGTATAGGATCCACTCTATCTGATATATATAAACAAGAAGGTGTACCACAAGGTAGCATCCTATCAACAACCTTGTTCAATGTTAAAATAAATAACATAGCTAAAGAAATCACCTCTGACATAAATGGATCCCTATACGTTGATGACCTCACCATAAGCTATCAATCTAAATACATCCACATGATTGAAAGAAAACTGCAATATTGCATAAACAAAATCAACAGCTGGGCAACCAATAACGGTTTCAAAATATCTAAAACCAAAACCAAATGTATTCATTTTTGTAACAAGCGCAAACTACACGACGACCCCAACTTAAAGCTCAAAGAAGGAAACATACCATTTGTAAATCAACACAAATTTCTAGGTATAATCTTTGATAAAAAATTAAACTTTATCCCACATATAAACTATATCAAAGAGAAATGTCACAAAGCACTACAATTGCTACGAGTCATAGCCCACAAGGATTGGGGAGCTGACAAAGACACACCCTTAAGAAACTATACAGATCCCTAGTCAGATCAAAACTAGACAATGGATGCTTCATCTATCAATCTACGAGGAAATCCTACTTGAAAACTTTAAACCCCATTTACCACACCGGGTTAAGACTAGCCCTGGGAGCCTACAACCCCCCCCGACCCTGTGGAAAGCCTATACACCAAAGCTTTTGAACCCCCCTCCAAAAATCAGAACCAACAACTTGGCTCTTAAGTACTACACTAAAGTAAGAGCAAATCCTAACAACCCTATATATGACAATATTTTTAACCCCAAATACAAAGAATCCTTCGAACAAAAAGAAAACGCAATTAAACCTTTCGGCCTCAGAATAATCCCTACCGTCAACAACGCAGCCTTACCCACAACCAGAGTTCTCCAACCCACACTATCCAAAATCCCACCTTGGGAAATCATAACGCCCAAGATAGATTTAAGTTTAAGTAAACACCAAAAGGAAAAAACCCATCCAACTATATTCCAAGAAGATTTTAACAAAATCAAAGAAAAATATCCAAACCACATACACATCTACACAGACAGATCTAAACAAAATGACGTAACAGCCAGTGCAGCGGTACTCAACAAATCATTAAAAAAGGAATCAAACCTCCCAAAAGAAACCTTTATCTTTAGTGCAGAAATACATGCACTAACCCTAGCACTCAATCTAGTCTCCAACAACAAAAATCCCAAATACATAATCTTTTCAGACTCTTTGTCTGTTCTAAAAGCAATCAAAATAATAAAAACAGATAATCCTCTAATTGCAAAATTACTTAACAAGCTAATGCAACTAAATAGCCAAAGCCAAAAAGAAACTATTTTCTGCTGGATACCAAGTCACACAGGTATCGGAGGAAACGAATTAGCCGATTCAGCAGCTAAAGCTGCCTTAAATATCCCAACTGATGCAAACTTTAAAATCCCCTACACAGATCTTGAAAGACACATCAATACATACACAATGAATAAATGGCAAACTTACTGGAACGGATTTCCCAAAAACAAACTATACGAAATCATGCCAAAAATATAAAAGCAGGAACAAAATACCAAGCTAAACAGAAAAGAAGTTACACTTGCAAGAATAAAAATAGGCCATACATTTTTAACCCACTTATATCTCCTGAAAAAAGAAAATCAACCTTTCTGTATACCATGTCAAACCCCATTCACAATTAAACACATTCTAACAGACTGCATTGATTTCGCAGCAACAAGAAATAATCTCTACAAAGAAAAAAACATTAAAGATTTATTTGAAAAAAACAGCCCCCAAATTATTTTTTCATACTTCAAGAAAATTGGCCTCTACCAGAGAATTAAAAAAAAAAAACAAAAAAAAAAAGAAAAGCATATCACTTATATATCAACTAAAGCAAAATAACACAACTCACAACTTATCAAAAGAAAAATACTTCCAACCGAATGCTACCCAGATAAAACGTCCCTAATTATACTTCCCTGGCCTAAAATGATCACAAAAACCAAGAAATTGCAAAACAGTTTTATTTTACCTCAATATAACCTTATGCCCAAAAAACTGATCTAAAGAATACAGTACTGGCCTTATATGACCCTTTGAGATTGATAGGCCATAAAACAAAACAAACAAACAAACATTTGAAGTTATATTGTAGAATAATAGGTGGCATATTTACATTATGAAATGACCAGCAGCACAGTTATTTAGTAAAATAATTACTAATGATGGGATGATGCCAATATTTTTGCCGATTCCAATATAATTCTCATTACTATTCTAAATTTCCAATTCTGATATGATTCCGATATCTACAATGATTAAAGTTCATTATTTTCAGGCCCTACAGTTGGTTTTGGAAACTTAATGAACAAAGTAGATTTATTAATAAAACATTAGAAAAGTTAATTCAAAAGCTAAGTAAAGTTAGATATCCTTTTTATTTAAAACTGGCATCAAATTTGGCTCCAAGGATGAATAAATGAGAAAAAAATTCAAAATATTTTAAATGCCATAATAATTTAACACAAGAAAGTTCAATTATACCAAAGAAAAATATTAGTAAAATAAAATTAAATACAATTTTTAATGGAAATTAAATTTTAGGGTTTTTTAATACAAAATTTTGTGGGGGAAAAAGCTTTTTTTCAGGAAACGACAAATGTTTTTTTTTTGTTTTTTTTTGTTTTTTTTAAGTAAATAAAGATGAAAATCTTTTCTGAAAGCTATAAAATGTAAGAAATACATGAATTCTGCAGAACAAATTTAAGTTTCATAAAAAGAATGTTTACTTGGTTATTGAAAAGAAGAATTATTTTTGTTTACGTAGTATGCTACCTAAACAAAAATAAATCTTTTCAATAAACAAGATTAAAAAAGGATTTTATGGATTAAAACTATTATAAAAACAAATTGTTGTAATTTAACTGCCTCACCATGAGGATAATTAGTGACACAAGGTCAATTTTTTATGTGAAGAAATCAAATGTGTCATTGGTAGGAATTCCATACATTCATTTTTTTCTTTGGTATAAATTAAAAACAATAAAAATCATCTTAAAAGAGAGCCTAGCAGAACAAGAAGAAGAATTCATTTTGTTTTCATATTACATAATTGTAATTATTAGATCAATAATTTATAATATTAAATGGGTGAACTCACAATGTTTAAAAAGAAATTAAAAATAAAAATTTTATTTTGAACTGAAACAGACTTTAAACTAGCAAACTTTATGGAAAGTTTGAGAAGTGAGTAGAAACTTGCACATTTAAATGTTTTTTTTTTTTTACACAAGTAAAATAAATTTCCTTCATACTTAGGTGTTATTATGATCTATAGATTTTAGTTTTACAGATAGTTTAAAAATCAATAAATATTTATATCTTTTTATTATTCATATCAGGAATGGAAAATTAAATTTAAAAAAAAAAAATTCCAAAGAATCATTTTTGGAATCTGAAATTAGGTTAAAACTTCTCCAATTCCAATACCCCAAAAAATATTTCCGATTCCGATCATCCCATCACTAATAATTAGCATGCATTATCAATGAATTTTTTCATATAGTCTTTATACTTAGACATGCTATCATTAGAATGAATCACTCTTGATGTATTTGTTTAATAAATCCTTTCTCTGGCCATAATTATTCACATATAACATGTACTATTCTTTTCCAAATCTTTAAACCCAAATATTAGATATTTGTATTATACACAAGGACTAAATATGAACAGTTTTTTCTGTCCACATGCATTGTGAGATTTGGGGCGTTATGACAGAAAGTAATATTTATAGTCGAAATTAATTAATGTGTAACAATGAGCTCAAAACATTAATCAAACACTGAATTTATTAAAATGAAAAATTATTCTGATCTATATTAAGTGCATTTTTAGTCTGCTTCACTATTGTCTGCGGTTAGTCATGACAGTTTCATTGATGTAGTCAACTTACTAGAGGTCTTTATCATCTTCATTATTATCATCCATCATCTTATTGTCTTTCTTCGTCAAAACAGTTGTCAATTTCATTGCTATCTAATATGTTATGGTAATTTTTTTTTTTTTTTTTAATGACAGAAAAATAGCCACTGGAATATGTGCTTGTTTGTAATTTTGTTTGTGTGAGTTTTTTTTCATTTTTTTTTTTTTTTTATTGCAATGAAATTGTTACATTTTTGTATGAACATGCCTGTCCTTTTGCTGTAAATACTTTGTAAATTATTTTAATCTAAGCAGACAGGTTCTTGGGGGCAAGAATCCTACTCCAGGCAGTCAGTCAACTGAAACGGAGCCCAATCAATACCGTCTCTCGACAACAGGAGAGAAAGAACTTTTGCAAACAACAATGGTTGCCTTATCATGACCTGCAATAATTCAAGCCAACCAATCGCATTGCAAGTGGCCTATTTGCATAACTTCATATTGCAATGAATTAAATCCATCACAAACACCAATTTGGCATCACAAATTTGTTTCAAAATATAATGTAAACTATATATTAGTATTATTTTAGGTCAATATGAATCTGATAAGATGCTGAACAAATGCTAAATTTAGCTGTATACAAGTTTTAAGATCTCTGCATGTATTGTGCACAAGATTTTTGCCTCAACCCTATAATTTTATTGTCCAAAGTTAGTATGTATTATACACAAATAATTTATGGTAATAGGTTGCATGAACAAATAGTATTGAAATAATTTGCAATGTACTGATATACTAAAGTTTCAGTATGTTTTCCCTGGCGAAATCGCTTTCGGCACGTTTTCCCTGGCGAAATCGCTTTCGGCACGTTTTCCCTGGCGAAATCGCTTTCGGCACGTTTTCCCTGGCGAAATCGCTTTCGGCACGTTTTCCCTGGCGAAATCGCTTTCGGCACGTTTTCCCTGGCGAAATCGCTTTCGGCACGTTTTCCCTGGCGAAATCGCTTTCGGCACGTTTTCCCTGGCGAAATCGCTTTCGGCACGTTTTCCCTGGCGAAATCGCTTTCGGCACGTTTTCCCTGGCGAAATCGCTTTCGGCACGTTTTCCCTGGCGAAATCGCTTTCGGCACGTTTTCCCTGGCGAAATCGCTTTCGGCACGTTTTCCCTGGCGAAATCGCTTTCGGCACGTTTTCCCTGGCGAAATCGCTTTCGGCACGTTTTCCCTGGCGAAATCGCTTTCGGCACGTTTTCCCTGGCGAAATCGCTTTCGGCACGTTTTCCCTGGCGAAATCGCTTTCGGCACGTTTTCCCTGGCGAAATCGCTTTCGGCACGTTTTCCCTGGCGAAATCGCTTTCGGCACGTTTTCCCTGGCGAAATCGCTTTCGGCACGTTTTCCCTGGCGAAATCGCTTTCGGCACGTTTTCCCTGGCGAAATCGCTTTCGGCACGTTTTCCCTGGCGAAATCGCTTTCGGCACGTTTTCCCTGGCGAAATCGCTTTCGGCACGTTTTCCCTGGCGAAATCGCTTTCAATACATTTATATAGTAGATTAATTTCCATTTCCTGAGATCCAATGATTTTTAATAAATTTCTATATATACAAAAGTATGTATAGTATTTTCTGTGACACTCTAGATGTAATCACTAATATGACTTTGATGTACTTTTGATCCTATTTATAATATCATAATAAATATATAATCCATTGAATAAACAGATTATTCATATGACATCTGTTTCTGTGCTTTCAGATACAAGAAACTTGACGGTAATACTGATTATGGTAGCATTCCTCCACCTAGCACAACCTTAGGTCAGGGAGCATACCCTACAGGTCCACCGGCAGCTCATCCTACAGGTCCACCGTCAGCTCCTGCACCAGGAATGTACTCTGGAGGATCACTCCCAGAAGTCAGTATAGCCCCGTCTTCTTCCTCCGTTGTAAATGCACCATACCGTAAGTATCTGAATTTTTATTTTTCTGTATATTTGAGATGTAAAAATCATTAGGTCATTACATAATTAATGTTTTTATTAAGGGTCACCAAAGAAATAATTAAATTCATGTTTAATTTGAAAATATTCATTAGCATATGGGTCATGATTCTTGATAATAACTTTACTATGAATCTTTACTATGTTCTAAATTGGGCTTAAAATTTTGACCATTGTTAAATTATAAAAAGTTAAAAACGAAAAAAACAAATTTCATGTTTTGAGACCATCAAGATGGTTCTATAAATTTAAGAATAGGTGGTAATAAGTCAAAGTAAGATCTGGAAAAAAACTAATTTACACATTTAAAACTACAGACACTTATCTACTAATATATTATCATGATTTAGACATTTTAGTATAGGAAAAAGGTCATTTAGTTCATTACGATCAGATTTTGGACATTACTTTTAAAATAACTTGATACCAATGAAAACGTTTATACTTTCACATATTTATTCATTAACATTCATCCCATCATTCCCAATAATATCTTTACAATGAATCACAGATTTCATAATGCCAATGTTTTTATAAATATATTTCGGTTTAGCAAAAAAGAATAATGGTTTTCACCTCTTCATGCGTTTTAAGAACAAGTCCATCAAGATGGTTCTATAAAATTTGAAATAAGTGGTAGTCACTATAGTAACAGAGCCACATCTTGCCCAACATCTACCCCATTCCTTACCCATTCAAAAACGTTTGTTTGGGTTTTAATACAGGCATCAAATATGTAAAGATAATTATTATGTTAAAAAATAATAGGCTGTAATTTGGTTTATATAAAGATGATAGAGAAACATTCTAACTCAAAAATCGATTAAATAAAGGGTTCAATTCAAAATTTCCTGAATATATAACAAGCACCTGAAGAAGGCCGAAACGTGAGTCCTAATGTAAATAATGACAATGCTTCATCCCAGACTGATATTACATGACAGTTCAGTACACTTTTCTGTATTTCTAACAATATATTTTCCTGTTTCTGAATACTTTGCTTAGCTTCTGGAATCCATCTTTCGCTATCCCAGTGTGCTCTTCAAGGGTATTACTATAAACTACATCTGGCAGCAAGGCCTCTGATCAGAAGATTGGAGATTTTGAGGAGCTTGGAACCTGACCTGGGGTGATAGCACCTTTAAGGTCCCAGCTATGGGAAAATAGTGAACAACCCCCACAAACAAAAATCAACAGTACATTTTTATAATAAAATCACCAATGATACATTTTATGGTCTACAAAATATATATCTAAGAACATATGTTTACCCTGAAAGTATAAAATGATGTAGAAAATATCTGTAGTTGAAGCCATAAAATTGTGTTCAAAATATTTATATTTCGGCATTAAATAACCCATAGATGTGTTGATATGCCGCTAAACAAAATCAACCAACCAACAATACATATTTATAGTAAAATGACCAATAATACATTTTATCTGGAGTTGAAGGCATACAATTGCGTTCAAAATGTATTTAGTTGAAGCCATAAAATTTTTGTTCAAAATATTTAGATTTCGGCATTAAATAACCCATAGAGGTTGAGATGCCGTTAAAAAAAATCAACCAAACCAAACCAATCAAAATATTTAGATTTCGCCATTAAATGGCCCATAGAGATATTGATATGCCACTAAACAAAATCAACCAAACCAATCAAAATATTTAGATTTCGGCATTAAATAACCCATAGAGGTGTTGATATGCCGCTAAACAAATTGAACCAATCTTAATGCGCCAATGTGGATCTGAAATCCACATTGCACTTCCATCATCTGTTAAAAGGTTTGCCAGATATTTAAATTGTATTTGTTTGATTTCGGTATTTGCATGTTGAGCTGTTCCCTTTGCTAACAACCATGTATTCTGTCTTCTTGCAATTGATGTTTAGTCCTTTCTTGCCACTTTCCTTCTGTTAGGGTTCTTGGAGTTTCCTTTCCAAGTCTTCTACCAACACTGTCATCTGCAATCTTAAGATTGTGGCTGCCAATAATGAATCTTGGTATGACTTCTAATTCTGTCAGAATTGCCTCACTGTATAAGTTGGAAAGGTCTGGTGAGAAGACTCATCCTTGCCTTACACTACTTTTTATTTTTCATATTTACTGAAATTATAACTGTCATAATAAAATCAAAATCCATCCTTTTGGATTAAATTAAAACTGAACACTCCTAATGCCATCTAACATCAAAAATAGAATAAATTACTTGGGATACCCCCGTATCAATGTTTTTTATTTGCATGTTTTCTTATTTATTTGTTTGTTTATTTACGATCAAATTTCAGCTGCTGGAGTTGCTGCTACTGGATATAATGGCCCACCAGAAGGAGGCATGTCTGTCCCTTCTGCACCACCACCGACGATGGAACCGCTTGCTGGCTATGAGGATGTTGGCTTTACCGTTAGTGGTAAATTTCTTTCTTTTTTTTTTTTATCTGCAATTGTCAGAATGTACAGTGCTGTTCGATAAAAGTGACTCACCTGATTTTTTTACTTAAAAATTTTTTTGCTTATTGTTTTTGGGGTCAAACTAATTTTTAATCTTACTAATATAAAGACCCCTTCCCGACGTTTACTCACCCTAAGGTATTCTATTGATAATTATAATTTTGGATATGAATGAGATTTAGGGAAAAACTCTGTGCAAAAAAAAGTGACTAACTTATTTCCTGCAACTAGTAATCAATAGAAACATAACCGAATAGCTTTAAATAAAGAATAATAGAGGTATAATTTATTTATAATAGGCAATATAGTTTGAAATATTTAATAATCTATGGGTCCTCCTTTATTTTGAATAACCTTTTCAACCCTTTTTGGTATTGACTTGATTAGGTTCTGGCAAATCTCATCTCCAAGCACTGAATTCCATTGGGATATGAAATTCACAATCAAATCCTCTTTGTTGCTCAACTGCTTTCTCGAGAGCCTGTACTTTATAATGCTCCATAAGTTATCTCTAGGGTTGAGGTTGGGAGATTGGGGCGACCATTTCATAACACTCACCTGTTTCTCATCAAAGTATTCCTTCATCAATTTTGATTTGTGACAGAGAGCATTATCCTGCATAAAAATGAGCTTGGTGGGGTCGATTTTCACCCTTTCAGCAGAAGGGAGCAGACAAGACTCTAAAATTCTCTTGTACTGCTCGCTCCTGAGGGTCTTTTCAATAGTTTTTAAGAAACCAGTTCCATGAAAAGAAAAGCATCCCCAGAACATTATACTGAACGGATGCTTGACAGTACTTAAATCCAAAGAGCTTTCAAAGCCGCTTCTTCGGATTTTAGATCGCTTATCCTTTGAATTTAGCTCAACTTTCGTTTCATCGGAGAAGAGAACTTTTATTAAAAATATCAGGTGTCACTTTTATCGAACAGCACTGTATTTTATTGTAAATATATGTTTGATAACTTATTAAGCAACTAGCTATTTACATGAACAATGATATTGTAGGGGACGTGCAGGATTATTAATTATTTTTAGAGAGAATCAGAAGGAATTTTTGTAGGTTGCGTGTCGTACTGCGTCCCGAACAAATAAAATAATTACTTCAGAGGCAATTAAAAAGAGACGAGACATATCCAATTCAAATAAACAACGTAGCATTTATGTACAATTAAACAAGATACAAATTGGTAATCAATGGTGTCGTGTGTACGAAATGTATGGAATTGTCTGATTTGTGAAATGTCTCTTTTTGTTGATATTGTTCGTAAGAGTTTTTTTTGAGTTGTCTACCTTTAAGCGTCTTTGTTATTTACTTATCTTGGGTAATGAGATGTATTCATTGTATATAAGCAAAGTGTTCACAGCGTTGGTCGATGTATGCTGGTCGATGTATGTTGATTGATGTATGTTCGAATGGAGTCAGCGAGTGTCGTCGTGCGCGGCAAAAGTATGGTTCGTGGTGGCGTGGATTAATTCTGCGAATGCGTTAGACTGACTGCCGGGGTTGTATATTTTTTACTTTTATAATGTTTTGGTTCGACAGATTGGATCAGTTGATTTTTGGCGCAATCTTGATTCCGCACGTGAACTTCGGTTATCAACCAATTAGATCGTCTGTTTCACTTTGTTCGATTTCTATTGGTTGAAGTTCTCTAGCACGTAGGCATACGGAATGGACTGTTCTTTCTAGGGTTGGACAGGTAAGAAATATTTGACTGTTCCACAATATCATAGGTCGGATTTATTAAACTATTGCACCAAAACTTAATCTGATTAATACTGTTAAGCAGATATAGAAAGTATGCGGATGCCCAAATTTCCAAGATTACTACGAACTTTGTATTATAAAGAAGGGCTGAATTTTTATTTATTAATCCGACAGATTTTATTACTTAAACATTATTTTTAGTGAACACCCATTTCTGAGTAGACGCTCTATTTCTTTATTAATGTTTATTTTAGTCTTAAATATTGCTGTTAAATTGCTTCGCTTATATTAGGATACAAAAGTTAGCAGATATCAATGTTTTGAGAGCCTGAGAAAGATTTGCCTTTTATGAGACACAATTCAACTTTTCCTAATCATAAATGCACATTGTGGCCAAGACAGTCTAAAGTACATCAGATCTAACGGCAATTTCTTCTGCTAAGCTGGACTCGGGTTCAAATCCCAGCAGAGGGTGCATATTTTTTTTTAATAAAATTTCTCGAATATTCAGGCTGTTAGATGAAAATAAATAAATACAGTTGAAGACCGGATTGAACCGAATGATGTTCTGCTTTCTATTCTTAGATTTACTATCGGTATTCGCACTAGTGTTAGGAATGTACATCCGCACTAGTGTTAGGAATGTACATCCGCACTAGCGTTAGGAATGTACTTTAGTTCAACATTATGCTTACTTCTATTTAATGCACCAACGTATTTGGTTTTGTATTTGTCAAAGATGGAAATACAGCTGGATTTAGTGGAAAGCCTATGTCGTACAGACTTGTGGCGGTTATTAAGGATACACGGTGGGTGGTTAGATTCTTTACTAATACATATATATGTATGTATGTGATTATAAAGTTCCTTATTATAATGCATGTACACTCCTCTGGATAGATCGAACGTAGTATCTAGGAAATTGATCATCTTGGCGTTGGTGACAATGGTGCTATTAAGTCCGTGATCCTTAAAGAATTTGATTAGCTGTTTCCTAAGCCGGTCAGTTTTTTGTGGCTTGGAATTGCATAGAAGGATTGCTCCGTTGTCCGTGTATAATCTGGTGTTCTCATTATCGAAAATATATCTGAGCCTCCACAGAAGTAGAATGCCGACTAGGTGGGTGGTTAGATTCTTTACTAATACATATATATGTATGTATGTGATTATAAAGTTCCTTATTATAATGCATGTACACTCCTCTGGATAGATCGAACGTAGTATCTAGGAAATTGATCATCTTGGCGTTGGTGACAATGGTGCTATTAAGTCCGTGATCCTTAAAGAATTTGATTAGCTGTTTCCTAAGCCGGTCAGTTTTTTGTGGCTTGGAATTGCATAGAAGGATTGCTCCGTTGTCCATGTATAATCTGGTGTTCTCATTATCGAAAATATATCTGAGCCTCCACAGAAGTAGAATGCCGACTAGCTCACAAATTTCTGCAGAGTTGAATGCGCCCATCCCTATAGAGAAGTTGGGATTGTCTTTTTTGGTCCACAAAGAACCATCATGGTATAGGATGGGCTTTTGGGCTTGGATGATTATGTTGATATCCTTGTCCATGATGGTGCAATAATTCTTAGCCAGGTTTATAGCAGCCCTTAGTAGGTCTTCAGTGATTGACGGGTAAAAGTTGGTTAGGTCAAATTGCATAAAATACACTCGCTTTTATTTTTAGTATTAGTGAACCAATTTATAGCATCTTTGGTATTTCTCCACTGGTTGACCCCTGTTGCATTCCTGGTATAATTACAGGCTCATTCAAGTATGGCTTTGTTGATCTTGCCTATATTATTCTTAGAGGAGTTAAGCCAGTGGTTCCCAACCTTTTCTACATGGCGGCACACTATTGAGTTCTTTAAATTTTCGCGGCACACCTATCACAAAAAATAAATATTTTCCACTTATAAAGCCTTTTTGCAATAAAATAATAAAAAACAAAGAATATTATATAAGAAGAATTTTTATTCCCATAAATCAACATATCCTGTATTCAATATCGGGTATAAAAGAATATTGGTCAATGTCAGTTGGACAGTTGTGCATAAAGTTAGATTAGCCTGAAATTGAAAAGATTAAAAATGATTAGGAAAAGGTAAAAAAATGTTTGGGAGTTAGGAGCATTACGTAAAACCTCACATAGTACAGTTCTGTGTTACAACTTTTTGTCTTACAACCTGTGTATTCTGGAATCGTTTTGGTATCGAAATCGGGTCTGAATTATTCAGCCCCAATGCCGATTCCCGATACTTTGAAAAATTCCTGATATTCCGATTAATTGTCCCATGACTAATATAAACCATAATAACGCTTACCAATTAGTATGCGCGAAACATTTAGATTCCAGAAATTTGGCGATTTTTGAATTGAGCAGTGTCATCATGATTAAGAAATTGAATGTCTTTATTAAACAAAATGAAATGAAATGGCTTCTAGGTATTATCTCTTCGCGGCACACCAGTAATCATTCTGCGGCACACAGTGTAATGTGTAAAAACAAACGTAGGAAAAATATTCTTCAAATTTTTACACAAACACTTCCCGGAATCAAGCACCCTACACAAAATATTCAACAAAAACACAATAAAAATCAGCTACAGTTGTACCGAGAACATGGCACAAATAATTAAAAAGCACAACAGGAAAATTAACAACAAACCACACAAACAAATTAAACCCACGTGCAACTGCAGAATAAAAAACAAATGTCCCTTAAACGGTAATTGTTTACAAAACAACGCAATCTACCAAGCCACGATAAAATCACCAGATAATGAAGAAAAAGTATATATAGGAGTAACTGAAGGACCCTGGAAACAAAGAAATTATGTACACAAAACATCTTTTACAAATAGTAAATATGCGAACAGCACAATGCTTTTCTGGGAAATAAAAAACAAAACGCACACCACACCAAAAATATCTTGGAAAATAAGGAAAAAATTATCAGCCTACAACAACCTATCAAAAACTTGCAAACTTTGCTTGGAGGAAAAAATAGCTATCATTACCTTCCCAGACCAAAATAAATTATTAAATAAAAGATCCGAGCTAATCTCAAAATGCAGACATGAAAACGAATTTTTACTACGTAACTTAAAAATCGAAAACGGAAAAAATAAATAAATACATAAACAAACAAAATGACAATAAAATAAGCAAAATAAAGGATTCCAAACAAATTACCTAATCACATCTGTTAGAATAGATGAAATAGAATAAAAAAAATAAGGAACAAACTCAATAAATAAAGTAAATAATAAACAAATTAGCAAACTATTATGACCAAAATATTAGACTATAAAAAATCAAAACAAAAAATCGGACAAAAAATAGCTATAACTGTTATATAACGATAAAAAAAAAATGAATATAATATACTGCATTACTTAAAAATCTAAAACCAAAAAGAGAAAATATACAGTGTAATAAATAACGACAAGTATAATAAATTGATCTAAATACATCCAAATATATAAATAAACTAACAACCGATACCGATAAACTAGCTGTTTAGAAAAAACAAATAAAGATAATCAATCCAAATAAATAAATTAAAAACTGTTCCCGCCAAAATAATAGTCAGAACAAACCACAACAATCAACCCCAAAATTCAACAAATAGCTTTATCTTCCCAAACAAAAACAAAACTATTAAATAAGCTATATAAACAAACTTTTATTACGTTAATAAAAACACTGATAAAATAATAAATAAATAAATATATAAGATAAATAAAAAATAAATAAAAACAAGCAAAATAATTTGACCCAAATAAATAAACAAATAAACGACTTCCGGTAAAATAGTTGCCATAATAGACTACCCACAATAAGCTATTTACTAGAAATTTTTACTACGTTAATAAAAACACCGATCAAAATAAAAATAAAATAAATATAAAGGATAAAAAACAAAAATAAATTAAATAAAAACAAGCAAAATAATTTGACCCAAATAAACGACTTCCGGTAAAATATCTGCCAAAATAGACTACCCACAATGTACCACTGACCCATATATATAAATAGCCGAGAAAAATAACGGCACTCGTTGCCCGACGATTGCATCTAGCATGAAACTGACTGTCGCCTCTAAGTGTTGACGTCTATGTTCACTTATATCTTTATATATATATATATATATATATAAAGACATTTATAATATGTTTAACGTTCTTTTTATAGATACAAGTATTTAAGCAAATGCTCTGTTTTATAATAAACAGTATTAAATAACATTCTCCGACAGGAATCGAACCTGTATCCTATACGGAACCATCATTTCGCGTGATATGCCTTAACCATTCGGCCACAGAGAAGCGTCTGGTTAGCAAGGTCGATTTTACTATCTTTAAACTTAAATCTTCCAGGAATCTCTTCTATTCATATCTGCTCTAGCGTCTGGTTAGCAAGGTCGATTTTACTATCTTTAAACTTAAATCTTCCAGGAATCTCTTCTATTCATATCTGCTCTAGCGTCTGGTTAGCAAGGTCGATTTTACTATCTTTAAACTTAAATCTTCCAGGAATCTCTTCTATTCATATCTGCTCTAGCGTCTGGTTAGCAAGGTCGATTTTACTATCTTTAAACTTAAATCTTCCAGGAATCTCTTCTATTCATATCTGCTCTAGCGTCTGGTTAGCAAGGTCGATTTTACTATCTTTAAACTTAAATCTTCCAGGAATCTCTTCTATTCATATCTGCTCTAGCGTCTGGTTAGCAAGGTCGATTTTACTATCTTTAAACTTAAATCTTCCAGGAATCTCTTCTATTCATATCTGCTCTAGCGTCTGGTTAGCAAGGTCGATTTTACTATCTTTAAACTTAAATCTTCCAGGAATCTCTTCTATTCATATCTGCTCTAGCGTCTGGTTAGCAAGGTCGATTTTACTATCTTTAAACTTAAATCTTCCAGGAATCTCTTCTATTCATATCTGCTCTAGCGTCTGGTTAGCAAGGTCGATTTTACTATCTTTAAACTTAAATCTTCCAGGAATCTCTTCTATTCATATCTGCTCTAGCGTCTGGTTAGCAAGGTCGATTTTACTATCTTTAAACTTAAATCTTCCATGAATCTTTTCTATTCATATCTGCTCTAGCGTATCAAATGTAAACAAATGACGTCATATATTTTTGAATTGGACAAGGTCCGACAATTTATTTAAAGACATTTATAATATATATTATAAATGTCTTTAAATAAATTGTCAGACCTTGTCCAATTCAAAAATATAATATATATATATATTCCAAACATTGCTTGAGGATGAGAAAGCCACCCGGTAGTTAAGGTTTAATATTGAAATTAATCCTGAATACTACTGACCAGTTTTGAAACATGGTAATTTCTGTGTCGTGATGGAATCATATTTTTTTATAATCTAGACTCTACTTCTGTATTGAGCACTGTTTTTAAAAATAAAACAAAAATACTAAAGAACTTCGGATCATCAACCCAACAGTTCTTTCCTATTATATCAATACACACACACACACACACATATATATATATAAAATACAAGTTTCATTAAAAATGACTGTCAATGTACTGCGGTTAAGGTTAAGTTTTTTTATTTAATTTTTCTTGTGTTCTTATAAGTTTCTTTTCTGAGCATAGATTATATAGAAATTGTCCAAATGTTTTGTATGTCCAAGAGCTTTCGGCTTGTTTTCTTTTATTGTAACTGAAAGTGCTCAAACATACAGGAACATTTAGACAATTTAGATAATGTACATTATTTATATCCTGGACTGCAACTCAGCCTGGACTTTTATTTACATTTTATTCCTCAATAGGAGTAGATAGATTTGCCTATTGTCTGTTTCACATTCCTCCCTTCGGTCTTTTGAACAGAAGTAGAGGTTTATCTCACTTTATTTCTAACTTCTCCACTTTAAGTCTAGAGTTAGCCGTTATCTTTCCTGCATAGCTGCCAAGAACATCACTTCTTGCCCCTTTTTTACACTAATATAACACTAACCTATTTATTTACATTTTATTCCTCAATAGGAGTAGATAGGTTTGCCTACCATTCAGTTCACACTTTTTCCTGGTCTTTTGAACAGGAGTAGAGTAACTATTTGGAAGCTGTTGGTGTTTGAGCAAGAACAAAATCATAAGTCATTTTGACTGACGGTTTGAGTGTACTAGCTTTGTTCAGACTATTGATCACACTCTCCCAGAAACTCTAACTAAGGTTGTTGTAGCATACCTACAGACGATAATGTGTATGTCCCCATTCACATAAATATAGTAGTAAATACTGTATGTTGGTCTGCAGTTGGAGATTCATTGTGAAATTCACTTGACTCACTTCTAGCAGTTGACTACTAATTCTACACGTCACTGGCAAATCTTATGTGTGTTGTTCTTGTCCAAAGTATTATCGTTCAATACCAACCTTCATGCGATTATTCTATTCAGTAACCTTCTCTAGGTTACAACAAAGGTCCACTCAGCATAGTTGCAGTATAAACCACAGGTGGGCTCTGTGGGTGTGGAAAAAATACGAATGTGCCTGAGCAGGCACCTGCAGTAGGGGTTGACTATCTTCCCAAGCAGACAGCTATATTCGAATATGAGTGGCCAGACATTACATTACAACACCACACAGTAATCGTCTACTTTGGATGGCTCTTGAGCCATGTATTAGGTGAATATTAATAAAAAAAATTTAAAAAAAGATAAAAGAAAATGTTTACCGTTTCTTTTTAATTAGATTTTCTTGCTCCGCCAACTCCATTCATGAGTGCAGCGCCATCTGCCCCGCCAATTGAAAGACCAGAATTCTCGATGTGAGTAAATTTCTTTTTAGTCTCTGAATTATTTGAACAAGTACCCTACTGTGCAGTGAGAGGATGGCTGATATGTCCTTTGACATTGTGGTCTTTCTCTTTATCCACTTAGTTATCCATATAACAAAAACTGAACCATACACATGTTGTTTTTTTTGGGTGGGGGTTAAGTAAATCTAATTTTTTTTCTTTATTAAAAAACTTTTTTTGGTGTGGGGGGGGGGGATCATTACTTTAAATAATTTCTGAAGTACCAATCAGAATTATCCCACTCCACTGTACAAAATAATATGATGGACAAATTTTAAACTTTTCAAATTTGTATAATAAAACATTTTTGTGGCATTTAAGTGAGTTGATAATTTTCTGTTCTGCTTTGCCATTGTCTCTAGTGGTCCCACATGGACAGATGAAGAAGTAAGAGATGCCTTACTTGAATATGTATCCCATTTTTGCTGCTATGGTTCAGGGACAGCTAAAAATATGGTCATCACTGATAAGATTGGGACAAGTGCTTATCATGTAAGTATAAAAAAAATATACATATTTATTGTTAGCCTTTTATCTTGATATGTTTACCTTATTTGAAAGCCAAAATCAGATGGTATGTCAATACTTGTACTCTACACACCCATACCTACTGCTATTCTCTGTGTGTGTGTGTGTGTGTGTATATATATATATATATATATATATATATATATAATATAGTAAAAAAAAAAAGGAAAAACAGTAAGATATGTAATCCGGTGTTCTTATTGATATTTTTATTTTTACAAAACAGTGCTCAATGTAAATTTACAGAGCATAAATATTATAAATTAACTGATTTAATTTAACCATATTTTTAAATCAGTTAATTTATAATATATATTTAAATAAGTTTTTTATGGTACAAAATTTAACGATAGCTAGGAAAAAGCAAAATTTATATGGCATTTTAAAAAGCTAAAAAAGAACTGGTTTCATCCCAGCCTTATCAAGTTTACTTTTCTGTGATATAAAATATATATAAGTGTAAATTAAATTATATAATAAATATAAAAATTAAATGAACAGAAATTATAAGCAGGACAAAACTAGAATTAAGAACATTATAAAAAATGCAAGGCACCAGTTGACAATAGCAAAAAAATTAGATTAATTATTTATTACAAAAAATTTAAAACCTCTAACCTTATAGTTAAAAATAATAATTCACCTCTTATAACAAAATTAAATAAGACAAATATTATTTATGAATTTAAATGTCCATTAAGGAATTGTATTCCTGATCAATCAAAATTCGTAAATAATTATATAGGCCACACTACAACATGTTTGACACGCAGACTCACTCTACACCTTTCTGACAATAGCTCAATTAGATCTCATTTAAATATTCATGGAGACCTACCGGACACTATTTGTAACATACTTGTTGACAACACAAATATAATAGCATCATCTACATGCAAAAAAAGGTTAAAAATAATGGAAGCTTTATTAATAAAAACAAAAAAAACAACACTTAATAATATCAACTATGAACATGGACACAAAATCTTGACCGTGTTTTGAAAAATGTAAACATTATATAAATACATACATGCAACAAACTATTTCTTATTTAACAGTTAAAATATTTAATCCTTGAAAATGGCTAAATGTGTAGCCGAAAGCGCTCAGATAAAAAGAACATTCAGACAGTTTTTAAATAATTTATCTAAAAAGAAAAAAATTATTAGATCACATGAGAAATTGTATAAAAAACTAAATAAAAGCACCTTGTCTGCCATATTCATTGAAATGTGCATGAAAGAAGGCCTGCTGTCTAAATACACAAATCTATCTATGTATATATATATATATATATATATATATATATATATATATATATATATATATATAATAAATGCCAGTGTCAGTGTGTTACTTTTTACACTCCTAGAGACCGTAGTCCAATATATACTATTTCAGGATCAGGCTGACACCGTGAGCAAATTAAAGACATTTCGAGCTGGATTCAGACCAGCTATCCTACAATTTTAGATTCCCAAGTTTTCATTGCTGCGATTATTTTTAGATTCTGCCAACTTGGCTTCTACTGATAAAAACAATTAAAGGGGCACAATTCTCTAACTTTCAATAGCTCATGTTCAAATAAAAAAAATTACTGTTCTCAAATTATAGTGCTTCTAAATAAAGTTGTCCATGATTTCCACTTTACTCCTAGAGGCCATAGCCCAACATATCATACCATTTTGGAATCAGGCCAACTCTATAAGCAAATTAAAAGCATTCCAAGCCAGATCAGGACCCACAGTTCTGAAATTTTGGATTCCGAAGTTTTCATTACTGTTTTCAGCGATTGATGATGTTTTTTACATGATTGTTTTTTTAAATAATTTTTTTATTTTTTTTGTACGGTAACAATTTATATAACTTGGAAGTAAATTTGGGAACAATCAAAATTATTTGTAAAATCCAGCTAAAGTCATCCATGAAATAAAAATAATGGTTTGTACGGAAAGTAAGGTCCTAAGTACATGAAATTGTCTCTAAATTAAATGGCAACAGAAGAATTATTGTTGAACTTTTAAAAGATAAGCTCAAATATTAACACTATACTTAAATGCATCAATCAATTTTGATTTTTTCTGCAGTTTATTGTTGCTTATTACATCTCCTCCTCCTCCTTCTCCTCCCTACCTATTATGATGAAGGCCCAATCAAGAACCCTCCACAGGAGATAGCTTAAATGCCGCTTAATAGTGTGGCTTTTAAGCTTGTGTGTGTGTGTGTGTGTGTGTGTGTGTGTATATATATATATATATATATATATATATATATATATATAAAAATACACATACATGTGTGTGTGTGTGTGTGTTCTGACTGACCATTTTAGAATGCAGCCTGGCGTAATAAGCCATAATTCTTACTTTCCAGCTGAGTGGCACTTGATCCCTAAAGTTCATTTCCTTTTCCCTCCTTTTGAACTGTGAGTGTTTCCTTTGAAACTCTCACATCTTTATTTTTATTGTTGGTTGTTTTTCAACTTCCAGAGCTTCAGACCAAGATAGTATCATTTACAATCCACTTTACTACATAGCCGTCCTGAGCCAATCAAGCAGTGGTTCCCATTGTGTTAAACTTCTAATTATTTAAAAATAATTTTTTTTTTTTTTTTTACAGTATCGTTTGGAAACATTTGGAGAGGGTCGACAGGTCAATTGGACCTTTAAACCATATGCAAGTGAGTTGAGATCAATAGCTTTTATCTATGTTTGGAATAATATTCACATCTTCATAAGGAAAATTATTTACTTCCATTCCAGTTAAAGCTAAGATGAAGGATTTGTGCAGGTCATCAAAATGAAAAGGTCAATATCAAAAACAAAAACCCATAAAAGCATGAAAATGCAACTTGCTAGGCACTGAATTGTATCCATCTATCTATTGATGCTCGGAATTGGTCGAATCAAAATTTGCATGGGTTTTGTTTTGCTTTTTTCAGGCAGAGAATACATATGACCTGTGGGCATTTCATTTGACTAGCAATATAACTACTTTCATTGATACAGTAAGCTCTTTGTTTTTAGTTTGTTTTTCTTTAGATAGCATTTTCACCAAGGAAACATTTTAAATTGTTTTAGTAGATCATAGTCATACTTATATATTGTATGAAAATTTTTTTATTAAAATTAAAGAATTAAAACAAGTTAAAAACAAAAAGGTTGGTCAAAATAGATCAGTTATGAGAATTTTTGACAAGTATTTCTTTAATTTTATTTCTCTTGTTTTTTTTTCATTAAAATTCTCAAATCGTCTTTCTTTGATTGCTATCATTCTTAATCAGGAGAAAATTGCATTCTGGGAGTTAGAGTAAAATGCAAGAGAAATAAGGTAAAAGAAACATGTCAGAAATCAATAAGGAGTTCAAAACTGCTCATGTAGTTTTTTGATAATGACTCCTCTCAAAATTACCACAGGTATCTTCCATATGGATTATACACATGTGGAAGGCTGGAGAATGGATCTGTCAAACTATTGTGGTAATAACAAATGAATGAGTTCATGGTCAAAATATTGTAAAAGCAAAAGCAAGAAAGAGAATGAGTTCAAGCATCTGAATGAGTATTGGAATAATATGAAAAATATAGGTTATTTGATTTTAAGTAAGACTCAAATTTAGGTGCCCAAGGGCTTTGAGGCACCAAACATGAGACTTGAAAACCACTGACATGAATGGATGGGTTTTAGACTACTCCCAAGGACAGGCAATGTTGGCCATGAGCAAACCTGAATAATACATTGGCATGCAGTCATCGAAAGAAGAGATATGATCAACTTCAGGTAAGTATTTCAATCAATTTCAAATAGATATATGCATATGGACTTCATCCCCGATGCCATGATATTAACTGCTAAAGGAATATGTTTGCAATTCTCTCTTATTCTCATTCTATAATGTATTATATAAAGAATGCTTTTTAAATTGTTCATTTGTCTTGTTCCTCCATTACAACTCATATGGGGAGTTGCTAATTTTCCCATACAAATGAAAAACAATTGAACTAAAGAAAACCTTTTTTACTTAAATTTTTTTCACTAATCAAACTGTCTAAATTTCATTTCAGTGGGGACATTTGTTGATGGTCCTGAAAATGGCCGAGCTCTAGGACCCTGGGAAATACCAGTACACATTACTGAATATTTCAAAGATTTTACCCAAAAGCTGGAAATTCCTCATACATCCTTTGTTAGGGTATAGTTGTTTTTTTTTGTTTTTTTCCTTGTTTTATAACATCACCTTTTATGTTGAAAAAAATTCTTTTTAGAAAACCTTCTCATAATATTGGAAATATCTTTTTTAATTTGACTATAAGTTATTTTAAAAAAGGTCATAAAAATTCCGGCAAACTTGGATCTTCATGCCTGAAAAAACATTAGGTGTTGAAAGGACGGCTTTTCAATTGACACTGTTATTTTAACTACCTTCGCTCCTTGGCAATGTTTATTGTTTTAAAAAGCGATGATTAGAATTGTAATAAAACCTAAACATATGAAAGTGAATTTATTCATTTTTTTTTTTTTTTTTTTTTTTTTTGATAAGAATTTGCAACAAAAATATTAAATACAGTGTAACCCGGATATAAGAGAGTTGTTGGGACCGGAGAATAAGTCTCTTATATCTGGGTTTCTCTTATATCCGGGTTTGGTCTATTTTGTTTTATTAACACAGGCTCTAATTTGTGACCAGAGGAAATCTCTTATATCCGGGTCTCTTATATCCGGGTTACACTGTTTCATTTTAATTATTAGATTTTATTCAAATCATTTTTTTTTTCGTATTTTTTGGATGCATTAGTCCGTTGAAATCAGGTCTGAAACGTTCACTTGTAGTAATTTAAATTACAGTGTAACCCGGATATAAGAGAGTTGTTGGGACCGGAGAATAAGTCTCTTATATCCTGGTTTGGTCTATTATATATACATTAACACAGGCTCTAATTTGGGACCATAGAGATATCTCTCTTATATCCGGGTTACACTGTACTATTTACTTATTAGATTGTTTATTTGTAAGAATAATTGTATATTTAAAACATCCTAAAAGCTAATACAATGAAATATTTATCATTTACCAATTTATAAAGTAATATGAAAACCTTTTTTATTTATAAATTCATAAACATTTACTAAAATTATTAAAATATATGAATCAATTGGCAATTAGCCAATGTTTTGCCAAACATTCCAATAAATAGTATAATAAATAAATAGTGCAAATAGACAATCTAATAAATAGTATTTATTATTTTTGTTGCCAATTCTCAAGAACAAAGAAAATATATAAATTCATTTTCATATGTTTAGGTTTTATTGCAGTTCTAATCATTGCTTTCTAAAACAAACATTGTCAAGGAGTGGAAGTAGTTAAAATAATAGTGGTGTCAAGGGAAAAACCATTCTTTTGGCACACTTTTTCTTTTTCTTTTTTTTTTTTTTGTGGGTACAAAGGTCTGTCTTTGCCAAAATTCCAATGAAGATGGGAAAACAATGAAATGTTATTTTATGTTTTTCTCTCTCAAACCTGTAGGCTTCGCTGTGGATCATAGGGACACAGCTTCAGCACACACTGCCTGGCTGCTGTGGTTACTCTACAAAGTAGGTCTTTATGAGGTAGAATTGATCACTCCATGCCAAATCCTTGCCAACCAAGGCTGAAGAGCTGAGTCTGTTCTATTATTTAACCCGTAGCTGAAAGAAGAAAAAGTTTCATACCTTCCCCAAGGGTATTTGTACTAAAGTGAATGTAACAAGCTTGATTGGAATTCAAACTTTCTTCTGATTTTCAGCTCTCCCTGCCACTAACCACTACACCACTTGTGCACCCTGATATGCCAGAGCGCTCTAATTATAGGTTCATGAGGATCAAATTTTGAAAAAAACTGGGTCTTTTTTTATTATTAATTTCATAATTACAATTTTATTTAGTTTTATTCCTCAAAGTTAATTATTGTTACTTGAGAGACCCGTGAAAATTTCACAATTTTCCTATTTGAATTTTTTGATGAATCTTAATTCTTAATGATTAAATGAGGTCATGGCGAGTTCTACGACAGTAAAATATCCGTAGAAATTCCATCGCATCATTAAATATTTGAGTTTAACAACTTGCAATAACAATCATAAATATGAATGCTGGTCCTTATTTCAAGAAGTAAGGGGGTACAAATGAAAAGATTTGAAATTGACAACTTTTTTCCATTTCACTGAAACCGCCATTAAACTCTTCTTGCTTTCTTTCTTTGATTTTTTTTCACTGAAACCAAATAATGTCTTTTCTCCTTTTTCATGTGATCAAAACATTATTTATGAGGTATTGGGAGGGCATAATGGTTGTACAAACTAATGGGGAGGGGCAAGCACAATTATTGTAGGATTATTATTATTATTATTATTATTATTATTATTATTGCACCATCCTGGGTATGACGATAAACTACATCCACGTCCAGAGTAAGACGATAAACTACGACCAACAGCAAGGCCTCTGATCAGGAGGCTTTGAGGAGCATGGAACCACCTCTTAATTGCTGGTGTTCCCAGGTCCACCCTGATCCGGGTTGGTAGCACCTGGTAGGGTCCCAGCTATGGGCAAATAGTTAACCCTGAAACTGAGGTAAAAAGCATTATGAAAATGTAAAAATAGGTTTTAATACCAGAAATACCTTGTAAAAAAAATTATTACCAGAAATAAATCTTTGAAGAAAAAAAACTATTACCAGCAATATGTTTTTGAAAAAAAAATATTAACAGCTATACAATTTTGATGAAAAACATTACCAGAAATAGATTTTTGACAAAACAAAAATATTACCAGAAAAAAATAAGTTGTCGACATTAAGTGACCCATTGAGGTTGATATGTCACAAAACAAACCAATTATTATTACCCACAATTCCGAACTGACTTTTCCTTTTTCTTTCTTTTTAGCCCTGTCATACATGTTCAACTGCAGGAATGGTGATTTGTCAATCGTGCTTTGGAAAAGGCAGGGTATGGATCAAATTGTCAAATAAAATCTGACATTCTTTTTACTCTACTCCCCCTCTGCTATTGAAAGCTATATATAAATTTGATGTCCTTCAAATCATAAATGATCAAGGCTCTCCACAATGTCCTTTCCTTTAATGTTGGTGAATTGCCATGATTACTTAGCAAAGATAATGGGGTGATTTCCCATCGCCTTCTCCTTGGTTTTGAATTTAAAGTTATCCTTCTCATTGACTGGCTGCTAATCAAGGCTAGAGAGCTCTTTGTACTCTGATATTTAACTCATAGTTGGGTGGGTCAAAGAGATGGATTCATATCTTTCTCAAGCACCTTTGTGTGAAAGTGAGTGCTGGAATTTGAACTCTGACCACCAATTCTACTTTTGACATATCAGATATAAATGTATATTTATGTAATGTTAGTAACATCTGATATGAGAATAAAACTAAATTTTTCATGTATAAAATAATTGTTTATTCTCTTCTGGACTCTGGACAAAGTAAAGTTGGAAGTGAAGTGTATGTGCTCTTCAGGGAACAAACAATCTATCTCCTCTGAAGGATGTGAGGGATTCTACCTTCCCCCAAATTGGCCAGGTATTTACATGGCTTCCTGATATCTGCTTGTTTTGCTGGGTGAATTTCCTTTTTTATGTTGGCTGACATCCTTTGAGGCTTGATTCTGCACTTGGTGGCTATGAGGCTGCCTTCTAGGTCAGCCATCTTTTGACATTCTGTTTTTAACACCAAATACTTGGCTTAAATTGGTATCTCTTTCCTTGAACACAGTATATACTGGGGGCACCACAGATCAACTCTTAAATCAGAGATTCCTGATGGGCATTAATTCATTCAGACCTTTGGTATTTTGTTGAAATGAATTGCATGAGTTGTTAGTGTTGCTCCAGGTAAAAGGTCACAATTAGTCCAGACAGCAGGCCATCTGGTAGACTACCACAAAATCTTCCTAACACTGTTCTCTCAGCTTATCCTTGGCCTTTATTAAGATTAATAAATAAATGCTTAACTGATAGAAACATTACCGTATTTAACAGCATATAAGACACACGGATTTATAAGGCACACCCCAATTTCAGCCTGTCCTGGGTATGACAATAAACTACATCCGCATCCTGGGTATGACGATAAACTACGTCCAACAGCAAAGCCTCTGATCAGGAGGTTTTGAGGAGCGTGGAACCACCTCTTAATTGCTGGTATTCCCAGGTCCAGCTTGACCCGGGGTGGTAGCACCTGTTAGGGTCCCAGCTATGGGCAAATAGTTAACACCCAAACTTGTGTAAAAATAAGTTTTAATACCAGAGATACTTTCTAATAAAAAAATAATTACCAGCAATAATTTTTGAAGGAAAAATTATTATCAGCAATACTTTAAAAAAAATACCAGCAATACAAAGAGTTATACATTCTTTGAAAAAAAATATTAACAGCTATAGATTTCTTCAAGAAAAAATATTCCCAGAAATACATTTTTGAAGAAAAACATATTACCAGCAATAAAAAATTTTTTGGCATTAAATAACCCATTGAGGTATTGATATGCCATAAAACAAACCAAACCAAACCAATTTCAGCAGGGCAAACCAAGAAAAAATTAGTAAAATTAGTAAACCTACATATGGTATATAAGATGGGAATTTTAAAAGATATTTTTAGTAAAAAAAAAAAGTGCATCTTATATGCCGTCAAATACGGTATGTCTCTCCAGTGCCTGTGGTTACTTGTGCTGCACTAAGAAAAGTATTTTTTTTTTTTGTGTATGTGCGTTTTTGTTTGTTTTATAAGTTGATGTTTATTTTTTTTTTCTTTCTCTTTCACTTTTTTTTTTTATACAGAAATTATGTTCCCACTGTCATGGCACTGGTCATCGACACGTCGGATCAGAAAGAAGAAACTGTATGTTTTGCCATGGACACAAAACTGTTCTGTAAGTATCGTATATGGTCTTAATAAATATTCTATGAGAACAGTTTTGATTGAAGATTAAAAAAAAAAGAAAAAAGGCAATGAAATTTGTTCAATAAAAGCAAAATCTTGTACATGGCTCAATTCACTGTCCAATTTGAACAGCATTAAGGCTCAGACAATCCTCAACTTTTTATTTTTTAATAAGGAATATGAAACGTGGCTCAATTGGAGCAATTCACTATCACTCTTCCATCTGTTGAATTAACCAGTGTTTGACACTAAAAATGATCCACGGTTGAGAAACACTGCCTTTCAAGAAACATCAAGAGAATGAGAAATAAATTTTTAAAAAAAGGGAATAGTAGAAAGGAAAACTGGATCAGGAGGTCACAACAGGAAGAGGAATCATCTTTTCAACTTAGAGCTAAAGAGATCAATTAGAAAAGATCCAACTCAATTCATGTTTGGCACGTGAGGGAGGAGTTTTGGCTATGGCAATCCAAAGAGCAGTGAAAAAAGATTTGAAAATGAAATTGAACGTGAAACCTTTTTACTTCAGGACAGAGAAGGTTAAAGAGGGCGAAGATCATCTTGCATAAGTTGAAAAATGATCCTGGATAATATATATATATATATATATATATATATATATATATATATATATATATATAATATATATATATGAACTTTATTTCAATCCTTCATGAGTTTCTGATCCTTAGCTATGATTAATTAATGATGAACGTCATTTTCGTTTATGATCGATTTCTTCACGATTCTTCTGTTAAGCTTGGAGAGTAATTATACATTCTTATTGCTCAAAGTGGAGTCCAATAGTGTTATAAAAGCCTCAGAGAATTCCAATAAGATATCTTTAATCATTTCTAAGATACAACAGTTCAGAGCTTAATCTAACAATTGGACAATTTTGGTGTTACACCATATATATATATATATATATATATATATATATATATATATATACATACATACATACATACATACAGAGTAACCCGGATATAAGAGAGTTGTCGGGACCGGAGAAGAATTATCTTATATCCGGGTTTGGTCTATTATATATACATTAACACAGGCTCTAATTTGGGACTAGAGAAAATCTGTCTTATATCCGGGTCACTTCTATCCGGGTTACGCTATATATATATATATATATATATATATATATATATATATCTGTGTGTGTGTATGTATGTATATGTATGTATATATAATCTCGCACAATCTGCCTGATATCACGTTAAGTGAAATTGTTTCTTTATCATTCAAAAATCTCATGAAATTTTACACTTATCTTTTGCAGTTGTAAAACATGTCATGGAAAATGTTTTGTTATCTGTCCGTCTTGTGAAGCAAATCGCAACCTCAGGTTTTATCTGGAATTAACAATCCAATGGTAAGTTCATTAACACCCTTCTTTGGGTTGCTTTAGTCTTGATATTGGGAAAGTGAGTCCGACCCAATGGCGTGTGGCATGCTAAAACAATTACTAATTGAAAAAATGTAATTGGTGAAGGTGTCAAATTTTGTTTCAGCTGCCCATGTTCTTTTCTGTCCATTCACCAAATATCTTCCCAATTGATGGAAGGTATGCCAAAATTGCTGAAAAAAGAAAGAATGTTTGAAAAAGAACTTTGGCAAACCAGTCTCCTTCAGTCACTTGACCTGCTCAATCAGTAGTAGTTAATGTTGTTAGTGTTATTTTCAATAATATACCTACATACATATATATAATGTCCAGTGTTAGTCCATCCTGGGTATGGTGATCAACTACATCCAGCAGCAAGAAAAAATATTACCAGCAGTACATTTCTGGAACCAAAAAAAAAAAAAATATTACCAGCAGTACATTTCTGGAACCAAAAAAAAAAAAAATATTACCAGCAGTACATTTCTGGAACCAAAAAAAAAAAAAAAAATTTACCAGCAGTACATTTCTGGAACCAAAAAAAAAAAAAATATTACCAGCAGTACATGTCTGTAAAATAAATTACTAATGCTCTCAAGGAAATTAAATTTTGACATTAAATGACTCATAAGGAGTTGATATGCCACTAAACAAACATACTCATACTAAAATGTTGGTTGGTTGAATGTTTAGTGGCATATCAACACCTCTATGGGTTATTTAATGCCAAAATCTAAATATTTTGAACAAAAATTTTATGGCTTCAACTAAATATATTTTGAACGCAATTGTATGCCTTCAACTACAGATAAAATGTATTGTTGGTCATTTTACTATAAATATGTATTGTTGGTTGGTTGGTTGATTTTGTTTAGCGGCATATCAACACCTCTATGGGTTATTTAATAGAGAAATCTAAATACTTTGATTGGTTCGGTTGTTTTTGTTTAGTGGCATATCAACCTATATGGGTTACTTAATGCCGAAATTTAAACACTTTGAACACGATTGTATGCCTTCAACTACAGATGAAATGTGTCATTGGTCATTTAGCTTTAAAAATGTATGCTGGTAATTTTACTATAAATAGGTATTGTTGGTAATTTTACTATAAATAGGTATTGTTGGTAATTTTACTATATAAAAATGTATTGCTGTTATTTTTACTATAAATAGGTATTGTTGGTAATTTTACTATATAAAAATGTATTGCTGTTATTTTTACTATAAAAATCTATTTTTATACTTTCATAGTGTTTTGTTTTTGCTTGGGGAGTTCACTATTTGACCATAGCTGGGACACCAACAGGTGCAGCCACCCCTATATGTCCAAGGTAGCAGTGATTGTGTTTATCAAAATAAAGTCGAAGTAATCTTATATAGCAATTTCTAATGGCATTATGTAAGGGTTTAAATATCCAAGGTAGCAGTGAACAGGTTAGAACTATAAAATATAATGTCCTCAAGGACACATTGCCTAGTGGATAAAAGCATTGGTTGGATCCAGTGACTTGACCCAAAGAGTTGCAAGTTCAATACCTGGCTACTGCAGTGGTGAACAAAAACTTGGAGAGTTGAGTTAAAGGGAGATAACTGAGACATCCGGAACCAGTATGGCATGTGGAACTAGAACAATCTACCGCCTGGTGGATGAAATAAAGGGTTCAGTTCATCTGATGAAGGCTGGAATGTACAATGGCTGAAATGTTGTAATATGGCAACAGTCCAAACAATGTAAATAATGTAAATATAACTTGTAAGTGTTTCTGGTCACATAACTATAAAGTCTTGCCATATTTTTTTTTCCAGGAAGAATCATGTTGAAGACTACATTTTCAGTGAAAATTCTCTGCCTCCCAATCTCATCAAGGATGTTTCAGGAACAACGGCCTTTGAAGAGACTCACTTAAGAGTAAGGGAAAATAATATACTTTGGTCATTTCTTTCATTACAAGCAATTGTCTCACATTTTGTTTGGTTTTGTTTGAATTATTTCACCCCAAGCAAGGCAATAATGCCACTGAAACTCAAGGGGTTACTGAGTGTGAAAGAATATAAGAAAAAGAGAACATTATTAAAGAGAGAGGGCAAGAGAACGATTGACATTGTATTTTAATTTTTGGAAGATCAAAGTTGACTGGAAAGCAAGAAGCCGAAAGAAATTTCCACAAGCGAGAAGTGTAAGAAAAAAAAAACTGTTAACATAGAAACTATGGTTACATCTAACCATTTCAATTGTAAAATGATGAGACCTAGCTGCCAATTTAGTACTGCACTTCAATTACCATGATTTCCTTTTGAACTCCTTTCTCTTAGTTTTCAGTTTATGGTCCTCTTCAAATGTCAGGACAGCCATCAATTGTATGATATTAGCCCCATTGAGAAAGGGCTTCATTAAAATATGGTGTTATATATATTCAAACTTAAATTATTGTGCTAGACATTCTTTTTTTTTTCATTTCACCCCAAACAAGGTGATAAATCCACTGAGATACAAGAGGTTACTAAGTGTGAAAGAATATGAGAAAAAGAAAAATATTATTAAGGAGAGAAAACAGTAAAAGAACATCAAGACAGACGATAAAAATTGACATTGCATTTAAATATTTGAAGATAAAACTTGACTGGAAAGCAAGAAACTGGACGAGATTTCCACCAATGAGAAGTGCAAGAGAAGAAACTGTTAGCATAGAACTTATGACTCCATCTAGCCATTTCAACTGTAAGATGTTGAGACTTTGCTGCCAATTTAGTACTGCTCTTAAATTCATCAAGTCAAAGTACCAAAGAAGGTTAATTATCTTATAGTAGTGCTGTTGCTTCCAATCCTACTAGAAATAATTGCAAAATACTTTCCCCTCCTCAATTTATAGGCAGAACCACACAAATTTCCAATTTCTATTGTATATCACCTGAAGAAGGCTGGAGTGTACAATGGCCGAAACATTGTGAATCAATGATATTCTGTTAGTTCCAATCTGCATTAGGAATGACTACAAAACACTTTCCCCCTCCTCTTTTTATAGGCAAAACACACAAATGGTGACTGGAATTTTTTCCTAGCCAATAAAATAGGACGGTTCTCGGTTTCATCTGACTCGGTCCCAGTCTGTCTTGTCAGAACGCTACATTCATTTATCCAAATTTGCTTTTGTGTGTCAACCCCAATACTTAGTTTGTGAACTTTTTGCCATATTACTGTTGGTTTGCCTTTCATATATTGTTTACTTGTTTTATTTTATTTTTTGCCCTGTTCTTTTCTTTTTCTTGTTTATTGCAAACTTGTCAATTCTGTTTGTTGGACGGTTCTGTCATTCATTTACATTTAACCATGGCCAGTTGCTCACAGTGCAGGCAAATAAATCAATATACTAATTTCATTTTAATTCTTGATCATTAACTTAAGGGTACTTACATGAGGGAGTTCAGTTTCCCGGCTATCATATGTGTGGGTCATGTAGCTTTTATGCAAAAGGAAATAATAATGTTCAATATTTTGTTACTATTCTTCTATGTCCCTTCAGAACGTGGGCAATCATGGCTCTCCACAACTTCCTGTCCTTTGTAGCACTTAGGAAGGTTTGTCTTTTTGCCGTCTCTCCTAATCCCTGTTCTACCAACCATTTACACAAGCTCCTTAGGTAGGTTATTCATGGTTTTCCTCGGCTTTTATTGCCTTCAATATGTCCTGTGAGTGTCAAATTCTCCAAGCCCTCTTTCCTCATTATGAGCACAAGAAATTTCAACTCTCTCTTCCTGGTGCTAAGTATAAGTGTCCTTTTTGTTTTCATTTCCTCTAAAACCTTTGTTGTTACTTGCATATTCGATCACTGGTATTTCATCATCTTTCTATAGAACCACATTTCTGTTTGTTTCTACCCTCAAGGGTATGCGTCAGTGTCAGACACATGTGTAATCTTCAAGACAACCAGATAAATGCCCTAAGGCAATTTAAACTCTGAAGATGAAGTCACAGACATCGGCAGGTTTATCAAGAACCAAAACGGTAAAACTAGAAGAGAAATAAATACATATCAATAAAACTAATTAGTCTGGAAATACAAACAAACAATGGCAACAAGAAATATGATAAGTTTTCACCAACTTTCAATTTTGAAAAGCTAGATGAGCTCCAAGGAAATGACCCCACCCTGCTTTCCTGCAAGGGGTCAATTAATGCATTTAACAGGATACTAAAGCCCCTTGTGGTTGAACCTTAGGAGACGGGAGTTTGCACAGTTTCCTTCCTTAGCAAATGTATCCACCGAGCTGCTTGATGATGACCTAGCAGTGTATGTCGATCATTTGAAGCAGTTGCATAATGATATGAAAACTCGCTTCTCTGATCAGCTCCAAATGACAGTGCCGCACTGGTTTAGGGATCTCTTCATTGATTGGCATGAGGAGCCATAAAGAACTTGCATTGGGTTTTTTTTCGGGGGGACGGGTGACCAGAATAAGGTTGATAAACATTGGTCGAAATGGTTAAAAGATGGTGAATACTTCGTTTACATGAATATGTATAAAGTTTGCTACATGAATACATTCCAGTATTGTGCTGAGTTAGGATAAGGAGACATTTTGCAACAGTGTGGACACGTCTCAAAAGGATTCTACACACACAGATTCTTTCTTATGTGCCATGTCCTTTCGGGACGTAGGTGATCATGGCCCTCGACTTCTCCCTATCCCTTGTAGCTCTCAATAAGTTTCATCCCTCTGCCACCTCTCCCAGACCACATTGTGTTATCCACTTGCTTAAGCTCGCCACGTATGTCATGCATTGCTTTTCCATGTCTCTCTTTCCCTCTAATAGACCTGTGAGTATCAGATTCTCCAAGCCCTCCTTTCTCATTGTGTGTCCCAGAAACTTCAGCTGCTTCTTCCTGATGTTAAGTATAAGCCTTCTCCTTGTTTGAAACCTCTCTAAGACCTCATCATTGCTCACATGCTTGCTCTATGATATTCTCAGCATCCTTCTGTAGAACCACATCTCCATTGCCTTGAGTCTCTTCTTCATCTTTGAGGAGACCATCCAACATTTTTCAACAATCTAAGAGAGCTAAGTATTTCAAACTATCTTTCTTTGTCTAATTGTATGCAGCCATATATCTCTTTAGTGAGCAACTATCTTACTTCTGACTTAAACATTATCTTGTGTCAGATCATTTAATCTGTTGTATGAACATTTCCTCTTCATGACAATTCTTTAAATTCTTATGGAATTCTGATTTATTTTCCTGAAACAAGCTACTGACACTACTTCAAACATGTAAATTCATAAATAAATTCCTTATCTTGTTTTGTTAAAATTACCTATGTCTTTTCCCATCATAATCATCCTCCATTAACCTTCTTGGCGTGGGTGAATCAAATGTTCATTTTAATCACAAAGCCCCACACCACTATACTACTTCCCTCTCGGGTGCTCAACACAGTCTGGGTTTAATATGATTTTTGATTAGAAGAATTTTATAATAATTATAATTATTAAAGAAAGGTTTTTTAATTTCTAAAGGTCACTTGTAGTTCAGGGGGTGAAATTTTCCTCGAGATTTTTAGGTCAAAAAACATTATTTAACCCCACAACAGCCATTATATAAGATGACCCCCACCTTCTCTCCAATGCTCTCTGTCTCTCTTTTTCTCTCTCAGTATCTATGATACCAATTTTGACACGCATTATCGGTAGGTAGCACACCTGTACTAATATATAGATAATAGTTCTAAAGTTAAATTTATTTGCTTTTATATTAACTGTGATGACATTTTCATAAGCGGTGCATTTAATATCGAAGAGCCACACCTGACTCATTAGCCATGGTTTGGTCACCTGTTTAATAAACAGTGATTGAGGGGCGAAGATCTCTGAAAGGAATGATTGAGCGAATTTGATCTGCAAATAGTAAATATTATTTCCATAGAAGTTTCAAAATTACTTATATTTATTTTTTAATAATAATTGCTTTAATAATTATGATTTTGTTCAGGTCTGGCCAATCAACCATTTTATGATACCTCAAATCAACCAGGCCTCTTACAATTTGATTAATAAACATGGATCAGCTTTTCCGACTGAAAGGATCTTACAGCAGGTAACAAACTCTTGTATATATATTACAAATATTATGTCTGCTTATTTTTAGCATAATCCATTCATATTCACAGATATTTTTTCCATGTATTACAATCAAATGAGGCAAGAAATGAACTGTAACAGTGAGAATCACTTATTTCCCTAATTACTTTCCATCTCTTTCTGAGATCATCATCATGGGTGCAACTGGTAAGGCAAAAAACTATGTGTAGCTATCCGTTACTGAATTTTTTTCTTTTTGGATTTAAATGCAACAGCTGGCAGTTATGTTAACGTTCATTAGGATGTGAAAAAATTATCCTCTATGGAATGTTTTCTTTTATGTTGGAATGTCATAGTCAAGTGCACATTTAAGCATAAAAACCTTTCTTTTTATAGGCATTTTAGAACATTATTACAGCATTTGTATCTAATTCTATTCAATGTTGGCTTCAATTTTTTAATGTAGATTACTTCAAGGATCTGTAGTTTTAATTTGTTATTTTCTTAGTGTAGGATAGTTGTTATCAATCAGTATTTTCTATACTGTGAATATGGACAGGAATGTTGGTGTAAATGTCTTGCAATATATATATATATATATATATATATATATATATATATACACACACACACACACACACATGGATGCACGTTTCAGTTGACATCCTGGTTTTTTATTTATTTTACTCATTTAGTATTTTTCTTTTTTGTTTAAACAGTGAAATTAATGTCAAACAGCCTAGTTGAGAAGAAATATATATATATATATATAATATATATATATATATATATATATAGTTTTAAGGTGTGCTATATTTATGGGATAAAGTGCTCAATATCAGAGATAGTGTATATAAATATAAATGTGAACATTGAATTCAACACTCAGAGGTGACAGGCTGTTTCATACTAGATGTAATTGTCAGGCCTGATATATATATATATATATATATATATATATATATATAATACAGTGTAACCCGGATATAAGAGAGTTGTCGGGACCGGAGAAGAAGTCTCTTATATCCGGGTTTGGTCTATTTTGTTTTGGTAAGTAGGGCTCTAATTTGGGACCAGAGAAAATCTCTCTTATATCCAGGTTACACCATATAATATAATATATAATAAATATATAATATAATATAATAAATATATATAATATATATATAATATAATATAATAAATATATATAATATAATATATAATAAATATATATAATATAATATATAATAAATATATAATATATAATATAATATAATAAATATATAATATATAATATAATATAATAAATATATAATATAATAAATATATATAATATAATATAATATAATAAATATATATAATATAATATATAATATAATATAATATATAATAAATATATATAATATATAATAAATATATATAATATAATATATAATAAATATATATAATATATAATAAATATATATAATATAATATATAATATATATATAATATAATATAATAAATATATATAATATAATATATAATAAATATATATAATATAATATATAATAAATATATATAATATAATATATAATAGATATATATAATATAATATATAATAAATATATATAATATAATATATAATAAATATATATAATATAATATATAATAAATATATATAATATAATGTATAATATACTCATGAGAATCCAACTCGGGTGAGTAGGACACCTTTTTTGTATGACTGATAGCAGACCTCCAAAACAACTTCTCTTTGACCAGCTTCTAACAAGCAGGTCAGTTGGAAGGCCACTCTGCATTTCAAATCCAAACTCAAAGAAAATCTGAATCAATGCTGCCTCCCCTTTTCTTCCTGGGGAAAACAAAGCATCAGAGTGAAGGCGATGGGTGCCTGTCCTGCTTCTTATTGCTACAAAGTTTTGAGCAAGGTCGGCTTGAACATCGGGATCATCTGTGTGCAAATATTAAAGAAATCTACTCCTCTCAATGATAGCCTTACCTTCCACTATGGCTTTGTCACACGCAATAAAGCAGGCCTTCGCTGTCCACTTACAGAAACATGTGCTAATTGATCCTCAAGCACATGTTCCATCTGTTTAGAAGTTTGCAAAACACCTGCAGGTCTTGGGAGACACATCTGTCCATAAAAGTTGAACACCCCTTTATTTTACTGAGCCCTCATTTGTTGTCCATGACAAGAGAGAGTCCACTTGAGTTGAATCAGACCAGGAAACAGTGGTATTGAACAGTGCTCAATACACGTGTGAAGAAAATAAAATAAAAGTAAAAATAACATGTAGAGCTTTTAACTTTAAATATCAGGAGTTCAGTTAAATCTGCTACCTTCATTTCAACCTCGACTGTATCCTTGACTGTATCCTCAGGCGACTTTTATCAGTTGACCTCTTAATGCTTTTTTTTTTTTTTAAATTCCATTACACCCAATGTCATGTGTTTGTTTATTTTTTAAAATAATATAGCATTTATTAGTTTTTTAAAAATAAAGGGTTTGGTTCGAAATTTCAATCACCTGAAGAAGGTCAGAGCATACAACAACCAAAATGTTATGAATGTAGCAATGAAAATGAGGATAATGGTCTGAATAATGTAAATAATGCAAGTAATCATAATACTTCATCTCAGAGATATAGACATATACTGAAGGAAAGTACTCGACTTTGGCTTTTTGCCCAAACTCTATTATTTAAAGGTGAGGGTAAAACAATCAGTTATCGAATTGCAGTGGAGACTACAAATAACAAAATAATATCAAAATTATTATTTAGGCAATGATAAATAAACATTGTGCAATTAGTTGCAATAATTATCAGCACATAAAGCTGCAGTCAACAAGCCAAGTTCAAATTCTGTGCTGGTTCATTCATTTTGGCATCAATGACCTTGAAAAAGGCATGAAGCTTCTGCTACCCACCCCCAACTATGAAGTAAATAGAAGGGTAGACTTGGCTTTTTAGCCTTGAGTGGTAGTGTAAAAGAAGGACAGTTTGGAATTCAAAATAACTTTCGCTGTTTTTTTTGTTTTTTTTTCTTTGATAATCTGAACTGTATAGGAGCAGTTTGAACCCTGAGGCTGTGTTATTCTAACAGTTACGAATTGTTTTTGTTTAAGTTTTTAGTATAAGATTAAACAAAATGCTAAAAGACATTTATTGCAGTTGGGAGAATGGAAGCTTGAGGTTGCCTTGCCACTCCCATAATCCTCAGTGAGACGAGCAACCACTTGATAAGTAGTTAACCAATTTGTTACCATCCACCCTCCCTCTTCCTAGCTCCAAGAAATGACCCTACAACTACTATGTCTCTCCCAGAAATAACATGAAGAAAAAAAAAAAAATAATAAAATTTTCTGTAGGCAATCCAGTCTGTGATGCTTTCTTTTATCGACACTAATGATGGAAAATTGGAAAGTGAAATAATATTACGGCTATTTATGCAGTGATCAATGAATTGTTGGCTAGAC
Organism: Acanthosepion esculentum; assembly: GCA_964036315.1. Taxonomy (NCBI): domain Eukaryota; kingdom Metazoa; phylum Mollusca; class Cephalopoda; order Sepiida; family Sepiidae; genus Acanthosepion; species Acanthosepion esculentum. The sequence continues at coordinate 14,695,825 of OZ038510.1, forward strand.
AAAGGCTTGCATGAAGAAAGACAGAGTTATATACCCTGAATGATGAGCTACAGCCAGATATCTTTGATGGATGCTGAGTTCAGATCAGCAGCACAAGAATGGAGGTGATCCAGCTAATAAGGTCAAAAAGTCAACTTTTAGGATAAAGGGCTGAGTTGTTGCTCCCTTAGGAATTTGTAGTAAACAGAATAACAAGAGAAACTTGTTGTACATAACAAGTTTGAGACAGAGTAAATGAATGAGAATCTGAATTGTTTATAAAAAAAAAGAGGGTTTATGAAGGACTGCAGTGATAGAAATGCGCTTTTTCTGTTTAATCATTTTACTCCCAGCAAGGTGAT